>PVJO010000464.1:0-91786 GCA_004026905.1 Hystrix cristata | reverse complement strand
GAGAGAGTTGTCAAACGTAGGTGTGGAATCCATTAAAATCTAATAATCCCCATCTCCGGGGTCTCTCAGACTTCATTCAGCAACTCGTGTCCCTGGGTGCTGACCCAGAAACAGCACTGAGGGCCCTGGGCAGGTGGAAGGGGCCACCTCCTGGGTGCCCACTGTGACACATTACTATCCGCTGCCTCTCTTCCTCCTTGTGGGTCTCTCCGGAGCCAGCGCCGGGGCCAAGCCTGGAGCCTTGTGCATCCCAACAGTTCTTGCTGACAGATAAAAGCAACTTTCCGTTCAGGGGAACAGTTTGTCTACTGTGCTGAGAATTGAGGACCACAGAGAGGGAAGGATGGGGAGAGGAGATGGAGGGAAGAGGAGGAGAGAATGAAGAGCAGGAGAGGAAGAAGAGGAAGACGGAGAAAGAAACAGAAGGTGCAGAGAGAGGAGCTTGTCCCGGGTCACCTTCTGCTATCTGTGCTGAGATCGGTGTGGAACAGAAAGAGCGACTGAAGTTAGGAAATGATTGTCCAAACCCAGCCCCACAGTACAGAAGGGCAGGTGGACCCTATTTGGAACGGCACCCTTCGCTGCCTCCTTCTTGTTCTGATTGCCCGGATGTTCAGCAAGTACAGCTATGATATTTACCTGGACCCTCACTTCTGTTTGTAAATAGTCAGAAAGAGGTGCTGTTGGCTCTGTCTCTACTTCACAAGTTAAGGATGGAAGACATGAATTTTCACTTTGGTCCAAGGAGTAATGTTGCCGACCCAATCAGTGGACTGGCTCACAGGCAATCCCCATACTCACTGTGGAAACAGCTGTGAACTGGCTAATGACTGGCATTCCCCTGCGCAGGGGGAACCCTCCCCTAGCCCACTCCCTGCTGCGCCCCCAGGACTGAACTTTCCCGTTGTTGTTCCCTGTTCAGTCTGGGACCCCAGAGCTACCCTGTGGATCCTTTTCTCAGGTACCAGCAGGCTGGAGCTCCAGGTGTGCCTGTCGCTGCCTGAGCTCAGGGGAGCCGTGTGACTTCACTTGCACGCCGATGGGGCTTTCCTTCATGGCCAGCTCCGCACCTGCTGTAAATTCTGGTTCTCAGTTCTGCCCAGCACAATGTCCAGATGACTATACTGCTCAGCTCCCATCTCACATTCCCCCAGCTGACAGAGATTCTCCGTGGCTCCGCCGTTGAGACAACCCCTCCGTGACGTGCTTACACCAGGACAGATGCTCCCAGGAACCCGGATTTGTGTTTGCCTGTGGACTCCTGCTGCTCGATCTGAACTTCAGGGAAACTCTCTGTAGTTTCAGTTTATAATCTGTTTTTGAGCCTTCTTTTTCCTCATATTTCATGTTTTCTCCTACCTTCCCCAGTCTCCCAAGGTTTCCTTCCTCATTCTGTTTGGTGAGCAGGATGTGGACATCCATTCCTTCCTTCACAGCAGCCGCCCACCTGTTGGGAGGTCCCCTCCCCCAGTGACACTGTAAGCTGTATATAAGCTCAGGCTTCTGGGTAATGAACTCTAAAGGTTTTCTTTCTACCACATGTCTCCATGTTACACAATGGACTATACGAACCCCCAGGTGTCCCCCAGCAGAATACTCAATACGAACCTGTTGAACAAATCATTAATAGTCTGTAGTAGATTTACATTGCACAACCTGCTGGGAATACCCCAGGAGTTGTTTACACAGTGTGAGAGTTCTGTACATATTGAACTCTGGAGACCACCTTTCTTTGCATGTCAGATCCACGAAAGTAAAATCGTGGATCTGACATGAGAATTTAGGGGGCTGGGGTTGAACTGGAGAACACTTAGTCAATATGTAAACAATTCTCTACTAGAATAGAAGCGCCTCTGTAGAGAAGACTGTGCACTGGTTGCCTGGGAAAGGTGTGAATCACAGCACTCATTTGAAAGCCAGTGAGTCAACTGGAGCAAGCCTCACTGACAAGGATGTCGAGAAATCCAGGAGCCAACAAGAAGGCCTGCAGTGTGGACCCGAGGCTGGAGGGAGACAAGGAGGAACCCAGGACAGCTGTGGCCAAAAACTTGTGCCAGAACGGGACGAGTCTGTGACCCTGGTGAAGGGCAACCAGGAAATGTACCAGACCGCTGTGGTTGGAGGTGTGGTGACTCGTCCCTGTGAGGTTCAGAGCTGTGACTTCCAACTGTAGATTTCTACTAAAAGTTTTGCTGGGATTTCCCACTCTTTCATGTTCAATTTCCAAAGAAGTATTCTACCTCAACTACTGCCAAAATTTCTTTTCTCTACTGTCTCCCTCAAATAATGACGAAAGAAAACAAAGACTTCGACCTGGAGTCTCATGTTCAGGAGTTCTTTTATGAACCCACATACCTGAGCCACCAGACTTTCCGTCATTGAAATGGAGCCTACACAGAGCCGGCCACAGGAGCAACTCTGCCTTCTAAATTATTTGTGCCTTTAATTGAATCCCAAATAGCTGTGGCCAAAAATGCTGGGCTGTTTCATAATGGCAAGGCTTGTATGAACATATAGATATTATAAAGAACCAAAAATTGGAGTGACAAAAGAAAATAAACCTACGTGAGCCAGTTCAGGCTGCAGACAGGTGGCAGACAGTGTGGGTCTGGAGAGTCCATTGTCCTAAGGGTTGGAGACAGCATAACTGGGGGAACAAGTGGATCCCAAGCAATCACTACAGCCAACTTGCACAGAGAACCCAGAGTAAATAGAGACATTGGAGGACTTAGGAAGAAGATTCTGGAAGCAAGAACAATTAACTCATGTTTTTAGGCAGTTCCTTGAGTGCAAGAGAATGATTAATTTCCCTCTATTCATTTCTTCAAGAATTGAAAGCTGGAGGGAAATAATGAATGTGGTTTCAGAGCAAGCCACAGATGGAAGCCAGCCCAATGTGCTCCGTTCAACCCAGCCACATTCTGTCATTCTCAGCTACTATATTTACTGACCTGCACAGTTTAATTTACGCTTAATATCTATTCCTTGCAAAAATCCTTGGTAATAGAAGGTCAAAAGCATTTGTTGTAAAATTAATTAAGCACCGTCTCAGCTGGTTCCCTAAAGTATAAGCTCCGCCTTAGGACACAGTCGGGGAGAATGTAAAGTGGAAATATTCCTTACAAGAAAAAAATATTGGAAAAGAAATTAAAACTCGGCCCACATGGCCTGGTTTGTGATGGGAAAAGAGGTCAGGCGTAATATAGCATTCCGTTTCATTTCTGAAATGAAAAATGCCTACATATTGGCAGGAAAAGTCTGGTCTTCTGATTCAGCCAAAGAGGTCAGGTCAAGACTTTATCTTTTAAAGAAATGGATCATGTAATTGGTTGCTTGGAAGTAATTGAAAGTCGGCACAGTTGGAGAGCCATTTCCCCAGAGACTCCCTCGTCTTAAATTGAGCAAATGTCAGGGCCAGACATTAAAAAGCTAATGTTTGTCTTCTGATTCTCAAAGACCTTCTGGACGTGCTTCCCGTGGCCTTGTACACATGGAAATTCCTGGGCTTGTGTAAATGGTGGGAGCTGGTGGCTGCTGACCACCAATCCCCTACAGGAAGCAGTATCTTGGAGCCCACCAGAGACTGGAAATGGAGTGAATGGGGTAAGCTCCCTTTCAGACCCAGTGTCCCCCTTTGATAACAAACATTCTTCATTCATCAGTGTTTAATCACTGTTAGTTAAAAAATAAGGCTCTAGTTCAGTTTCAGAAAAATTAGCTTTAGTTTTGACCTTCAGTTCTGGCTTCTGACACATGCCTAGATTCTCATAACCAGAACAGTCTGTTCAGAGAGCAGACTCATCACGCAAAATCTCCCCTCATTCTGAATCTGACCGCATCCCTGCCCTGACCTCAGGGAGCAGCTGACCTCTAACCTGTTCCCATAGCTGTTCCTTTTGCAGAATGTCGCCTGTGTAGACTTCCACAGTGGCAAAGCATCGGCTCTGGCGTCTGCGGGGTGACTCCCCGTGTCCCTGCACATCCCATGATGGCTTTTCTTGCAGACCTCTTGTCATGGCTGTTGCTCTGCTAGGGTGGTTTGGAGGCTGTCTGCTGAGACAGGTAGTTTCTCCCACAGAGGCTTAAAGCAGATGGATTTCTTAGCCCACACGGTAAAGTTCGTCCCCCTCTTTTTTTTTTCTTTTTTTTTTTTTTTTTGGTTCCAGTGATGGAACTCAGGGCCTTACACTTGCTGAGCAAGCACTCTAACCACTGAGCTAAATCGCCAGCCCAAGTTCATTCGTCCCCTTCTGAGGCAGCCTCTGGCAAGACAGCTCAGGGCCCCCTTTATTAAGTTGCTGTTGTTTTTTTTTTACATTAGTACATGATTGCAGTACATAATAAGCACATTTGTCCCGGGTGTTTGGGATCAGGTCCTCAGGGGTCATTCCTCAGCTACGCCCTTGACCCCGTCATGCACACAGCAGCCACCGAGGCATGCTGTGCACTGTGCTGTGATAAGAACGAGAGGACTGACCCTGGCTGATCCAGGCAGGATTCCCCGTGCTCTCAGCATCCACAACATGACACTGTTATTACTTTTCAGCAGGGAAACCTGAGATGCTTCCCAATTCTTGACACTTGCTCTTCTGTTTTTTGTTCACGGTGGCATGGTCGTAGCCACAGCAAATGGTTGCGCTGTAACACTGAATAGCATACGGGGCTGCATAGACAGCAGAGATTTGTGTCTCACTGGTCTGGAGGCTCAAGTCTGAAATGAAGGTGCTGGTAGGGGTGGGCTCCCTTCAGACCGCAGGAGACCTGTTTGGCTTTCTCCTAGCTTCTGGTGCTTTTCCAGGGATCACTGGTGTCTGTAGTTTGGAGCTGTGTAGAGCCAACCTCTGCTTTCATAGCCCCATGCGTTACCCTGTATCTTCCTGTGGCTGTCTTTGGAGAAGGACACCATGCAGGTTGAATTTGAGGTCCACTCCACTCCAGCATGGCCTCATCTTTTTGGATAACACCTACAATGGCCCTGTTTCCCACTAAGGTCACCTTCTGTAACACCCAGGTGGGACTATGATATATCTCTGTAGAGAGAGACACAGTTTAACCTGTAATAACAAATAGTCTGTTTCTGTTTGCTGCTAAATACTATTCCACTGAATGGATATACCAGGTTTGTTTGTCCAGTTGCCTACTAAAGGACATTTATGTCCAGGTCTTGGTAATTATCAATGACAAAGCTATAAACATTTGTATGTAAGTGTTTGTGCAGACACAAGTGTTCACTGCTGTAAGAGGATTGCTTGGTCATATGATAAGTGATGTAAGTGATGTCATTGTGACTAATCTGTATTGTCCCAGTGACTAATGATACTGAGCATCTTTTTAGGGCTTATCTGTCATCTCTGTATATTGTTTGGTGTGTGTCTTCAAATCTTTTGCTCATTTGTAAATTGGTTTGTTTATTGCTGAATTCAGGGGAAAGTGTACATGTTCTTTGAGTCTTGTGATAGAGATATGATTTGAGCCCATTTTTCTCTAAGACTGTTGTTTGTTTTTTCCATTTTTTAAGCAATCCCCTTATGTAGCAAAAAATTGTAATTTTGATGAAATCCTATTTATCACTAATTTCTTTTTATGGCTTGTCCTTTTGGCATCATATATGTGAACTCTTTGCTTAACGCAAGGTTACGTATATACTGTCCTGTATAAAAATATAAAGACTTTATATTATATTTTGTTTTAAATTTAAGTCTATGATCCATTTTTGGGGGGTGCTGGGGATCAAACTCAGGGTCTTGCACCTGCTAGGCAAGCACTCTACCACTGAGCTAAAGCACCAACTCCGAAATCTATGATCCATTTTGACTTACTTTTCATATGAGGTGTTAGGTAGAGGTCAAATTCATTTTTTTCTGTCAATGGACCTCCAACTGATCCCGAGCAATTTGTTGATGAATTTATCTTTTTTTCCATTGAAATGTCTTTGCACATTTCTCAATTGGCTATTTATATATTTCTCTACACTGTTTTATAAATTTATGTGTCTGTCTATTGATCAATACTACATGCTTTGGAGTTCTGCAAAATTAGAGTAAATTTTTAAATTATGGTGTGAGTCCTCCAACTTTGGTCAACATTGCCAGCATCGTTTTGGGCAGTCCAGTTGTCTTCCTCCAAAATAGATTTGGAATAAACTTATCTATATCTACAAGAAAATCCCATCAGGCTTTTGGTTGTAATTATATTAGATCTGCAGATTCATTTGAGAAACATCGATATGCTAAGCATACTGAGTCTTTTGCACCATGAATTCAGGATGTTCCTCCAACTTTTCAGGTTGCCTTTGATTTCTTTCAACAGTATCATATAATGTTAAAATTTTTGCTTCAATTATTATAAATATCTTAACAAACACAAGAGAGAAAAAAGTCCATTATTCTTACTTAGATATTTACTATTATCTCCTCGTAGCTCACTTATTGTCTCCTTACTGTTTCTACCAATTTTAAACTATAAAATCTTAAATGCTCTCTAATCCTTATTAGACTCCTGCACAGAACCACCCACCTTAGCCAAACAAAATAGCACAAATATTTTGCTCTGTCTTCTCCCCATCTAGATTTACTAGGGCTCTGGCAAGGCTGTGGGGACATTACTGCAGTGAGCATAAATTCAGCTCTGCTTTATTTACAGGTTCTTCAGGTGTTATTTTCCATGAGTCAAACAGGATTGTGCAAGGCAGCAAAGCCTGGAGCTGAGACAATCCTGCCTGCAGGAGTCCTTGACGATGCTCTGGAGCCACCAAAGTAATCTTGGGACTGTGAGGTCCTTGTCATGCCACTGGAAATACCTTTCAGTCTGAGCACAGTTCAGTATTTGATTCCTTGCAGCTGAAAGGACTTTCTAATACCAATAACTGCGTTGGCTGCACCCCTGCTTATCAATGTCCTTGTTCCCTACAAAACATTGATTTGAAGCATTTGCATAACTCAGCATGTTGCTGAATACCCAACAGTAACTAAAGTTTATTGAGTGCTTATTTTGTGCCAGGAACCATGCTAATCTATTCGTTTACATCATCTCTTTTAAACCCCATGAAAAGCTTATGAATTCATGACTCTCACAGCCTTCCTTTATCAAAGATAAAATAAGGTTTTACAGAAGCTTAGTTTCTCAAGGTTACACAGACATCTGGTATGGAGCAGATCTGTTAAAATCCCTACCCAGTTCTACCTCTGGACCAGAAATGGTGCAAAGCACATCACCCACAAGGAGCAGGAATGGCACAAATGTGGGTTTATCTTCCCTGCTGTTGCACACAGTAGAGAGTGGATTGCATCCTGAATATCACTGCACTGGGTGGGCACTGGGAGACCACAGTCTCTGCACTGGTTGGTCTCCCTCTGAGCTCCAGCTCTCTCATCGCCAGGCAAGGTCGAATGTACATTCAGATAGCACGTTTCAAACAGGTCTGGCGGTGATGGCGGTAGGGTGATGATGGTAGGGGTGTAGTGGTGGTAGGGCTGTGATGGTGGTGAGGGGAAGCATGATGGAAGCACTCGTTTACATCTGGAAGCATTCTGTTCTCTTTCAGGAGAGGGAGTCTTGTTTATTGATTCTTCGCATAGAGGACTCCCATGCGTCATCACCCCCGTGTCCTTTCCCACTACACCTTGAAAGACCACTGCTTCATTCCTGTAATGCTCAGTTGTGAATGTTAATGTTCACTTGCATATTCAATTCCCAAATTTTTGTCTAAATTCATATTGAGTAACTCTAAACAAAAGTTAGTAGTACATATTTTGTAGCAGCAAAATACTTGACCATACTTGAAAATCTGTAGAATTCCTGGAGAGTGTAGCTCAGTGTGAGGCCCTGGGTTCAACCCCCAGTACTGTAAAAACAAAATGAAACAAAACAAAACAAAAAACAAAGAATGAGTATCTGTAAAATTGAAAATAGGCTGAATTTTAAATTTGCTGTAAAAATAAGATGGTCGTGGTCTCCCAAATTGTCTGACCATAATAATTTTGGTGAATGTTTATTTAAATGAAGGCTCCACTATACATGTCCAGGCACCAGAGACTCTCATGAGGATAAGCAGGAAGTCTTGGACCGGATTAAGGGTTTGCCACATGGAATCTGGGAGAGAGCCATACTGCAAAGTCATGCTGAAAGACATTTCTGTTCTCCTTTCCTGTCTTCTCTTCCACCAAGAAACAATGTGCCAGGTAACACTACAGGCTAAAATTTCAAATATAAGCAACAAACCTCACCACAGTGCCAGACAAAGGCAATAAACAATTACATTCGTGGATTAAGTGTTCAAGGTAGCATGGGAGACCAAGCTTAATCTGATTATGTTAGAAAGGAAATGTTACAGCTTGTATCTAGATGCACCCTCCCCCAAAGCCTCATGTGCTCATAGGTGGGACTTTTTGGAGGTGGCTGGATCCTAGGGTATGTGAATATGGATTAAGGGTGTGTCATAACTAAATTAGTTTGCTGTTTGGTTTGCATAGTTCTGGGCATGGACAATGGGAATGCCCACTCTGGGTGTGGAAAGTGCCAACCAACCCGATTGTAGCCTGGATGGAATAAAAGGGAAAGGAAGGCTTGATGTTGCTGCTTTGAAGCCTCCTGCCTGCCCTGCCATGGGCTGCTTCTCCTCTGCCATGCCTCCCTGCCTTGGAGCCAGCCAAATACGGACCGAAATATTTCTGTACAAACTGTGATGTAAAATAAACTTTTCCACTTTTAACTTGTGGGTATTGGGTATTTTGTTCCAGTAATGAGAAAAGTAAGATGGGAAGAAATGTGTCATTCTAACGCTTAAGGGAAATTTGACATCTGCAAATGGAGAGGTCATTTCATATGGAAGATGCATGGATGAAACTCCAGAGCATCAGGGAAACCTGGTATTTTCTGAACATTGTAAAAGTCCCAAATGATGGAAGCTCAGGGTCAAGTTGGGGGTAGTTGAGACTGGCAAAAGTGAGATGCTGCATGGTCTACGTGTCATCCTGAGGGAATCAGACCTATTGCCACAGACAATCTGGAGTTAATAAGAAGAAACTTAGTTGCCCCAAGAGCTTCTTATAAGCAAGATTTGAAAATATAAGTTGGCCATCCCCAATTCAGAAACCCAAAATTTGAGACCTTTTGAGTGTCCACATAGCTAGAAACTTTTAGATTTTGGAGCCTTCTGATTTTGGATTTTTCAGATCAGGGATACTGTATGCCAAAACCTATGCAAATAATCCAAAATCTAAAATGCTTCTGGTTCTAAGTATTTTGGATAAGGGATACTCATCTTGTGTAACCTGACAAGAAAGTCTCAGGATTGGAGTTCAATTCAACTTTGCTCTAATAGTTTAAACTGTCAATGTGAAGCTCTGGTACTCCAGTGAAAACTTCTCACCTGATATCCTCAGTGGAAGCTGTTATCGTTTGCGTTAAAAAAATGTCACCACAGAAGCTCATGTGTTTCGGGTAGGGGGTATTGGAAAGTGAAGACTGGGTCACAGGTGCTACCTCCTCAGTAGATCAACCTGCTGGTGAGCTCACAGTTGAATGGGCTGTTAGGAGGTGGGCCTAGTTGAGGGAGCAGGTCATGGGGCTACACCTCGGAAAGCTCTATCTTGCCCTGGCTCTCGTTTGCTGTCTACACTCTGTCCACACTGGGTGAGCGGCTTTGATGGCCACGCCATTCTTCCTTGGTGCCTGCCCTCACGTCTGGCCCCAAAGCAATGGAGCCGCCAACCATGGGTAGAAACCGTGGGCCAAGACAAACCTTTTCTCTTTTTGGTGGCTTTTCTCAGGTGTTCTCAGTAGCAACAAAAATCCAACACAGTAGCTCCATCAGCAAAACCCACAAAAGGGCCACTCTTGTTGCTACAGACAGCCCAGCCCCATGGCGCTATTCTGTAGACAGGTTTCTAGGGAACGGTTTGCAAATCAAAGCTCTGTTCTTCCAAACTACTGAATAACAGAGGGATGTTTAGGATGGTACTGTCAAAGGGAAACTTAAACTGTGGTCTTGAAGGGTAGCTTAGGTAAACCCAGTTCAGTGTCTGGTGCTGGAGATGTTAAGATTTGCATTGTTCCACAGGTTCCAGGTAGTGAGGAAATGTGAAGAAGCAGGCGGGAAGATTGAAAGGAGCTGCCATCGAGTGAGGATGAGGGCCATAAGTCAGAGAGTGAGACGTCAGCGGGGCGGTGACTGCAACTTGGAGCCCTGGTGGGAAACCGGTGGGCACTGCATTGATTCCACATGGACGTAAGTGAGAATAGGAGGCAAATGGTCCCAAGGGCCTGGGTGTTCATTTGCACCCTGTTCCTGGCTAACACTATGCTCAGCTCTGACTGGACCCCAGGTCATGCCATCACGGGCGGCAGACATACGCGCTCCGCGGGGACTAGGCGGACAAGCCCAGTTTCTCAAGACTTCTCTCTTTTCCTTAAAACATAGCTTAAAGGAGTGTAAATTTTGGATACTTCAGAACAGAGCTGGCCTGAGATTGGTCAGGAGTAGCTCTGCCTCCTGGAAAGGCCAGATGAAGAGAAAGTCCCAAGTCAGAGACTCCTGGGAGGTCAAGACACAGGCCACGTCTGTGTGCACACACATGTGTGTGCACAGCACACATGAACCCAGAGGTTCACTGGTATAACAAACTTCATAGTTTCTCCACAGGTCAAGGACATAGATTTAACAACCAAAGTATTGTTGCTTTTGGAGAAACAACTTCAGTTCTATAATGATTTGCTAGACCCACTTATTGTGTAAAATATACTGTATTACTTTACTAAGCACTGACCAGAAAGACCAAGCAATACTCACATCAACTGCTTATTTCAATGTCAAAGGTTTATTTCTATGCCACAGTTGCCTCAGCACAATTTGTAAAAGAAAAGAATTTTAAAAAATGATTGTTTTTCGTCAGGATATTTTCTCTGCAGTTATAAGAAAGAAAACAAACACCTCGGTACTACAATTACCATTTGTTGCACATCACTCTAGTGGGCTGCATCTCAGTATTTCCCTTTGATGTCATTCTTTTAGGATGGGAAAATATCCACAGGAGAAGAATTTGAATTCATTAAACATGGGCCAGTCTTTTTAAAGACTCTATCTAGAACATCTTGGGTTTGGTACACTCTATCATTGATTGTCATATTCTTATGACTTAATATAACAATCATACTTTATTACATAAAACAAAGTACACTAGAAATGAACAAGATCAGAGACAAACTGGAATTGGGTGTATCTTAAATCATGGGGTGATGAGCTAGGGGCTGGAGTGCAGGACACACATCTCCGTATCAACCAACTCGGACAGGCAGGAAACGAGCTTAGCGGTGGCCACCCCCGCTTTAGCAGAGCGGGTATCTGATACAGCTGAAACAACGTGGCAACACACAGAGTTGGTTCACTGGTTTGCTTTTTGATAAAAAGGGATACTCTGGTTTCTTAACCGGTTCGTACATTCGAGCGAGTCAGAACACAGCATCTGCTCTTTAAACAGACTTCTCTTGTCTCATGTGAGACTCAAATCCACCAAGACTCTGGCAGCGGAAGTGGGTGCTGCGCCTCAGCCTGTGTGGGTGACTGCAGGGTGGTGGCTGTCACACAAACCCCTCAGCAGACATAGGGACAGATGAGCGTTCTTTAAGTTCATGCACATTTTATTGAGTAGTAATATAAAATGCTTTTTCTTTTTCATTGTTACAAGTGCATGCTTTGATTGCCAACATTTCAGAAGTCAAATTACAAAGGCAAGGCTTTAGGCTGTAGTGAATTACTTGGGCACTTATACAATTGTTAAAAAATATGAATGGACTTTTGTTGTTGTTGTTGTTTTCAGAATGAACCAGTTGTAACCCGTAACTGATATACAAAGGGAAAAAAGTGAAAAAAAGTAATAGTTTTGTGGCACATGACAGAACAGAACAAAATAACTAAACCGTTATGATATTAACAGTTACCATGCATTTAGAGTTTCACATGTAACTACAAACTTATTAAATTTCACAAGGTTTGCTAAACATGCTAACCATCTATGTGTGCACTGACAAGCTTATGTTAAAAACTTTTAAGAATACTCTCCCCTTTAGATTTTTTCAAAGCTTTTTTGATTACAAAATTTCAAAGGCATTAAGCATTTTAGAGAATATAAAGGACGCCAGTATACATACATTTCCAGTATATGTCAGACCACTAAGCGCATTACAGTCCCATACAGGCCGATACAGCCATTTTTTTTTTCTTAAAAAACATGCATAGGCAGATTTTTTTTTTTTTTACAGAATATAGATGCTTTATCACTGTACTTAATATGGTGTCTTGTTCACTATACTTAAAAATGCACCACTCATAAATATTTAATTCGGCAAGCCACAACCAAGACTTGATTTATCAACAAAACCCCTAAATATAAACAGCAAAAAAAGATAGGTGTAATTATTCCAGTTTTTTTAAACTTAAAGAAAAGACAAGGGAAAGATACTCATTGCCAAATTAAGAGGATAAGTGTAATAATGGAAAGAAGGGCATTCAAGCACACTAAAGAAACCTGAGGTAAGCGTAACCTGTACAAAATTAAACGGTCCTTTTTGGCATTTTTAACAAATTTGCAACATTCTTTTTTTTCTTTTTCTGTTTTTTTAAGACTGCCTAATTCAGTTTAGAGCCATTGTCTGATAAGAGTAGCAAAACATTATCAATAAATAGTCCTTATTTAGTTTGTACATCATTTTTGTTAAAAATGTTTGATGTCATCCATTTTAGTGCTGCAACTGTAAACGTACAATAGAGTAAGAAATTAGACAAAATTTTCATGTCCAGTAACAGAATAAAAGGCCTTTCATGAACCTACATGGAAGTCCCCAATGCAGCAGGAGAATACGTTCATCCCCTAACATCGCAGTATATACTAGCATAGCTTTCTTTTTAAAAATTTTCCCCCAGAAGCATTTTTAAAAGGCATACCCAAAAGAGGTGCTTAATCACCACCCTCACCAAATATAGTTTCTTTTCTCTCTCCCTCTCATTTAGCGATCGTGTAAACGGAATCCAACGCCTGGCCCCCAGAGCACACAAGCTAAGTCAGAGGCAAGAACACCCCCCGAGGGTACGCAGCAATCCCCATCATGCCCTGCAGCTCAAAAAAAAGGGGGGGGGGTGAGCAGGAGGTGGTCACTGAATATTGCTGCTGTTGCTGCCATTGCTGTCCGTGCCGTTAGTCTCTGAGGCGAGGGCCTTGTTGATGGAGTTGAGGTTGGCGTCCGAGGGCACGGCGTCTCGGCGGGGCGGCATCCTCTCGTTAATCCGGTCTAAGCCCTTGGCCTCCTCGAAGCTAGTGATCTTATGCTGGGGTGAGAATCCTTTGATAGCTACACAGAAAATCATTAAGAAAGAGACAGTGGGTTAGCCAGGGCCATGTCAAGAGCATAGCAGCTGTGGCAGGGAGATCGGGGACTTCGCAGTGGGTGGGAATCCTTTAGTGGAGAACAATGTGACGGGACCTGAACAGGACACGACAGACTCCTTACCATACTCGGAGATGACCAAAGGTTGGGAAACAGCCAGGTCTCTTGCCAACCAAAATGTCCTCTTGAAGTCACTAAGATGCAAGATTTCTGTGTCTTCGTGAAATTTTAGATCAGAGAAATCCACAGCGGATAGGTAAGAGAGAGGATGCTCGCAGGACAGGCCTCTGGAAAGACCCTCACTGGCCACGCCGGCGGCATGACTGGCATGCTCGGCCCTGCCCTGGACAGATGGTGGCAGACCCCACCGGGACCTCCCACTGCGCCAGAAGCTCTTAGAGCCTTGGGTGTGTGACGCCTGCCATCCTAGCAACAGGCTTGGAGTACCAGGCAGAGGAGGCCAGAAAAGGAATTAACAGGGGCATTTCCTGCCATCTCAGAGTGCCACAAAGCCTCCTCATGGATCCTTTCCGTGGTTCACAGGAAATAGGAAATGATCAACTCTTGCCTTTCCACTCAACTTTGAAGCTCCTGGAGTGGGTACCAAGGTAAGAGAAACTCAGAAAAATCAAGACCAGATCACTAAGTCCAGAAAGAAGCATTGTCTGCCCTTCAGTAGTGAACAGGTCAAACTGATGTTCATCTGGCATCCACTGCTGCCTAAATTAATGGAAAACTCATTCTCAACAGATCAGTGAGTAAGAGACATAACCGCATTAAGATGCATTTAGAAAAGGGAAAAAATATTTTCACAACTTTTGGCAAAAATAAACTGGACTAGTTTGTGCCCTGTTTAATCACACATGGATTTCTTAAACTGGGGACAATGCTATTCATACGGGTTCCTCTCTGGTAACCCTTAGCTACAGAGACAGGCAAAGCATTTGTACAAGGAAATAGTTTCTGCAGCGGGTGCACTGGTAAGTGAGCTGCAAGTGAGATACACAGATGGGGACCAATGACATCAGTTCGCGTCACTGAAGGGCAAGCCAGATACTCGAGGGCCAATCACCAATGCTGATGGGCTGGGTCTCCATGACTGTTCGAGGGCAATTTCATGGGACCTTTGTCCTCCCCACCTTCTCTGAGGAAAAAAGTAGAGCAATTTTAGCTGAAACTTCACCAACCACTCCTACGAAATGTGTGGTGCCTTTCATTAATACAGATGAAATTCTTAAAAGACAGACACAATGGTTTCAGAGCTCATTCTAATAACAGTGAGAAAAGACTGTTCCCCCTCTGCATTTTATAGGTTAGCATCATGGTGATTAGTCAACCGTGAAAGGAAGATGGGGAAAAGGGGAAAGACCAAAGCCCAAAGCAAAGCCTCTTAATTCTTCTGTAATTCAGTAATAAACAAATTGCAGAATCATAGAGCTGTGTAAGGAGCACCCACCCTGAGAAGTAAGTTATTTTGAGGGACAAAATAATGGCACGAAGTTGCATCTTGCTCTTCTTCTAAATTGTTAATATTTTTTCATAATTAACAAACGTAAAGTGTTTATCATTGCAATTTATAACAAAATTTTATAAATTTAAAATGGCAACATGGAATCTCTGGGTTTGAAGAGCCAATAAAACAGGGCATAGAGATTCTGAATCTAGCTAGGGCCAGGGCCCTCTCCGGGCTGGGGCTCATCCTGGGCACTTTGTCACCCGGTCTGGAAGAATGCGCTGTGCTGCAGCTGGTGGTCAGACGATGGGTATTAGCACTGTACACTGGTAGTATACCATACACAACACAGTCACGGAAACCACAGAAGACAGCCAGACTATCAACAAGAATGCACACTGCAGATTAGGGTTTGCCAAAAGGAATAGAGATTCCCACATAAATAGCAGTTTGCGGACTGCTATTTAGGAAGCAGTTGTATTTTCTCTTACAGTGCTGATGTTTCCCCTCCCGTATCCGAATCAGGTACAAATTGCAAGTCTAAAGTGGCAACTTTTTCCATCATGTACACAATTTTGGGAAGAATAAGAAGTTATCTTGCAAGAACAAAATACAACTGAAAATTTTGTTTTAAAGGGGAACTTCAAATTATTCTTTTTAAAATTTTGGAGGATATGGTATGTAGAATATTAAAAACTACTGTGGTATGCAGTTCTCTCTTGACCATGTGTTTAAAAAAACAAGGCTACAAAAGTAGTTGCTAAAGGGTCAACTCTCACGTCCACGCACAGCGCACGATGCAGGTGGTGACGTGGGATTCTTGATGTCCTCTGCAGCTCCTAGCAGGTGCCTGGCACACAGCAGACACTCGCAAAGGTCAATTAAATGAGTGATTGCTTGGTATTAACTATGCTTGTCACCGGCCAGTTCCACCGCCACTAGAAACATGTAGACTCCTTCTAATGTCTTGCTGGTTGACCTGTGATCACCAATAAGTTAAAACTGATAAGGCTAAAATATTATCTTGTACACATCTGTCTCATGTTGGAATATTTTTTAGAGACATCAGTTAATATTGAACTACAGTAAAGTACTACTCAAATTAACTTTTTTTTTTTTTTTTTTTTACTACAAACGTCTAAAGACTAGAAATCAATAAAGCTGTTTTTATGCTCTCCTTCACAGTGCTGCCTGGAAGTGATCTGAGGGAGGGACATGGTGCAGCTCAAAGAATATCGTTTAGGTGTTTTCGAAACAGCTGCCATAACCTCCACCCCGCATCATCCGAGCTCTGTAATCCTTTGGTTTTCTGCGATTATGCTAGGTTCATCGTATACAAAAGTCAGACATAGCTTTAAGGGAAAAAACAAACAAACAAACCATAGAAGGACATTTTCCCCTTTAAAGCAAGAATGTTTTGGTTAATACTGAGCCACAACTGTTAGCCCAACACCCACACACTCTGTACAAGCTACAGCAAAAAAATGAATACACCCAGCAGAGCCCTTGTCTGTTGCGCGCACAACAGAAAGGGGCCTGGCCAATTTACCTTCATCAGCCTCAATAGCCTCAACAGTAGCTGAAGAGAAGAAAGGGTGCAAATGAATGAGAAAAATGAGCAGAGGATTCTTAACTCTAAGAATAAATCAGTGACGATCACAGGCGCTAAGAGAACTAATGTTTCTGTAAGTGCTGGATTCGGGCACAGACAACAACACAGAAATGCTAAAAAAGAAAGAAAAACAACACGGAAAGTGGTATGAACTGGATACATCTATTGAGGGAACTGCGTGGGTCTGTGCTTGCTACTTAAGGGACAAAATAACAAAACTGTTAGGAACTCACACGGCGATTTTTGTTTTTTGTTTTTGAAACATGGATTAAATGAATCGATGTGGGTTACAGAATCTAAATTGTGTTTCCGACTCACAGAGCACTATCAAAGTTTGAGTTTGTGTGGCTATTTACATTTTAAAAATGCCAGACTAAGGACAGAAGTGGAAGTACAGCCACTTCAGTGGAGTCATTCACGCTTTTGAATATAAAACTGCACTGTTTCCTTCTGTGATAAGGCATTCAAACTTAAGAAAAGCTAAAATCAATGTGTCCTCATTTACAATATATGTGACTCTGGAGAGACAAACATTTGGGACTGGGGGTGGTGATAAGATGAAAGAGAAAGGAAAAAGGAAAGAAATTTTATGTGTGTATATACATATATAATGGACTTTTTTGGGGGGGCAGGCAGACCAATTTAAAATCAGTTTTTTTTTCTTTATTGCAATGTCATCTTCGGAAATGAAATTCTTGAAAAAAATCAAGTGGTAACATGGCAGTAGCGCTGATAATTATATCAGGATTTTACAGAATAGGCTGGCTCAATACTGAAACCTCATTTATGCGATTTTGGAGAAATGAACTGCAAAAGCATATTTTAGAGGCAGAACTGTAAAGGCCCACTGCTGTATCAGCAAGTCTGGTAACTAGGTTAGGGTCTGTACCCTTCATTCCACAGGCTGTTAGTAAGGCCAGTTGATATTTCCCTAATTAAGTGCTACAATGCAAAATTTCCCTGTAACTCCAGTATTTTTAATATTAATATTCACCCCTTGACTTTAAATTTGCATTTTTGTAATAATTTAAGGTTTCAGAACTAGAACGACTGCCAGATATGCACTGTAATTTACTTACAGTGCATTCTAGATGCCTTGTGACAAACAGAAAATGGTCAGTCCAAGGAGAAACCTAAACAGCAAGACTTTGAGTAAGCTTCCCTTTGTAGCTAAGTGGAAAGTATCAGGCCATTAATTCTGAAGTTGTGTTAATGTGTGTGGTTTCAAAAACATCCGCAGTGTCCAGAATCGCGGGACAAGTGAGGAGGACCCAGTCCACACAATTTCTATGTGTCTGTGTATAAGATGTGTGCGTTCAACACAGAGGAACACAAACCAGTGGATTCAAAACAAAGTAAATGAAAAGTGAATAACTGAAGTTTAAAACACAGGATGAAAAATCTGTAAACGAAACAAAGAATTGCAAGAACAGAAGCAACTTGGGTTTAACGTCAAGTGAGAACTCCAGACCCACACCAGCACTGACACACTGGAGATGTGTGCTGCCCACGGCTCCTCGCGTCCTTGGTGTGGGGCCCTGAGGCCCGGGTGTCGGTGACACACTCGCTGTGCCTTCGCCCGTGTGCAGAGAGCCAGGCCCAGGCAGCAGGCGGAGCGTGCTCTGAGTGTGTGATGAGCTACTTATGATGAGGGTTTAGTGAGCCTGTTCACGTTGGTGGGAAAACCTCATTTTTATGACGGTATTAAAATAATTTCTAGCTATACACTTAAAGGGAGAATGTACTCTGATACTATGTATTTTCTCAACTTCGTTTAAAATTTTTGAATTTTGTGGGAACTCAAAGACACTAGCTTTGGAGTAAATTTGCTGAAAATAAAATTATTGAGATGCTGCTTGGATGTGATCTTAAAGCAACACCATCCCCAGGACCCTGATCCTTATTCTTCATGTAGAAGGAGTGTCCAGATACCGTAAAGGTAAAAATACCTGAATCTTGTAGGATGAAGGACAGGGATGAAAAAGAAAATATGAGAAAGACTAGGCGAAGATAAATAAGAGGCTGAGATTGTTTTAAAATGTTATAGTGTCACTTTAATTGTTTTCTGGTAAAGTCTAATCTAATAGCAAAATTTTCTTATCATTAAAATTATAATCCAACAACAACACTAGTTAAAACTGGCAACAAAAATGATAAAAGTAAGAGAGTTTATAGTACAGTGCCGTTTAACACCGCTAGCACCAGGCATATAGGGCGTTTAAATTAAATTTAGTGCAAATTAGTGGTTTTGCAGTCGTCTCAGCCTTACATATGTCAGGTGCTCAACAGTTATGTGATGTCAGAGGCGCTGTATAAATATATAGAAATTTCCATTGTTACAAAAGTTCTGTTAAACAGCACTGGTCTAGAAAGCTAAAATTGTAATACAAAATATCTATGTGGAAGGAAATAATAAAATTCTTTTTCAAAAATAAAATGTGGTTCTTCTTATATTTTAGAATGAAAATCAGAAAAAAAAAAAACAACAACATAGGGATCCTAACTTCCATTCAAGTGGATAATGAAAGTAACCACTTATTTTCCCACCATCTTTAACCACCATATTTTTCCATTCTCGAATAAAATCTAGCATTATGGATTTTTATTTGTGTATGTGCATTATGTCTTTCATCAAACAGAATGAATATTTATTAACAATGGAATAAAAAAGTTGCTTTTGGTGACTGACTGGCTCACAGTAGTCACACCTATTGTGAATGAGGCCACCTGAAGTACTTACTGTGTGGGAGCCGGGCAGAAATGCAAATGAGGGGGCGATGTGCAAACCAGGGACCAGTATGCAAATGAGGGGCCACTATGCAAATGAGGGATTGATATGCAAATGAGGGCCAGGGGCTAGGACCATCTTGCAGTGGACAGGTGCCAGTGTCTTGGGCAGGGCTGATCGAGCTGATGTGGGATGCAGCTTTCTTCCAGCCAAGCTCCAGAGACAGGACAGGGCTTCAGGGAATCCCAGGTGAGGGCGCTGCCCAGGCCCAGATCACCCATGGGTGCTTACCGCTTTGCAGGGTCTGCTTGCCTCCTGAGAGCACTCCGCTGGGCAGCATGCCGGTGGGGGTCAGGCCCTTCAGCGTCAGCACACTCTCACTCTCCTCTCTGCAAGGCACCCACAGGGCAGCATGGTTAATTTGCTTGTGGAAAACAAAGGACTCCGAGGAAAACATGCAAAAAATGATTCCACATGTACCTCTAGATGGGCCCCCTGAACCTCTTTTTTTAACCTAAAATATGCCATGTTTGTGTACGCTTGTGTAGAAGTAACATCAAGTGCCTGTGTGGCACATGGACCACGTTCACCAAGTGTTTACTGAAAGAGTGAGCTAAAGAAAGACTGACCCCAGCCAGTATGGCAGTGTCACCCACATTCGAGATTTCTGCTTCCTTCAATGCAGAGTTTACTTAAATGTGTGAGGTATGAGATGTCAGTTAATTACTACTGACTCAGAGACAGGCATTTCAGCCTGGAATTCTCAGGCTTCTACTGACCAAGCACTAGAGCCACCACAGGAACAGATGTGCTGCAGGTTAAGGCATGGGAGATGGGAGCTCTGCAGCAAAGAGCACTGTCCCTCCCGGTCCACAGGGGGCCAGGCTTCGCTTCCTGCCTCCTTGCTGCTCCTGTGTGCAGAATCTTGGTGCCAAATCCCACATGGAAGCTGGCCACCAGAACAAAATGAGCTAAGCCTATCCCACCTGGGGAATGGCTGAATTGTTTTCTTAAACCTACAAAACACTTTCTAGTAATCCACAGTCATTTTTCTTTTTTTACTTCAATTGTGTACCACAACAGAAAGATCATTATGGGAAATCTCACGATTGCGATCAGACACCTGGGTTAAAATCTGAGTCCTGTGACAGAGGTGTAGCTTTCTGGGCTTCAGCCTTCTCATCTGTAAGTCACATCCACCATTACATGGTGTCTTGGGGATTCAGTGATAAACGGCAGCCGGAGCCCCCACACGGAAGATGGCCATTTTCCTTCCTTTCTTGTCCCTTGCCTTCTTCATTTATTTCCATCTCATTCCTCCCTCGGTTCTGCCCCCTCCCACCTCTCACAGGATACTCCTGAGGTTTCTGTATCCCCAGGACTCTGCTCCTCATTCACACAGAACTTGCTTTCCCTAGCACCACACTCTCCTTCTGCAAGGCCCCCCCGCCCCTGTGACACTCTCTAACACCTCTGCCCGGGTCCCCGCAGACCTGTCTGTTCCTGCAGCCTAGCCACCACCAGCAGGGCCAGCGTGAGCCACGACATGCAGCAGTGCAAGCTACTCTGCGTTGAGACTCACTACGGACAGAGAAGATGGGTGGTCTCTCTGGGAGAACCGCTATCTGGGTTACGGGACATGACTGAGTTCTGGGGATCTGTGTTTGCGTCCTTCTCTCAGTTACTGTGGTTCCCAGAGCAGCTGCAATGACAGAGGTGGCCACACCACCTTTCTGGAGAAAGTGCCCTGGGAGGGTTCGTCTGTCTGTGACTTTCTCTCCCCTGAGGGACCCTCTGCTCACACTACTCTCTCTCCACTGTCCCTCCTCTGTCTGCAACCCCAGCCCTGCCTTCTCTTTACTGCCTCTCCGTGAATGTACGTGCTCTGCCCATCCCACTTTGTTGTCCTCTGATAAACCTGGAGATGTTGAGATGCAGGGATGTGGCTCTCGGACAGCAGCACCTGCATCACCGCTGGCACCTCCAGACTTTCCTTCCAGGTGCTCCCTCTGTCTCTCCCACACAGGACCTTGTAGCCAAGAGTGGAGCCCACATGGCTGATTGTCACAGCAAGGTGATGTTGAGAAGGGTGCAAGAGTTTGAAGATCAGACAGCTGGACGGACGAAGCTGCAGAGCCCATACACACATCCTGGTGCTGTTGTGAATCACTGCCTGAGGTCCAAGGCCAGCCCCGGCCACACTGAGCGTGCGCTGAGCTTCCAGAAGGCTGAGCTGCAGCTTCTCAGGCTCCACACCTGACACAGCGCCACTCCCACTGGTGACCCAGGTGACACGCCTCACCTCGGCTGCAATGCACTCTAGAGACAGCTTTGTGGCTCCCTTCTACTGCTGCACATCTCTAGGGCACAAGATGCGTGTCCAGGAGCTGACTCTGACAAGTCTGCACTGGCGTCCACACTCATCCATCACATTCCAGGCTCATGGATTTTAGCTTCTCAAGCTCCTCCTGTTTGTCTTTTCTTCACATTCCTCCTCCCATAGTCTGGTTCAACGTGTTGCCTGAGTTTCTTCAGTAGCTTCCTGACTGTTCTTTCTGGTGGGTGCCATCGCCATCTTGCTAGCTGGTCCTCACACTGTCACTGACATAGGTATCCAGCCGTAAGTCCCAGTGCTGCCGTCATCTGTGAGAACCAGGCTCCTCACTGTCCACACACAGGAGACTCAAGCTGGGCCATGGTACTCAGGGCCCATGGCACCTGGACTTCAGAGCCACCCTCCTTCTGTGCTCGATTCCTCAATTACCTCTGCTTAGCCCTTCGACGTATTTAAAATCTATTCTCAGATGAGCAGTGTTACCCAGAATCCTCTAGTCTGTTGCTGCTGCCCAGTTTAGTGAGTTCGGATCTGTTGCTTGGCTTCTCTGCTTCCTAGCTGTAAAGGGAGGTCGCCATGACCTTGGAAGTCGGCTGTGTGGATCTCTGGTAAATGTACACACCACAGGGCACAGTGCCTGGCATTTAACAAGCTCCTTACATAAGGACTCCGTTGGCACTGCTCTGGCAACCTCTCCTTCCATCACCTTGGGACACAATCCGCTGGAGTCTGCCTTGTGGAGGCTTCCCACAGCAACCTCTTCATGCATATTCCACTTGGAAACGTGGGCTCCCTTGAGTCCCTGCCTGAGGGACTGTTGTTCATCAGTCCAGGAGCCTGTCAGCCCGTGAGGTCGTGGTTACTGCGTGCTCACAGCTCATGCCTGATTACGACGTTCAAAGCCTGGTGCGGCGTCCTCTGGACAAGACCCTCTGTTCTCTGCACACACTGCAGGGTTCTCGCATAGTCCTTGTTCAGTTTTCTATTGACATGCGTGACCTTCCGTGCTGGGTCACCACTGGGCTCACAAGTCCATGTGTCATCCAGCACAGCTGAGTCTTAGCACGCAGCACTGATGGGGCCGTCTGGTGCAAAGGGCTGCACGACTCTAAAGCATTACTTCCGCCACCTTCACGTGCTGTGCAAACTCAGATGAACACACCTTCTTATAGGAAGAGAGGCTTTTCTTAAATGCACCTTCACTTGGAAAGTTTGGAGCTGTGTTTGTTTCCCCTCATGGAGGCTGCAGACAAAAGTCAGAATTCTGGTCCCTGGTCTTCCTGCTGGCCCTCAGGACCGCCGGACTCGCCTCTGCTGCTCCTTTCCCTGGAGCTCTCGCTGTTCCTCGAGGCCACCCGCCTGTGTTCAAATGTCTGTATCTTGCTGACCACATAGTAAAATAAGTGCTGTCTCCTACTTGCAGTCCCCATGCTGCTTTATTTTCTCTTCATGGTCATGATCAGGGTTTCGGGTTTTATTTCAGTTATTTACTGCATAGATGAACAAACCCTAAAGGTTAGTGGAGAAAGGGAGTGAGCGCATCAGAGCAAGGGCGATCTCATCCACAGAGCTGCGTGGCGGGACACGCTCTCCCAGCTTCCATGCTCAGGTCAGGGCTGCAGAGCCTCTGCTGGCTTCACCTGGGACTGTGAGAGCGGATGGCGGCGCCCTCCATCCATCTCAGGTTCTCCCGTTTTGGGCAGGAGTCACTGAGCTACTTACGGTGATGATCAGGAGTAGGATAGAAACAGGGAGAAGAGAAACCAAAGAGCCAGCCAGCATAGCTCACTATGAGAGAGAATTAAGGCAAAAATGTGGCAGAACCAGAGGATGACACTGTGATGCATGTAGACGGGGTGTCTGCTGATGTGTTCTCACTCGTCTGTTACTGTGTGCTACTGTGAGTGGACTGCACTTCTCCCACATAAGCACGTTACATTTTACAGTAATCTTTAAAAGAGAAATGTAATTAATGTATATTATCTAGGTATTGATCATTACATTTCACTAAAGTATAGTGAATGGCCTTCAAGAAAACATTTGTTTTTTTTTTCCAAAATCCAAGCTTAAGTATCATTCAGGATGAGCTTTAAAAAACACACACACGTACATAAAACTACTACACAGCAACTGCAACCTTGAGTAACTTCCCGCTTTCTGTGATTTGCTAGAATAATACGGGCTCAGGCGGACAGCTTTATGGTTTATGCTCATTTCCTAGAAATCTAGTGAAATGCACTTGATGAACTCACCTTTGACCATAAAGCCAGAACGAAAAATAAAAAGGATTATAATAGCTTCCCCATTTCGTAAGATGTGTGACCCATTGTGAAATAAATGCTTTAAAATCCCACAGCAAACAGAGGCCTCAGATGTGGTGCAATCCGTTCAAAGACATTTTCCTTCACAGAAATAATTTAGTAGATTGCACTGTAAGTGAAAGGGTGAGGAACTAAAATTCTGTTTAAAAGGAGAGAAACTATTGGAGAGAAGCAAACACTGGTTGGTAAGCTGTGTATGTCACCAGATTAAGGAACAGGAATAGTGAAGCCCACACGGAGTGTGGCACGGCAATACTCAGAGCAGAGAGAGGACTGGGCCCCACCTGAGAACTGAGAACACCCTGGCCATCTTCCCGATGGCGCGGATCTTGTTCCGAATCACCTCCTTCCGGGCCGCCGCCGTCGCTCCTGTGTTGGAGAAAGAGTTGAGCAGTCAGGGACGTTTCTTTTATCTACCTGTGATTAGCTGTAAATTTACACAGGACACGAACAACAATAAGCACAGTCTTATTTTTCCCTTAAGAGGACTCGTGTCTAAATCCGATTTGAAATCCTATGCTCTTAGCTGTCTACGCCAGGATGTGAGTCTTGAGGAGTCTCCGAAACCCCTGAGAACAGTAACTTCTGAGACTCCCAAGGGGTGGGGCAGGTCTGGAGCCCACTGGACTAGACGACTAAGCAGATGAGGGTGGTGTCAGCCTCTCCCTTCCCTGACACAGCGACACCTGCTCCAGCGGGGAGTCAGGCGGATCAGCGTCTTCCCTTGTCCTACCTCCATGCCGGGAAGACTGACCCCACGCCGGCATCATCAAGCTAAGGAGCCTCTCAACTCCCTACGCTCTGTGGAAGATCATTCATAATTTACTGTCCTAAAACATTTCTCTCATCACTTGGTACACTCTCCTCTGGTTGGTTCACGAATTCCAGGGGAAAAAGTGAAAACTGAACTGGGTTAGCAAGAGACAGACTCATTACTCATGCTAAAAAGTTACGGGTGGGTCTTTCCGGATAAGTTTTAGAACATTCCATTTTTCCAAATAAAGAAAAACATCAATCTATATAGGTTATTTTTATTATATGTATTTTCCTTTTTAAATCTTACAGTACTATATGATCTTTAACGAATCCATTTTCTTGTTTCATCAATTCTCAAAATTTATTTGTAGATATACAAAACCCAGAAAAGATACCACTCTTCTTAAAATCTTTATAATCCAAAGTAAAAAAGGAAAAGCTATCAGTTGTACACATTATATGAGACTTTGTAGACAGTATTGATAGGAACACATTGTCCTATTTCACTGCCTCTAACTGATATTTGATAAAACATTCTTTTCAGATAATATCAGAAATGTCCTTTATGAAAAAGGACAATTTTCTTTACATAATTTTCTGGGAGCAGAGTCTGTAGGTGATAACTAGTGTGTGTTTTGGTCCTTCAGTCTATGATAAGAACACGTTTTCTGACCTTTTCTGAAGGAAAGATTTCTGCTGTTTCTCCTGGAGGGGTTCACTGCTTAATAAGGGTCAATTAATCACTGTTCTAACATTCCTGCAAGAAAGGAAACTTCCAACAACACACACAATTTCAAAATGGCTGGAGACAAGGCTTCTGCTTTTTGTTCCACTCTCAAGAAAGTCAAAATAACATGGGCCACGTTCTTCACCGGGGTCGGTTAATTTCCAGAGGTGACACTAACACACAACTTGCCTCCCAGGTGCACA
Organism: Hystrix cristata; assembly: GCA_004026905.1. Lineage (NCBI taxonomy): Eukaryota > Metazoa > Chordata > Mammalia > Rodentia > Hystricidae > Hystrix > Hystrix cristata. Next base: position 66,271 of record PVJO010000464.1, on the reverse strand, counting down.
TGTGCCCTGGCAGAGGAGGACCGGCAGGTGAGGGCGTCTGGAAAGCAGCCCACACTCTTGCCCCTTCCTTTCTTTCTGGGGCCACACCACCAAGGGAGGTCCTCCCCACACAACTGGTGGGCAGGACTTCCTGCTGCCAGCTCCTCTGCCTATACAAGGGCAGAGGAAGCTGACATCTGTGTGGCAAAGGCTTTCTCCACCTTGGCCTATCTGGTCATCAAGCAGAAGTACGCACTTTGACAAAGCTCCCTGAACCACTATCCACTGACTGGAGCCCTGGAGGGGAACCGGAGGGTGACAGGATCCCTGTCTCACACACACCTTCCTCTAAGATTCTAGCAGTATTTGTTATCTCTGATTTTACCTTCACAAAAATGTAAAATAGCCCAATAAAATAAGTAGATTAATAGGTAATTGAGTTTAAAGGAGGTGAACAATAGCAGGATGGAATAAAAGTTCTGATGTAAATGTCCTGGTGTACTTAGTATTGCTATTCCTTGTTTTTGAAAATGTTCCACTGCAAATCCTCAAAGTCCATAATTCAATAAGAGTATCAAGGAAAAGAGAGTATTTTCCAGAATTTACTACCTGCAACATGCAGATTTAACACCATATTGAATATTCTCAGTACTACTCTGCTTAAATTGTGGCGATATACTATGGTAGTTCAAATTAAAAGTAAGATATTAAGGAATGAAGACACAGAAAACAACATGTACATAAAAACTGTGGTAATTACTTTTCACTGCAAAGATACAATCTCTTATTTTAACTTAGAACTCCAACGTTGAAAGCCAAACTATGCAGCCTGCGGCAGTCTAGTGACAGAAATTTGAGGCCAGGAGGACAGACAGAGACACATCTCATAGAAGCGTCGAAAGTCAGCAGGTGAGCAGGTGCAGAGTGAGCTTTAGCAACTCCATGTTCAGGCTGGGGGCTTGGACGCAGCCATGGGGAAAGAATTTATGCCCCAGAAGTTGGCAAATGCTACAGACCCAGGCATTTTCTAGCAAGGATGGGCTGCAAGGCATTTAAGATGCACATCGACCATTGCTCACTGCTGGAAGGAGCAAAGGACTCACTGAAATTTGATAGGGACAGATCTTGATGGAGCCTGTGGAAGGATAATCAGCATTCTAAAAGGGAGAGGGAGCATCCTCCACACGGAGGAAGCAATGGAGGAGTGTTTGATGAGTGGGGTTTGGTCCCCGGGAATGGGGAGGTCCAGAGACAGGAGAAGTAGGAAATGCCCAGGCTGTGCTGTAAGGGCCTCGGCAAAGCAAGACATGCAGTTCAGACAGCAGCAGATGCATGACAGAGAGAAGTTGAACTTACTCTACCAGGCACCAAAGACAGAAAGAAACAGTTGGGTTAATAGATAAGTAGAGCGATACATGAAAAATCAATGTGATCAAATGCCAGTCGTAGAAAACTAAGAAATGGTACATTGGTAACGACTTATACCGTTCCATTTTCCTCTATGCCTTGAAGCAGTTTGTAACAAAACGTGGAAAAATGAAACTATGCTTAGAAGCTGGGTCTTGAAAGGGAAAGAGAAATAGCAGCTTTGGGGACAGGGTCTCTGAGCTCAGCTCCTCCATCCCAGAGAGGGGGAAAGCTGGCCCGGGAGCTGTGTTCTGCTCCCCTAGTCCAGCAGGTTCTAATCCATTTCTGCTCAAAGACAGGAGCCCGATCAGTTACATGGAAACTTCATACCCAAGTATCTTATAAAATGGCAATTATATATATATTTGTATTATTAGACTGTGAGAAAGCTGCTATTAAAGGTAATTATTGTTACTGAATATTTTCTTGAATGGAAAAACTACCAGCTTGCTGCCTCTTTACTACTACATTGGTATCGGATCTTTTGCTATTATGTAAACTTCTTTCTTGATAGGACTTGAAATAATACGACTATATCCATAGCATGTGTATTCAAATAATGTGTCATGCAAAAATATACATTTACAGTAATATTTCATACTTTTCAAAAGACATATTTTAAAATCTCAAAAGACATATATTTTGCTGGTAGGCCCCAAATTCTTCAACTTTCAAGAAAATAATAATTTTTTTCATCACTTACTAGCTAAGCAAATTTGGCAAAAGTTAAAGTTTAACTCTACAGCAAACAAATTCCACTTCAAAGTAAAATTTTATCGTGGATCATTGTTTGTAAGCAGAGTTCAGACATAGCTGCAGATTTTATTTTTCCCCAAATAGAGCAATTACTGAAAATGAATAAAGGGAACTGAAGGAATGAATCATAAAGGTGTTGAGGTAAGAATATCTTTAGTTATGTTACACTAAAAATCAAAATGGGTTTAGTTTCCACCCAGAATCAACACCTCTGAAATACACGGTATCATACAAATGACAGATGGATTTAAAAATCTTATATAATTGGTTTTTATAGCTTTTTACATGATGATGGAAATTATGAGTACACAGTCCATCTGACTTGGGCGAACACATGTCCCAAATCCGAGGTAAACCGTGTGGTATAATCCCTAAACCTTATCCTCCCTGTCCTATGGTTTTGACCTAGTTTAACAACACACCTTGAACGTCTATATCCAACAGAGTATTTCTCAAAGTCACCCCCACACCCATTTGATTTTTGTTTTTTTTTCCCCAGCTGCAAGCTGTGACCAGCGCTTCATTACATTTTTTTACATCACCAGGCTCCAGAGGCCCAGGTTTAGGGAGGAGTTGACACCGGGAAACTGGGTTTACTCCGATGGAATTGCTTCTCAGCAACGGCTTGTACAATTTTTACTTAGCTCCAAAAGAATATCCTTCAAGAAATATGATTCCCAACTTTAAAGACTGGTAAAGAACATAACATTGTTAACATTGTCATTTTAAATGAGAGGCCTATATTATTCTGTTGCCCACTGTGTGTTTAATATTAGCAATTTAATCTCCAATATCATCCACTTTAAGAAAAATCCATGAACAAGATCCTCACTGATATCTGTAAATCTTTTTTACCTTTTGTCTTTGAAATTGTATTTCCATTTCAATGTTCCCAATTTTACACTAGTGCATTACATATTTAAACTTTAAAATATTTTTATCACATTATATTTTGCTGTCAAAATACATTTTGAAACTCTATCTAATCTATCATCCATTTTTTCAACTTTCTGAGACAAGAAGGTGCTAAATGTTTGAAATTCCTTTGGAATAAAAATCACATTTACTATTAGTTCCTAAGTGATATAGCCACCAAACACTATGACACATACAGAAATAAAGTCTCACAGACTGCAGCTTGGGGATGGGGCCGGAGGAAGCTACGGTGCTGCAGAGGCTCCTGGGTAGCTCCCAATGGCCGTGCGCAGGAAAACCCAGGCCTCACTGGTGACGCCGCAGGAGGCAGGGGGAGAGCAAGTGGGAAGGAGCAGCAGCGAGGCTCTACCCGCAGCTCAGCTGTGTTCCTGGGCCCATCATTCTGGAAGGAGGACACGCAGAGACCAAGGCTAACAACTCCCCTTGGAACATCTTTTTGTGGTCCCATAGGAGTGTTGTTACATCGAGACTTAGACCACCAGTTTCCAGAGGGGACAACTGTCGACCTCCTTGACTGGCCACAAGGTTGAGCACCCTGCACTGCCACCCACGCAGGGCCACAAGCCAAAGACGCTGGCTGGGTGCAGCTGTATTTGGAGGACATTTCTACTTTGGATCTAACTCCACTGCCTTGTCCTCCCCAGGTGATGAAATTGGAACATAACGGCCACTCACACTAAGCCTCTCCAGACCACATATGCTGAACTTCTTCCACATGGTTTTTCACTCAGCTACAATTTCAGCATGTAACAGTGCCCATAATAGTGAGAGATTTGGCATAAGGCTCTTTTGTCTTATATCACATTTTGAAAGCACAGACAGCTTTTAAATATAATTTTTAAAAATAAAAAGTCTCTGCCGGGTAGCAGAAGGTCAGGATAGGCTGGACCAGTGGGGGAGAATCTATGGCACATGTGCCATAGTGGGCTCTTTCTTATCACTGAAAGCTCTAAAAGGTTCGCCATCAGTGGGCTAAGCTGTTTTCCTTATCTTTCTAGTCAAAAAAAAGAACTGATTTCTTTGGATAGGAAGTCTCATTAATGTAGAGACTACACTCAAATGTCTGATCACTGTCATTATTTGGTTATTTTCTACTTAGTTTAAGGTTCCTTCAATTTACAGACTCTAATTTGATTCACGTACTGTTGTTCTCCGAGATGCTGTATGGCCCCTGATCAGTGACTCCTCAGTAGACTCACAGAGATTGACTGCACACATAATTCTAACAGGTGAAAATGAAAAACTTTACAGAGGACTAGGAACAATCACATATTGTTGCTTTTACACAGAACAGTCAATACTTAGTGACGTCTTACAAAGAACATATAGGTATGTCAGTATCTTTATACTTGCCGAGGGAGAAACTAACAGCCTGTGAAATCCTCCTTGTTATGGGCAACACATCAATTTTATACACTGACAAGGGAAAATTAAAAGCAAAACAGACTGAAATAATAATTATCGAGTTAATAACATAGATTTATTTTCTAAGAGTGAAGCAATCCCAACACCTGGGAATCTGGACACAGATGAGGAGGATACAGCAATGAAAAAGGTTTTTACTGAACGACCACACCAAGACAGTGCCGGCTGTACAGAAAAGGCGAGGTCTTGGTCCAAGGTCACTAGCTAGAAAGAAGCAACCCAGAGCTGGGATCCACCTGGGAGCAGGCCGGCTGATCTGCTTCACAGATGCCTGGAAGAATCAAGTAGGGGCGCTCATACGTCCTCAACATGCACAGGCACACGGGCCAGGCACTGTGCTACTGGCTGTGGCACACAGGCACAGTGCTCTGGCAGGTGGGAGGTTCTCGGAAATGCTTGTTATTGCTCAGGAAAAAGCTTGGGTGGACAAGGAGACTTCAGAAATGTAACAGTTCCATTTCTCACCATGATTAGAAGGTTGCCGTATAATGTCGGTGACTACTGAGCTGCCCTTATATGGGGCCTGACTTGGGTTTTGTGCTAGCCTGACTGAAGGCTGGACCACAGATGGTGGTGTGTTCACTAGGGCATGAGGGTGCCTGCCAGGACGCTGCTGCCTGTGCTTGCAGAATGAAAACCCCATCCCACAGAGATGCTCTGCCAAAGTGAGCAAGATGTCTGGTCTGTGTCTACAGACTTCTGAGGACAAATGGAAAAACTGTTCAGGAGCTTCTCATGAGATGAGGATAAAGATTAAGACGATAATATTTCTTTTGAAGAGTGAATATGAACTCTCTTGTAGAAAATTACCTTTACAATTTAAGTGTTCTGAGCATTTATTCAACTTTTTAGTAAAGCATTTGCACCTGCCATCCGAGATCAGGCAATTTCTCTAAAGAGAATGTTTGATTAACTGGCTCACAACTTCTTCTCCATAGCTATTCAATCAGGTATTAATTACTCTCATGAAAGTATAATCTTTGGGCTGCAAACCTGGACCTTGACAATGCTTCCGGCTAAGGAGATCCAGGAAGGCTCTGCTAGAAGACCAGAAGTGTGAACCCTACTTGGTGTGGTATCGGTTTCAGCAAGCCGACAGGTCCACCGTTTCCCTCTGTGAGGAACTGAACACACCCTTTATTTTAGCTCCGTGAGAGTCAAGCTGTTCTACAGACAGAAGTAAACGCAGCACTCGCCTTCAGCGAGATGGAGAGCCCTCTGCTTCTGTGTCTTTCAACTAGAGAATGCATTACGAGTTTATAGAGCACACATTTTCCTTCTATTATGAGATACAGTTGGCTTTCTCAAATAAATTTTTAAATACACTCAGGTTTAGATATGTTTTAGTTTCCCTTTAGTGTAAGTTAGCTAATGTCATCACTACTTTAAGAAAGGCTCTACTGCTATAAAAATCAATTGATTTTAAAACTATGTGGATAATATATGTATATAATACTATGCATGGAAATACAACATAAAATCTAGAGCATTTTTGAAGCATTATTTTAACATGAGGATAATACTCTTTCCGTGGTGGACATAATTCAATGAACTGCCATAGGGATATAGCTGTTTTTTTTTTTTTAAACATTGAGTTTCTTCGGCAAAGTCTGAGCTTCTGCCCAATGTGCAAACTGTGTCAGGTGATTAGGAAACACATCTATGCAAACACATCTATGGCAGCATAATATGTGGCAATCACAGTACTTCTCATGCCTGCATTAGTGCAAGAAAACAAAGGCGGGCTTGGTATAGATTCTAATGGGACAGCTGCCCTTCGACGGCAATAGGAATCCGTCCCACACGGTGAATACTCCCGCACTTTTCTGACCTGTTCCAGTGTTAATGATCCTAGACATAATAATCTGTTCCTTTCTAAGGTACAAGTGTAATAAAAAAGTAGTTACCTAATGTTATGAAGGGTGCAAAGTACAAAGAATAAATTTATCATGACAGAAATGAGTTAGCTTCTCAACTAGACACTAACGTACTGGGCAAATGAAAAAAATCAGCAATGAGTTGTAAAGTTAATTAGCAAAAGACTGAGAAGAAATTGCAAAGTCTTTTACGAAGTACTAAATGCTTTTATTTTTACATGTTTCCCCCCCACCATCCGCCTTCTCCAATTATATCCTGAATACTCAGTTATTACCAAAAGATTAGAGAAGTTAGAACTGGTAACACTATAGACATGCTTTTGTACAATTTCCTTGAAAAATTAAGGCCATATTTCTAAAGCAGCAAAATATATAACAGTATTTTTCTTGGGCTTTTCAGAAGTAGAAAGGAAGTGAAGGAAGTCCTTCATGTTCTTTCAGTTATTAAGCATTTCATCCTACTTTGAGCTCCCTTTCCCTACATCTTCTGACCATCATGTTTAAAATCGGTTTAATTCCTGTTCCACTAGACCAAACGGTGGATGAAGGCAGAGGCCACATGTATTTTGTTCACCATTGCATGTACAGCAAAAAGATACTCTGAATATTTATTTTAATGCATCAATAAAAATATAAATATAAAATAAATAGTTGCATATTAAAATGAATTTTACTTATTCAACTTTTTTGCACTGATTTAATTCATTTTGTGCTGTTATAATAATATATTTTGTTATACCTCTCTTTAATAATTCCATGTCTGATAACCATAGTCATTGTCTTAATATTTCATTTTCTGGTCAGACTTGCAACCTGCATTAATTTTCTGTACTGGCACAATTGTTTTTAAGTAGCTGCTTCGTGAACTGCTACATTACCCCGATTCTGTTCTCTGTCTCTCTCTCACTGATTAACCCTACATTCTCTTTCCCAAGCTTGCCTTTCTTTTCCTTGATTTTCCCTTTCGCACCAAAAAGTTTGAAGGTCTGTTTCACTCTGATAGGCTCAGTTATGACTTCATTTCATGGCTCTGTCACCAGCCCAGACACCTTCCCAACTTCCACAATTTCATTTCAAACTGCTGGGCACTTCCAGACTGAGGCTGTTAGCTGGACTCAAGCCTGTGTCTGAACCAGGACTTGTCCCTTCCCCAAGGTAAGTTTTCTCATAAATGTTATGTATGTCCCAGGCACGCAGGATAGAACTGTCAACCTCAGCTCTGTGTCCTCACCCCCTCCTCTCAGTCCCGTGGATTCTGCAATGTGAAGTGCTTGGAAAGTTCTTTCCAACAGCTACTTTCCATTTTTCTTTGATCTTTTGTTCAGATCCAGGCCCTTGGCTCCTAAATTATGTCCATGCTCACTCTTTTGTCACTGTCCAAGCATCTTTTCCAGACTTGGAAAAGGTATTTGCTTTTCCTCAAACCCTGCTTTGCATCACCTGTCTGCTGACCAATTTCAGGTCAGACACCAAGCAAACCCAAGTCCCATTGCATTGTGTTGCCCGAAGCCCCCACGTCTGTTCTCAGGTTTCAGTATGAAAATTCAATATTCTTTGGCGGAGGGTGTTGTAGCTCAGTGGCAGAGCCCTTGTCCAGCAGGTGCGAGACCCCAGGTTTGATCCCAGCACTACTAAATAAATAAAACAACTTTTAATATAGTTCCCTCAACTGTCAATTATTACAGAGCATATAACTTTTCTCCTCGAAGATTGTGAACCTGAAATACAGAATGCTAAGTGAGTTGCTTAGAAATAACAACCATTCCAGCTCAAGAGGAGCACTCGGCTAACAGCACATGAGCTATGGCTCACAGAGCAGAGGTGACTCCTGAGGATCAATTTCCAGGCTTTATTTACCCCACACTGACTTTTAGGCTAAACAGTCTCATTCAGAGTCTGCCAATCTCTGCTGAAAATAATTGCTTGATTTTGGTGGTGAGCCCTTTATGCTTAGGTCCCCAAGTATTTCTGCCCAAGAGTTATTAGTTTCAAATGCTTTTCTGGTAGCCAAACATTTATCATGACAAATATAAACAGTTTCGGTAGAAAATAATATAAATAAGCCCTTTTGGAGGTCCTGAGCAAGGACCAGTAAGACAGCAAGTTAGTTCTACTTTTTCCCCACCTTACACTGTAGAGAGTTCCGTGACTTTCTAAAGCCAGGCAGAAATAAGTGGGGAGACACCGTGGAACCTGGGACATCAGATATTAAGAATGATCTAATAAGGGAGAGCAAGATACTTTTTTTGCATGCAATTAGATGGTTGCATAGAGCCATGGGAAAATGTGCTCTGATCCCGTATCTGATGACTTGTGTGGTTAACAAAGGCTAAAGCAAAAATGTGCATAAAGGATAAGGGTTCTACCATGTGGTTTACTCTTTAGCTGAAAGCAGACATAAATCCTAATTTAATATTAAGTCTTTCCAGTGCAGCCTGAAACTATACTTGACTTGAAATATATTAGTTTTACTACTTTTTTCTTTCCTTTCTATTCTACAGGATCTCAGTTTCACCTCCACAACTTTTTCTTGTTAGTGAGACTTATCATGTATCATAGTCTCAAATACAATTTGTATTAAAAAAGTGACCTCACAGTCTATGACTTTAGGACCTAAAAGAAAGTCCCAAATAAATAAACCCTCCTAGGAGACAAAGCTGTCTCTGTAGGTTTCTAATGCTTACTGCTATTCCAGATGCCCTTACTGTAGCCATCAATGCATGTAGAAACAAGCCCTTAGGACAAGTGTTGCTTTCTTTTCATCAGCCCCCCAGCAAGGGGGTCACTGAGAGCCTTGGTTAAGAGTAGGTTGTCTTCATTAAGGAGGATCAACTACCAAATGAGACTCGTCTACTTGGATTTCTTTTTCCTTAAAATGTTCTGGTGAACAGCTTAAATTGGAACCAGATTGTCCTCCCATCATCCCAAATCAGAAGTGGAAATGGGAAACACAGGCCCCAATACATATAAATTAGGTCGTCAAAAGACATTCATTGGCATTAAACGGCTTCCAAGCTGTTCAAGATAACAGAAGTTTTGAATTTTATTTTCAACATTAAAAAAACTGTGCTCTCAATCTGAAACAGTGAGCTCTGTCTAGCAGCTCTTGGATTCTTGTATTTGCTGAGAGCACCACGACACAGTTTCTATCACAGAAGCTGTGTGAACTGGAGGACTTTCTCTCCACTCAGACACACCCTGCAGCTTCCTTTCCATGGAACAGGTTGAGTTAGGCAGGCAGAACTGTATTCTGAGACTGTTTCCTTTGCATGGACTTGCATGGACCTTGCATGGCCAAAAACAGTGCAGAATCTGTCTCTCTGCAGAACATTTACAGAATGCAGTACAGCTGAAACTAAAGGACTGCACGTCTGCTCACTAATCTGTTTTCCAAGTGCCCTCCTATTTCTGAGGGAAGACTTCAAGCCCTGTAATCTCAAAGGTGGAAAAACAAGACCTTGAACCTAGCAGAAGTTAGTTTGGATCCAGGCTGTGACTTTACCAGCTGTGGGAACTTAGGCTTAGAACTAATCCAGTCTTCAGGGTTTTGCACACGTAATAGGGATGACAATGAGATGTCCAGTGAAAGGTTGTCTCAAAGATTAAAGGTGATATAAACTGCCTCATATGCTTAAAGTAAATGACAGTGATTGCCGGGTTTTGTTGGCCAAAATGGTGAAATTAGTAAATTCAAGTGTTATTTCATACCGATAGCTTAGCGTTCAGTCATTGTCATTAGTTAAGTGGCAAAGGCGGCTAACAGATCTGAAGGCAATGAGGACAATCCCTGCTTGCTGTGCCCTATAGACACCAAGAAGTCACCGTGGTGAGCTAAAGAGATGGCCTGTAAAGCAGCCATCACCTTTGACTTTTCAGCTGACACTGGATACAGGGCAACAAACTGAGCAGGCCTGAGGCATGACTCATCAAGATGCGGCCCCTCTTAAAATAAGCAACGACTTAAGTAGGAGCTTTAGTGAGGTCCTTTGATGTGTGCTCACTCCTGCTTTCCCTGAGGCCAGCAGACATGGGGAGTCTGGCAGCGGCTGCAGAGCAGGGTCACCTGGTGACACACAGAGGAGCTCTGCTGGGGCAGGCAGTGTGGACGGAAATGCTACCCTGAGGCCGAGGGGGCCTCGACACCCATTGTTAGTAACTTGCGTTCCCAAAGAAGGTCAAGGGGAAATTTATTTGTGTGATTTCCCCCTTACTCAAAAAGTTTACAAGATTTGAGCTAAAACATCAACCATGTTTAGCTACAAAATGAGAGAGAGCAGCAGTATCTATGAGCATCTCAGACTCAGCCCTGCAGAGGCCTTAACTCTCAGACCAAACATGCCCTGCAGAGGCCTGCTGTTTCAACACTGGCGGACAGCATCGTCCGGACACTAGAGGATCCTCGGTGTTCTTTTTTTTCCCTTGGTGTTCTTTATACACATTGGGTTCTGCCTGTATTGCACTATTCAGAGAGCAGAACACGCTTCAGAAAGGGTGAAAACAGAACCTAAGTTTTTTTTTTTTTCTCAAAGAACCAACTTCTTCTCAACCACAATCTATCTGCAGGTATGTATATTCCCTTCTTTGTTAACTTCGGTTTTTCCTTTTCTATTCTTTAAAGTCCTTTTCCTAGGGAAGCGTGACTCAGGCGGTCCTGATGGGCACTGGCTGGTGCCCTTGTCACCTGCTGGGTGCCCATCAGCTAGAGGGGCCTCTGCTCTGCACTGTCCCCACCAAGACAATAAAAATAAAAGCCTGGGGTCCAGCAAGTGCTTCTCTTTGGTCTCATGAACATAAAGCAATACATTTTAAACAGAAAAAAAAAAAAAGGCAGGAGGAAAACCAGTCACGGACTACCTGTTGAGTGAGGTGTGCTCTGTCCACGAGACAGGAAAATGGGAAAGGGGGCTGCCTTTCCCAGGAAGTGCTGAGTGACACCTGGATCCCTTTCTGCTCATCCTCAAGTAGACAGCAGCTAGGGACCTGTAACATGGACACTTCCAAGCACCCTGCGTCACAGTACTGCTTAAAAGGTTGAAAGCTTGAATTTTATTGTAAGAGTAACCTGTGGAAGTGATTTATATTAAAGCAGAAGAAAGGATTAGGAAAGAGACAGAACTTACTGATTCAGCTGATACAAATGGACTGCTGGAGAAAGAGAAAGAGTCTCAGGGGCCTGGGCTTGCCTGTCTCACCTGGCAAGATGGGGCTGGGTGCCCTGGGCATGACAGAGCAAGCGCACGCCACATATGGAATCAGCAGCTTTACTGTTCGTGCTGAAGGGCAAAGCATGTGGACTGCAGCTGGGTGCTGTGAAGTGCAGTAAGTCCCAACATACACTCTGCCATGCAAGTGATGGGGAAATCCAGTAAAAGGTCTGCAAGAAGGAAGCAGATGCCGAGTAGGAAGGGAAGAGTTTAGCGGTCAGGCATCACCTGGCCGTGCATACACGCGAGTGCTTTGACCACAGTAGCCGGCCGGCCTAGATGCTACATGGATACTTTCTGAACAAATGGATTAGACAGTCGCTAATGTCTTGCGTCGCCATTATCTTGTTTCACATGATGCCACATTTTAGTGCCTTGTTGTGCACACTGGCTGCTGGACTTGGTTGAAGCCGGGATTTGCTAACTGGGAGCTTTTCCTATATCAAGGCCCATGAATCTGAATTCTCAGAAGTCCGTGCTCAGGGCACAGGAGCCCCTGGGCAGTGTCCCTGCTGGCTTCCATTCACCTTCGGGTACCCTCCACAAAGGTCCCTGAATACCAAACAGCATCTTGAAAAGTACCCCAACACCCCCTTACAGCTTATTCATTTCTTATTACTATAGATGTGAAAACCACTGGATCGAAATAAGCACCAACATATCAATATATAAATGCCTTCCTCGATGTGAGTGACAGAACACCCCACTGAAGGACATTTTAAAGGTGGCCCAGTCAGTGGCAACATCTGCTGTAAAATAAACGATGGCGCCTGTTTCAAGGAGCCAAAAGATGTCACATAGCAACATGGGGTACTGAATGATGCTTTTTAAAGCAGTTTTTGATTTCAATGGTACCTTCAAATTAATGGGAAAATTCTCTCATGCTTTTTGTCCCTTACATTTTAAAAAAGCAAACAGAAAGTAAAAGCCTGTCTTTTCTTCAAAATGGTATGTTGTGCTTTACACACAAGGCAACCCTTAGAACTTTACTGTTAATAGCAATTGGGGTTAGCACGAAGACCCAAGCTCTCACCATCAAAGCCATCCTCTTCTGACCCAAGTTCATCATCGGAGCAGATGTTGAGGACATTGACCAGCATCTCAGTCACTAAGGGAAGAAAGGAAGAGAGTGCAGAGCCTGTTACCACCTTTACTGTTAGCTTGGCACCAGTGATGAGCAAGGTTAGCAGCCACACGCCCCATGGTGCTGACACACCGATCGGCTGAAGAGGAGCCACTCGGTACAGACAGCCGGTTCTGCAAGTCTGTGTGGACTCCACATTAACAAACTATTATCTCATCCTTCGGAAAATGAGTATTGACATTTATTAGCTCCTGGTCAATGGGAAGTGGGCAGCCTGAATGGAGAAATCTGACATCTTTGAGGGAGAAATGTGACATCTTTGAGGGAGAAAGTAGTTATTGTCCAGTTTTTATTTGCACAATGACGCTGCGTGATATAGATTAGATTATAAACTTCTGTTCAGTAAGGACTGAGTTTCAAAGTTTTTAATCACCCAAATAATGCTGCATAGTGACAGTTACATAGTTTTGTGTTTAAATAAAAATCATGCATTGATGAACCAGTATACCTGAAGTGACTGTGGGGCTATATATGGATCTTAAAAATGAATGCATTGATAGAACGATCATTAACTTTGGTATCCAAAAAGACTTTAAAATATGTTAGGTACAGTTTAGTCAGAAATTTAGCTAAGCAAGTGGATTAAAAGAAGCCTAGATAAAGTCTCATACACAGGTTGAGTTTTATCGTGTGACAGCTTTTTTTGCTCACCCACTAATTCTTCGAAAGTGCTATTCAATGTAGTACAGTATCAAAAAATGTTCTCTTGAATTGAAGATATATGATGAGGAGTACAACTTCAGTGGGACCCATGTTAATCCAGAGTTTCAGTATAATTATCAAAACTGGATTATGTTTGCCAATATACTATTTTATAATAAATGCTCAAAATTTGAGCAACTCATGGAGAGCTCCCGATTTGAGAGTGTTCCAAACGCCCAAACTTAGCCCGGGTCCCACTTGTGATTTCCAGAGGGACCAGCAGGTGTTTCAGGGGTCAGCACAGCACGTGGCTGGGGTCGGGGCTGAGCTCAACTAGGCCCTCCTGGGGTGGACCTCGGTATCGCGGGGAGGACCTGCACGCACAGCTGAGCACTGGCCCTGTTCAGTCACTCTGGGGTTTCTACTGGAAAACAGCTCAATACTGTAGGGCTTCAGAGAATGCTGGCTGCGCCCAGGACTCCCGAAAGGGACTTCTCGCAAGCCCTCAGGAGTGCTACTCTCCCTCTCCAGGGACCCAAGCAGGCACACCGGCGAGCTGCTTGGTGAGTACTGAGGCCGAGGCCAAGATGTGTGCAAAATGGGATGGGGAACAAGGAAGGAAGGAAGGAAGGGACACGGGAGGAAGGAAGTAGAAAAGGGGAGAAGGAAGAAAAAAGGAGCAAGAAGACAGTAGGGAGAAAAGCCTAATTCTGAAAAACTGGCAGTACTAGGGATTGAACCCAGGGCGTACACACTGAGCTACATCCCTAAGGAGCCTCCCACTTCTTTTTTGAGGCAGAGTCTCACTAAATCTAAGTTACGTAGGCCGGACTTGAGCTTGAGCTCATCCTGCCTCAGCCTGCCAGAGTGCTGGGACGACAGACACGCACCACCACCTGCTTAGACAACTTTTTAGATGTTCTCTACCCTGTACAGTGATCCCTGCTATATTTTAATGAGCTATTTTTTGTTTTTCATGTTGTTTTCAAAATACTGTAACAGTTAAATGTTATGGTACAATGACTACTATTCACATCACAAATGTAAGGAAAATGTAATTTGTAAGATAAAATAGGACTTTGGAATCATACTATAAAGGAGTAAAGAAAAGAAGGAGACATTATTGCTGAAGATCAGGTAGAGCTGTATTTCTGCTACTTTTAAAATCTTACTCTTATGGGACTGAATAAATCCCTCTGACTGTCCCTCCTGTCCTCAGACTAGTGTGTCCTGCTAATCTGAAGCTCAGAGGTCCCCTTCCGTACAGTTCACAACAGTTGCCAGCAAGAGCCATGTGTCTGGCGTCTCGTGGTGACACAGAGCACAGCTCTCCCTCCCTCCACGCCAGCTGGCTGCTGAGGACATCTCAGGACCCCACGACACACCTTTCTCCCCAACAAATGGCAGGGACCAAGTGAAGACGTCCATGAAATTGGGAAGCCAGTACGGGTGCGGGGAACAGTTGAACTGCCGGATGTTCATGACGTTGTTCTCATACTTCAACACCGCGGCTAAAGCAACAAGATGAAAAGGCAGGAAAAGGGGCGTTAGACTCATGACACATATTTCTGCTGCTACACGTGCCTTCTGTTGATCAAGAAAATTCCATTATCTGACACTTAAGTTTCAAAACATCAAAGCAAATAGCTTAACCATGAATGCTTACACTACTTCTGGATGTAAGCTTCACTTGGTGTGCTATGCTAGTGTACAATATATGAATAGTAAATTTGGCAGCTTTTTACATAAAGTAATTAATCAAGTATCTTTCAAGAATGGGTGGAGCTCCTCTTGCAGCCAGGGACATTCTAGCTGTATTTAATACCTGTTGACACAAATAAAGGTGGCGGAGCTGAGTTAGACATAATTTAAGAATCTTCTCCAATATTTGAATAAAATTATCTTTTTACAAAACCATACCTTTTCTTTCAGTGCAGCTCACAATAGCTGTACAAAACAGTTGAAGTTAGATTAATTTCTTGACTTAGTAAAATCAAATGCTTGGATTACATTCCGCATAGAACAGTATGCTGAGACTCCATCCTTAACTTCTGAAAAAGATGCTTTTAGATGCCACCCATTCCATGGATGAAAGACATTAAGTAGGGGGGACAGTCACAGCTTGAGCATAAACTTGCATTTACTATTTCCCAGGCCTCATTCTGCTTTCTGGAAAGTTACAGAACAAGTGTACTTCTGTTTCTAAACGTCAGCCTTTTAAACACAAAAAGTGTACATTCATACTACCTTCCTGAGTGCTGGCAAGATCCTACTTTATTATTTTACTACGGCATGACTAGTGTTAAATTACTACTGAGCAGCTCTTAACTGGCATCAAATGAACTGCTCTTGGTTATATCTGGGGCTTAAAGATATAGAGAAAAGGAATCATTTCATGACATGTTTAAACTGACTTTTATACCAGGACATGGCATAGCATTGATTACAGATAACATAACAAAGAGTTAAAATTTGTTTATTAAAAAGTGGCTGGGTATTTAGTGGGCAGGAACTTTTCTGTCACTCCAGAGCAATCTGGAAGCAAACTTTCAACGCTGCAGGGCTTTCCAGCTGTTCTCACTGTGCTGCCCAGTTTCTTGGGTCTCTGAAAGCCAGAATCCTTTCTGTGGCTCCGTGTCCAGCCCACACATGCTTGCCTCCCACAAGCCTTCTCTGATTGTTCCAGAGGACCTGATCTCTCCCTCTCTGAGCTAGCCTTGCCTCATACCCCTGTCGTGCCTTTATTACTAACCTTGATCATGGTTATTCCATGTAAAAGTCTGTGCATAAATGTCTGAAGGGGAAATCTCTTCAATCCACTTTATGTTCTTTGTATCTCACATGCCACCTGAACAGAGTAGATGCTCAGAAGGTAGAGACGAATGTGGATATTTTTCCTGCATTCTTTTTTTCCAAGCAAGCTATCCCTGGTCCCTTTGCCTTCTTTCATTTGAGCTTCCTCCACACTTTCCTTCACACTGTCCATCCCAGCTTGGCAATGACACTTGAGGCTGTGGCCCAGTACTAAGAGTCCTGGGGCGGGGGCAGGGGGGGGCTGGTCCATGCAGAGTATGGAAAAGAGCTATAGTGCTTGGTGATGACCTGGCTGCCACCTACATAAGTCTCACTGCAGTTTGTCTGACCACACACTGATGTTGCCAGTAGCTTGCAGGTAACTGGACTTCGCTCTGATGCTAGCCCTGGTCGGCTACCATGGTCCAGGGAATATAAAGTCACAGACCCTGAGATTGGGATGCACCGATAGTGCCACTGACACAGATATGAAGGGAGCCATTCTCTCCCTGTGCGGTACTAGGTCTTACACAGATTTCTGGAAACTTTTCTATTTCCCATTATTGAAACAGTCATTTTGTATGTCGCTGGGCCTAGGGATACATTGACATGGCATTAAAAACATGAAAAATGAAAAAACAGCCATGGCATGTTATCATACCAGTACTTCTGACCTTCGAGATGAGAGAGGCAAAGTATTTCTAGTGCCTGCCAAGTGCTTCCGATCACCAACTCTGTACAAAAGGTCTTTACCATTCTGAACCCTGCATATTTACAGTAGACATGGATCCTCATATTTTCAAAACAATCTTTTAAGGCTTTAAGTTGTCTTTTCAAAGAAAAATCTCTGCTCTAATCCCCCCTCACTTTTTCATAACAATAGGTTCGTGCTGTAGCAGGAGCAGAAGTACAGTTGGCCTCAGTATCTGTCGGTTCCCCATTATTGATTTGGCAAAACTTGCATAGAAAATATTTGAAAATAAGAAACACAGCACTGGTACTGAAAATGTAGACTTCTTTCTCTTGTCTTTAGTACCTATATGATTCAGTATAACTACTTTCATAGCATTTACATTGTTTCAGGTATTTGTTATGATTTAGATCTAAAAATGCCTCCCAACATTCTCATGTGTGTAGAAAGTAATTGGACCATGGTGGTGCTGTACTCATCTGTGGATTCATCCATTGATGAGTTCATGGTCAAATGTTGTTAGCAGGTGGGGTCTGGTTGGAGGCAGTGACTGGGGTCATGACCTGGGAGGGTGCATTCTGGTCCTCAGCTCCTCCCTCTCTTTGCTTCCTGGTTGCCAACCACTGAGCAGTATTTTTTTGCCAAGCCTTTCCTCCATGCCATTTCTGCCTTGGACAGTCAACCATGGACTGAACCCACAGAAACTGTCAGCCAAAATAAACTTTGCCTTCTTTAAGTTGTGGGTGTTTGGTCCAAGTGACAGACAGCAAAATGACTAAAACAATGCTAATAGTGAACTAGATAATTTAAAACACAAAGAAGGATACTGGTATCTGGACTGTGGTACCCATGGAGGGCCT
Source organism: Hystrix cristata (assembly GCA_004026905.1). Classification (NCBI taxonomy): domain Eukaryota; kingdom Metazoa; phylum Chordata; class Mammalia; order Rodentia; family Hystricidae; genus Hystrix; species Hystrix cristata. Next base: position 48,557 of record PVJO010000464.1, on the reverse strand, counting down.
TGGAAGCCTTCCCCAGCGGATACCAAGGTATCAGTGTGTTATAATTACAGTACCTTGGAAGATGGAGAGAGGCTCTACACATTTCTTCCTCAAAAATCAATCCAACTCACCCTTGCGTTACAATAGAGGAGCTGCAGGGCAGAAATCAAGGCACTTGCTAAAGATCACGCGACCAGTACCTGTGGGTCTCACCATGTTCTAACTCAGCTTTTCCTGAAGCAAATCCATTCCCTCTTGGGTAGTGTCTCGTGTCTTTCACAAACTATACAAGCACAAACCCTGGACCTAGCTTGTGTACTGATTTCACCTTGACTGTGGCATTCACATTAAAGAGGCTTTCGCTTTTGCCCAGTTCCATGTGAGTAAAATGGGATGCAAATTCCCATGTGAAGGGAGGACTTGTCTACAGATTAAGCAACAGTTCTGTTCTGTGACTAGTGAGATAAAATTTTTTATTTATTCAGCATTGGCTCAACAGTTTGAGTACCTACTAGTAATAAAGCAATGATGTTCTGTTTTTGTTTGTTGGCAATAGAAATCATTAACCATAGCTGCCTTTTACTGAGCATCTGCTATATTCCAGGCATCAGGTTTGGCTCTGTACAAACTGCATTGTCAGTCTTCAGAATGTATCTTGGAAGTGTTTTTAGGGTTTCTGTACATTGAAAATGAGCAAGCAGAGAGGTTGAGTTATTCGCCCAAGTCCCATTTAGAAGCCAGCAAACCTCAGTTCTAGTCTGAATCCAGAGGCCTGCTCTTTCTAGTCTAACATATGTGCTTGCCTAAGAACAAGAATCACTCAATGTCTATCCTGTCGGGGACACAGGATTTTCTCTTTCCATGACTGCACTCTTAAAGAAAACATTCAGTGGAAAGCCAGGAAGAATGGCTGGACGAATTCTTTCCCTGCTTACTTCTGAGACCAAAAGGTAAGCTAGGGCTCAGTTTCCTCACATGGGGCTGTGGTTTACCAAGATGGTTCATATGGTTCCTTCCCATCTGAGCTGTGTTAACAAACTTCCAGAAGGAAGATGTCATCATGAATACAATGACTGATCGATAGTCTCAGTACTTTTTATTTTTCTCTAAGTTTCAAAAAGAATAACTTTAATTTAAAAATGCAAGGATAACCAGTGTGTCTTCTTTCTCTTCAGCAACAGAACATATTCATACATAAATATTTCTTGAATAACCTTATAGTAAATTACTCATGGGTTTTGATATTTTTGTATAATAACTATGCATCACCAAAATGCATGAAAAAAATAAACCCAATGAGTCCAGCTATGTGCAGTCACGACGTTCTCAGTTAGCGTTTCATCTTTCACCCCCACCTCCTCCGCCCCTGCCACTGCCCATCCCTGGGATTGCAGAGCGCAACCCGAGCATGGATCGCACTTCTGCCTGAGCTACTTGAAAGACATTAATCTCCAGTGCAACATAAATAATACAAATGAGTATACTTCAGGAATCTCTTGAGACTGCCTCCTGAGGCCTTGTCTGAGAAATAGAGAGGAGAAAAGAAGAGAAGTCGACCACCAAGGGCTGCCTCGATTCTGCTGGCAATTCACATGACCTCATGTGACTTAACATTTGTCTCACAGATCTCTGGAGAAGCTGAGACATATATACAGTGTTCTGTTATTCACCATAGTGTGGTGTAGTCTGGATGGCACCAGAACAGACCCTTTTCTACTATAGCTGCAGGAGTGAAGAATCCCAGAAGAAAATGTGGTGCCACAGAGGTAGGACCAATGCTATGAGCCTGGAGGCCTGATGGCGAGCTCTTTGAAGAGGTCAAAATTAGTCCTCAGATTCTGCAGTCACGTGGCCCAGTCACTGCTATTGTACCTGCAGAACCCCACCTGTCTCACAGGCACTGAGACTAAGATCTCCGTAGATGTAAAATCAGTCACCAGGGCCTGCTCCTGCTTGGTAAACTATGATTTTTAGCAGCACCTTCCCCCTACACACAGTAAAACCAAGAGAACAGACTTCATCTTATTCCACTGCTCTGCTGGCCCAACCATGAGTTAAGTTGTTGGACCAAAAAGCACAAGGTCCCTCTTATTTTAAAATATGAAACTTTTAGTAACTTCCATTTCATGAGAACTTGATAACATTTGTCAACATCTTCTCCACAACTGTTGCCATCCAGGGAAGCTGGTGACAAAGCCAAACCAGACAGGAATAGAAAGATCCAAGAGAAGTTCTAGATTAAGAGACGTTATCCCAACACTGCTGCAAGGCATCCACCAGTCCACCCAAACACTGGTGCTTCTAAATCCAACTTCTAACTCCCTATTCTCCCCATCCCGCGTCCTGTTCTTGCTTGATGGATCTGTTTAGAAATATTTCTTTTTTATTATTATTAAGGACTTTGGTGAAGTCCTTTTAATTTATCAATTCATGATGGCTAATGTGTTTGGTAAGCAAGGATCACCCATCTAGCTCAACTTCACTCCATAGCTCACAGGCTTAGGCACAAAGTATGTGTTCAAGTTCCTTTTTCAAGAAGGACTTCAAGGCTTCAATTTTTAGGTAATTTGACCATAAAGTTATTCTTCAGTAATGAGAAATTTAATATGAGAATCACTATATGATTAAGTGCTCAATTTAGAATTCTTTGTGGGCAAATTCTCAGTAAGTTCCCTATAATGACTACATTTCAGATAACCTAAGATTTTATTATTAATGCATACAAGAAATATGTATCTTAGCTGAAACTTCAAGATAGCGATTTTTAAAAATAAATTTTATTTTGCAATATCTAAGGTATGTATCACTTTATGCAATGCATGTAGACAATAAAGTTTACTACAATAAAACTGACAAGTTCATCTCATATAGCTACTAATTATATATATATTTATAATATATATATATAAGCCAAAGCACCCAAATTCTGCTCAGTTGCATGTGTCAAGGACACACACATATGTCACTATCTAGAATCTCTTCCTGTCCACATTCGGCCCTCACCTTGTTCCTCTCTCACTGGGAGGGTGCAGCTTCTTGACCTTCCTTTTTCCTTACAGGTGTATCCTTCATCCTACCTCAGCATCTTCCTTAACTTTATTATAAACCTCCCACATAAGAGTGGATATCATCCTCCCCAAGAGACTGAGCAAGACATTTCTATGAAACAATTCCAGCCAATCTTATGTGTGTGTGCCTGTGTGTACTATTATATAAGCCTTCTTTTAATATAGCATCAGCTGTTGCTTCGTGGCTTCTTAATACAGCACCAGCAAACTCTGAGCCAGATTATTACTCAAATATAGAATTTTAGGGAAAGGAGCAGAAAGAAAATTATAGAAGAAATGAAGAGGAATGGACTCCTTTCATTGTCTATACTGTTAGTAGGTTCCATATCTAGTATATAGTTGATGCTCAGTTGTACTGGCTGAAAAAAGATAGAGGAAAGAAAACAGAAAAAACAAAGACAATAGGGAGAGAAGGAGGAAAGAAAAAATGGGAACAACAAAGACGTTTTTAGAAGCATAAAATGGGTATCACGTCAGGATTCTACAAACATAACTAACCATGAATGAACAGAAGTCTTAGGGAGTGTGGAGAAATTTAGGAAAAAAGTACGGTGTCAGCTCACAGGCTGAATTCTGTTTTAAAAGTGTCAAAAAGTGTGTAAAATAGGTAGAAATGGAAGTCGCACTGGCTCCCTCAGGGTAATTGTGTGAACAGGGTGAATGTTTCTTCTCCTTTGAGTTTACCTTTGAAACGAAAACGGGAATGGCAATACCTGACTGCTCCCTCTTGAAGCATGAAGATCAAATATGATAATACACATGACTATCACATCAAATATGCTAATATATATGGTTAACACACATGATAACACATGTGATCAGATAAAATATTCAGCACTTTAGAAATGTACTGACTCAGTTTAAAATTCGTCAAGGAGGGGAAGTTGATCTATTTTTGATTGTTTGCCACTTTATGATCCCACCTTCTGCATCATAACTACATGCGAGAATCCAGAGAACATAGAGCCAAAAGATGATCCTTGGAATGGGCTCAAGACCAATCAACCACTGTGAATCATTAGTGACATCACAGTTTTGCACAGAGAATTTGAATTTCTTCCATCAAACATTTCTTGTTAACAAGAGAGAACTACTCTGAGTTTCTTACTAGTGTCAGCTGATATACTATTTTCTGTTCTAATCCATGTTAAAATAAGGCTTATCTAAGCCTAGAGTAACATCAGAGAGCTGGTACTGGAGCTTTAGTATATGGAGGAGAAGGCGTGGACACAGTGGGCACCACACCCATAGCTTGCTGGGGTCACTGCAGTCCCCTGACAGCTCTACTCTGCCCCACACCCCAGTGTGGTACCATGAACCATCTGCCCTTTCACATTCAGGTGTACACTGGGTCTCAAGCCTCCCGCTGTGGCTCGCCTTGGTTCTGGGTTGTTATCTCAGGGTATCCTCAGCACTGAGAGGATGTTAAGTCCCTATACCTGCAGTCAGCACTGTTAGCATGGAAATGAGTCACAGGAGAGGATTCAACATTGTCTGGGTAAAGTCCATGAGGTTCTCACAGGTCTAGACTTTCTAGATAATGAATCCCAAGTCTCTAATGCTACTTCCATTGTTACTATTTTCCCCTGATAAATGTTTCCTACATAACTAGATTTCTAGAGTAGCAGGTTTCTGTCCAGTGTAAGAATGTAACTATCAGCAAGAATGTAACCAACAGTGAGTGGATGGAATCGTGGGAAGGTGGAGCGTGGTCCCCTCTAGGGTCCCACAAGACCTTGAGATCAGAAACCCAGTTATTGTGTCCAAGCCTCCAGGACAAACAAGTATTTACCTACCTTATTATTTTGTTGAAGATAGACAATTATTTCACTTACTGAATGTACAACTGTATAGTGGCAAGTTTTAAGACATCAAGAATATAATTTGTTAGAGGAAAATTATATAGATTGTATACAGATTAATTCAATCAAAATACATACTGAGAATAATTCTTATGCATTCAGTCTTCATGGGCTATTTCCTATTTTGCCCTTCCTCCTGTTAATTCGATGAGAACTGGTCGATGACTGACCACAAAGTCAAGATGACAAGCGAACGCACAAGGTTGCTGGGAGATCAGGTGCACTTACAGGTCGAAACTCTGAGCAGCATCTAGTACATGCTAAATGCTTTAAAATGCTATCATTAAACACTATTTGCAGGAACAAAGCAAACAGCATAGGCATAGTAGGATAGAAGAGTGGAAAGGAAATACACTTTCTAGATACATTACCAATCTCAGATTGTAAAGGAAGTATATCAAGCTGTATCATTCAAAGTGACAGTGATCTTGACCGTGGAAAAGGAAATGGTAACAATCACAGTGAGGGTGATTCTACACAGTAAAGCATTGGGTGGGGTGGGCGGGGACATCGCCCAAATCTGTGCCCTAATTCACCTGTTCATCTCTGAAATCCAATCAAAACTTTGAATAGCAAGTTCCCTTTGGCCTTAAATGTCTACATAAATCTCTTTTCTACCATGTCATATTGGTAAAAAAAAAAAAAAGTTAACGCTAAGAGTTCTGTCCATAGTTTCTGCCTGGCTCCTTTGTCTAATGATGTTTTTCCTAGGCTTCATTATGAAGACATCATCATTCCGGTGTGTATATTCCTGTCACACTCATAGGACTAAACATGAGACTGCTTATTAGATAAATGAAAAGATAAATTTTTTTTGAGGGGGGATGTCTTACCTATTATTTTGCTTTAGTTATAAAACAATGCAACAACAACAACAAAAAGAATTTGGCCTACAAGTAATCAGCGAAAGTAAAAATAACAAAATACTACCATTAAATATATGCTTACATGTAAGAGTTGCTCAGGACCAGGAAGATCTTTAGATTGAGAAGATGGCAAGAGAAAAGCAACGGTTAAGAAAACTACTGCTTGCGGGGGGCAAAGTCTCTGTGTCCAGTTTATAAATGCGTGATCTGTTTTTGCCTGTGTTTATGAGGACACAACACTGCTTTTAATGTGTAGTGTCAATGTGAAAGGTGATGTCCATGCTTAGGACAGACTGTGATTACAGAATGGGCCTGTGCAGTAGACACAGCTGCCCAGAGCAACAGGCAGAGATGCCCTCAGGGCGGCTGGGCACAGCTTCTACTCTCCTTCCAGCCAGCCCTGAGGTAGATAAGGATCTGATCATGTGGGCCTGAACCCCAGGGGTGCCAGGCATCAAGCCCACAGGGGACAGCACCACAGTGCAGTATGGGATGAGCACTCTGCCACACCATGCTGCGCGAGTTGCCCACTGAGGCGCTGCTGAAGTCAGGACCACATCTGCTGGCTCCTGGGTGCTGCATCCACTCCACGTTGCTGACATCGTGCCTGTGGTCTTGGATCCTTGTATTAGCAATTCAGTCCTCTCTTACAATGATCCCTTTCTGTCAGTCTGTAATTCTCTTTTTATTTATAAATGCTATTTTCTTGAAGATCATACTAAAAAGAATGCTTTGGATCAGTAATTCTACCAAGTCGTCTAGTTCAAAAATCTGAAACATCATAATTTTTTTTTTTTAAGCACAGTCTTTTGGATCCCAGAATTTTTAGCAAGCATTGTACTTTTGGTCCATCTTCTAAACCTAATTTTCTACACATCTCTTCCTTAACTGTTTCAGTACTGAGCTCATTTTTTTTTTTTGTGATTGTCAGTTTAATCTCTGTTCTTGATTGCTAAATTAGTTTGGTTTCCATTCAGATTTTCCTCCCAAATCCAAAATATGTTTCATTTAATCAGTGTTCTTAATTTTACTGTTAGCTTTTCCTGGTGTCGAGTTATAAACCCCTGGTTTATGACCCCTACCCTCATGTCTCTACCCACCCACTACTTTCCTTTTCATCCAAGAACCCATGTGAACTACAGAGCAGGCTCCACGGTGGACACTTTCTGTGGTCCACTTTAGATTCTGTTGAATCACACATGTATCTCTAGGAAGAAAAAAAATACCTGATTGTTTTTACCAAGGTGCAAAACTCATCTCTTTCTGGAGGCTTATTTTAGTATTTGGGTAAAACAAATTGTTTAAAGCAGCATTCACATGTGCCACAGTATTTCTCAATCCTCAGCAGTTATACTCTTCAATGTCACTTACGCAGTTAAACTTTTCCAGTTTCTACACTGATTCCTAGTCTCCTAGCATGCTACTCTTGTCTTTGTAGCATTTTTCAAATACATTTAAATATTTATTGGAAAATTATTTACTTAATATCTACCATACAACCAGATTATAAGGCCCATGAGGGGAAAGACCATGCCTGTCTTGTGGAATTGACATCCTCAACACCTAGCATAGTGCTCAGTGTACGGAGTTTTTGATAAAAGCCTGTTAAGTTTGTGAGTGCAGGGGGTTGAGTCACTTTTATGGGTGGCACATCATGAAGAACATGAAGCTGTGAGTCACTACTGTATTCTTCTTCTCTTTAGTGTATTTGGGCAATTAGGAAGTATCTCTCCTTCAGTGCCACAGACTCAAGGGCAAAAGCCATTCAGCTACTCAAAGTATCCTGCAATATTTACTGCCAATCTGGAAAGGCTGTCAGCATTGGTTTCAGTAGTCAATTCCAATGAGAAAGAGATCTCTGGGTCATTACTGACAGCCTGTCACTGCACAGTCCCTTTTCACTAATTCCCAAGGAAATGGAGCCAGAATCCACGCCCGTACTGACTTCCAGCCATGGATGAGGCACGTGGCTAGGCTTTAGCATGGGCACTAAAAGCCTTGTGTCTAGAGCTGTTTATGCTCCGGTTGGTGTGCAACTGAAACACACGGGAAAGCTAACTAGGAAAGAAGAAATGATGTGTACAGGAGAAAATGATGGGCAGTACACAACTCAAAGCGGAAGGTCTCTGTGACGACCTGGGGGTGTGGTCTGTGTAATGATCAGAAGAAAAGCAGCATTTGGATGAGAAGAAACAGGGGTGAGGGGTGGAGAGGTCAGTCGGGAAGGAAGGTGCAACAGGTAAGAAGCTGAAGAGGAATACGTCCTGCACTGTATGTGGCATCCTAACATGAAATAGTCCATCACGATAATGTCTTAATATCACACAGCATTTTGTTTCTAAGCAATTTCATGCATTATTCACAAAAGAACATTTTTTCCCTTGTTTATAGAGAAGTCACTGCATATCCAATAAATTAAATGAGCTTCACGGCAGAGCTGCAATTCCCACCTGCATCGCTGGCCCTGGTGTGTGTTGGGAGTTGTCGGAGTCAGAAACAGAAGCAGGGAGGTGGGTGAAGAAGTCACCTTGGTGGGCCAGGCCAGGAAGGAGGAGAACCGAGGGGACTCGTGGGGATGCACCAGAAATGGATGCTCCGCCCTCAGAGCCTTCCAGATGCTGCCTGGCAACTGCAGTGAGGAAAGAACTGCTCCTTGGAAACTCTGGATATCTGATCTGTATCTGACCACGGTGGTTTATCAGTATTAAGATGGCAGAGGAAACCCCCTTTTCTTATTCTTTCAATTGGTCAGAATATCACTGCTGCCTTAGTCCACTGAATCCTGGCAAACCAAATTGCACTGTAATGATTAGAGTACCATTCCAGAGTTTGGCACAGGCACCAGATCCTAAGAATTAGACAGCTAACTCAGAAGTACTTCACTGTTACTTTTTTGTGGTTGCGTTTTGAGGTCCTTGCAGCCCAATTTCATTGCGCTGCTTTTGAACATTCTAGTTAACAATGACTTTATTCAAATGCAGTAACCCTCACTTTGCTGTAGATAATTGACTCCCCTCCCACATACCATACACAGCACAATGGCTTTAAAGTGCTTCAGAAATTTTACACATAAGTCTTTTGAAATTATGCTCAAACTGAAGAATACATCTTTATTCTTCCTATCAGTCTATCTGAAAAGCCTCCCAAAATAAAAACGCTCCGTTCCCTTCCTGGAAGTCTGTGATCTCCCCAACGGCAGAGACTCAAGCAAAAGCACCAAAGCGTCTCAAAGATGGCGATGCTCCGACTTCTGCACTCTAAGTCTCTTCCCTGTCACATCAGAGACACACATGGCAGCAACACGCACCATGCATGAAGATGGCATCATGCCCAGAAAAGCTGCGTTACTCGGAGTTGCATACAACAGAAACTGGCCAAGTCTGCTCAAGGGAAGGCAGTCTCAACCTCCTGTATTTCTATTGTTCAGATTTTGCTTAGCGGTTAGAAAACTGGTAAGGAGAGTGCATGCAACTTAGCAACTGGTCTCTGACAAGGAAATGTCTTTTGGGGGCATGCCTTTCCCTATGTTTAACAGAAAAATATTTAAAAGCCACAGAAAATTACAAAGCCTCATATTTTACAAACTTATGATAAATTACAGGATCATGTAGATGACGGACTATGCTTCACACTCCTTGGTGACATCTCAGGGACCCTCTTCTGTCAAACTGGGAGTCCTCACCCAACCCTAAGAATTAACTGCTTAAAAAAATCATGGGCCTGGACTGTTTTTTCTTTTTCCTCCTTTCTATCAAACACTGACCATTTTTAAATACCCAGATCATATTTTATCTTAAACAGAGCCTTCTCTGACCATTCTAGAGAATCACCCCTTGTTGAATGTATTTCCTATTGGTTCTCTGAGTTCACACTAAATCACATCACTTCTCATCTTGTTAGTAAGATGCCCAGTCGTCTGTGCAGAGAACATGTGTCCTCTTCCTCTGCAGCCCTCTTGCCAGGCGAAGGGCAGTGCCTCGTGTCCAGAAACCCAGGCTGTGGCAGAGCTGCGTGGTGTTTCTTGGCCACCAGCCCCTGTGACAGGCCCGGAGGAGGGCCTGTCACAGTCACCATGGCCATTGCCAGGAGGGAGCTGGGTCTACACACGGGCTCTGCAGGAAGCTCGAGTATGGAGGGCGAAGAAGGGACAGGCAGTGTGCACAGGGCTTTGGTTACACCTGGTTTGCCTTCTGGAGCAGGACCCCTGAGAGCTCTAGAGGACGTGGAGGGAGGCCCAAGGTGGACAACCTAGACAGGGAGATGGGCGGCCACCTGGGAAAGACCAAGGACACTCAGCAGGCACTTGGGATAACGGTAGTCAAGGCCACCCTCAGGAGTCCTGGTCACCAGGTGAGGGCAGAGGAACTCAGCGTGCCTCAGGAAGGTGGTGGTGGCTCCCAACGCCAGTGATTTCAGATGGCCCACACTGGCCTGGGCTGTTCCACCTCATGGGCCTCGTTCTATGTATCTTCCTCCTTTTACCCCCATTTCCCTCACTCTCAGACATGCTCGCCGCCGGGTAAGGTCCAGACCAAGAGTTGGTGCCTTCCCCACCCTCCTCTCCCAACCAGCACCCCAGCTCAGAAGCTGCCCCGGGACAAAGGTGATAACGTCTGCACTCCTCCTTCTCTCCCTGAGGTCAGTAGCTAACACCTGCTTTTCCTAGTTGCTTCAGGCTGGATTTCAGAAGGAGCCCCACAGGATGTCCTGGAAGTGCGGATTCACGCAGGGCAGGGCCCCAGTGAGCAGCTGCACAGGCTGTGGGCCACGGGGATGCACTCCGCGCACTGAAAGGAAAGGGCTGATGGTGCTCGGCTTTAAGGAATGAACACATCGTGCCTAGCACTGGAGCTGAGCTGACTCACAGCAGCTATCAGTAAATGCAATTTGAATTTGAATTGTGAGATTCTTTTTGCTGTACACTTTGTACATGCACCATCACATTGTTCTTATTTAAATCCACATCCCCTTTAAGGAACATGATTTTGAATTACCTTCAAGTGTTACTTTTTACAAAGCCTGTATTTACCACGCAGTGCTGGTCAGCCCCAGCCCACACAGAAACGTCCCGGAAAACATTTAAAAGGTGCCAGTGCCGGGCCCCACCCCTGCCCAGCTGCACCTGGGGCTCTGAGTGCAAGCATGGAAATGGCCTCAGACAATAACTACAAAGGTAAAGGAAAGAAAGAATGGCTAAAATTGCTTGGCTCTAAACCCAAACAAGACAGTTTAAGAATTACTGCACATATTATATGAGATCGCAAGAAGGATTTAAAAATACTTACCTTTGTTATTGTATACATCTAAGTAATTTGGTGCCGAAAAGATTGTAATTAGAGAAGGGAAGCCTGTTGTTTGGCTTTTCCTGTACATGCGATACCTAAAAACAACAAAAACAGGTTAAAACAAGACTGGCATGGATAAGAAGATGACACCAAATTACATACTTAGAAATAGCAAATTAAATGAGCTAAGTTCTAACTTCCACAGAGCACTCAATTACAGAACACTAAGTAAAATTTTTTCCCCAAAGCCTGCTATTCACAGACCTCACTTCAGGAAGAACAGGGGACATACACTCACACTGCAATTTACAAACAGGTAGCCTCCAAATTTACCAAACCTCAGGGGAGGAGAAACTCAGTGGAAGATCACAATTCATTTCTGCATGTTCAAGACAGAGGGGAAAAAAAAAAAAAAGCCAGAGGGCAAAGGCTAATGACTGCACACAGACATCCCATAAACACCATGATCTTCAGAAGGCTGCCAATATTTTTGACATAAAATGTCCAGTCAGTACAGCAATATCCAATGATTTACCACTAATAGCCAGAATGATTACTCTAGAAAGCTATAGTATTCTATGAAGTTTCAATATAAGCATTTTGCCTAGACTAAGTGATTTTCTTTTCAAAGAATGTCTCCTTAAACCTATGGATTTTACTAATTGAGCCTGTTTCTATTTTAGAATTTTATTTATTACAAATCCTTGCTGGTGTGTGCAGGTCAGAGATTATGGTCTCAGCAGGGCAATATTTAATCAGGAATAAAGCAGACTATCCACAGGGTCTGTGGAAAGAAATCAACAGTCCTGCTACTTTTCTTCTACTAACAGAAAGATAAAGTATAACATTTTAATTTTCAAATAATCAGAAAGTGCCAAAGACCCCAGCTCTTGTGTCCCCCAGGATGAAAATGTGACTCCCGACTCCTGAGCAATAGATGGAGGGGCACCGGTGGAGCAGCTCGCCTGGAAGCAGAACTCCACCTTCCTGCAGCCTTGTGTGCTGCACAGACTGGACCTAACATAGCTGGGTTCTGAAGGTAGCTCCGATAGTACCGTTAGGCAGGTAAATAGCCACTTTAAATTTATAATTTTAAAAAGATTTTGTTTCTTCTCTTTTTGAAACTACTGAGATAATACTATGCTTCCCAGAAGAAAACAACCTGTTAAAACCTTTGGAAATATTCCAGAGGCGTTTTGTGGATGCCCGAGCTTTGAGGGGTGGGTGAGTCAGTGTGAAGGACCGGATGCTCTGAAGCTCAGGGCCTGGACTTTGTGGCTATGCCTCTCTGTTAACAAATACACCAAAAAACCGGATGTCAGATTCCCAGTTCTCCCCAAAACTCAATCAATGGTTCATCTTAAAAGTATTTGTTGATACTGATTGACACACCCAGCATATTTTCAAGTAAGCAAATGATTATGTTGGGGAGTGAGGTGATCGTGTCCCAGCTGGGCAGCCGGCCAGAGAGAGCGACGCCACGTTCCTGAGATTGAGAGAGAGACCCGGGGACTGTGGCTGAGCACGGCAGTGGTCACCTCCAACCCCAGCCACGACACAGCGACAGCTTCGGCGGGAGCTCAGCTTCTGCCTCCTAAGGGCACTATAGATATGGCCCTCCTTCAGCTGCAGGTATCTGTATTATCAACTTTGGCACACAAGTTTAAAGGAAAGCGCTCCTACTCCCCAGAAACTCCAAAATAGGAAGGGATGAATCAATCTCTTAAAGACCAGCAATGCTCCCCAGGGGGGCAGACTGGGAAAGGGCATCAGACCTTAATCCTAAACGTGCGTGGGTGTCTCCCTCTTACAGACTGAATCAATCATTATAATGAATATTGGACATTTCTCAGTTTTTAAAACTCTTAATCCTGGCTATGCTTTGAAATATTACCATATAATAAAAAATCAATTTTACGTAATTACTTGGTTTGTTCTTTAAAACTCTCTGGGGATCAGGAATGGCGTACTATAAAACTAAGGTAAAAGGTATAGTATCTTAAATATGTGTGAGCATCATTCACATTGCCCTAAACCAAGCCTGAAAGTAGCTGATAATATGCTCACCTAGCAGAGAGTGATGGACGCAGGGATGGAGAGAAGTAAGGGGAGGTGGCCTTACAGGGAAAGGGATCCGCAAGAACCCTGAAGGGGACTTGACTGCCACCTGCAGCCACTCATCCAGCCTCCACCATACTGGAGCTATTCTGCTCCTTCCGGAAGTGGCTGGCAAGGGGGTAGGCCCAGCATGGGCACAGTGAAGAGGTGAGGGCACCACACACGCACGATTCCCCAACCCATAAGCCTGCTCACCCTGCATCCTGGGCTTCGTGGGCTCGGAGTATGGATAACAAGTTATTGTGCTGCAAGAATTCACAGACAGCTGGGTAACTGCAGAGACAAGAGAGAGAAGTGTCAGGTATGAAGTCATCTGGGGGAATCAATCACACGTGTGCCCCAGGACCCAGAGCCGGTGTCAGCAAGCAGACACATCACTGAGACACAGCTCCTGACTCTGAAGACAGGGTGTTCCCGGTGCAGAAAGGGCACCCACACCGATCACGAGCAGAAAGGGGAGTGTGTGCGAACCGCAGGAAAAGCACACACCGCAAAGTGGGCTCACGCTCAGAGAAAGTCAGTTTGATGGCTCTATTTAAATACGGACAGAACAAAGCCTAAACAGATCCTGAGAATGGAGCTGAAAAAACAAACTCCAATTCCCCAGACCTCCGATGTGTGCCATCTGAGAGAGGCGCAGTGGCCCGAGTCAGGAGCTGGCAGGGGAAACGCTCAGAAAACCCTGCTCCCATTTCCCTGACGTTGCAGGTTCAGTCATGGAAATCGCACACAGCCACCCAGTCATGGAAATTCACAGGGCTGAGACTGTGCTTTAAACACAATCAAGACAGCTTTCTCTTAGGACTGCTTACCTTAGAAAAATAGTCAACATACAGTCCTTTTATTTGTCATTTAAGAAAGTCTAAACTTGAAGGACTATTATAAATTAATTCAAATAATAAATTAAAATTTGAAAAATCCCTTACAAAGGAATTTTTTTTTACAGCACTGTCACTGCTGTAAGAAATTTAACGAGATAAATGTGTGTTACAAACAATTTAAATCAAGGGACAGAAAACCAATACTCATAAACGAAGTGCAAATATTCATTAGAATCTACACTATATACACCATGGAAAACGTTTATCAATTATAAAATAGCACTTAAGGGAAAATTTTTCCTAATATATGGTACTAGCATAATTATTATAAAAGAGAAGATGAGCGTAGTTTCTATGCTACACATTTGTACAAATTCCCTGATCAACAGAAAAAAATACCACAAAGATAGCATCTTGTTACAGAGATTTATTTTTGCTTTTGTTTCTGTGATCCTGGGGACTGAACTCAGGGCCTTCATACTGAATTACACCCCCAGGCATTCTTTTCATTTTTATTTCTGAGAAAGAGTTTCACAGCTGGACTCGAACTTGCAATCCTCCTGCCTCAGCCTCCAAGACTGCTGGGATTAAGTTACAGAGATGCAGATTATGAGAATCACTTCTTCAGCAAAAATGGAAGAGAGAAAGAAAGTGGGGGGAGACCTGGCCACCCGTGCCCAGGGCTGGCCTGGCCAGCACAGCCTCAAAGGCATCAGCTCTCCATGAAGTAAGGTGAGTGCTCGCACTTTCGGGACCAGAGTGTGGGGGACAGAGATGTCCTCTGCCGCCAAGGGCGGCAGAATGCCGGGTGCGCATGCAGCTCTGAGACGCCAGCCCCTGTTGGTGTGGGGTCCTCAGGAGGCGCCCGTCCAGTTCCCAATCCCTGTCCTCGTATGCCTCAGCCTAAGACACACTGAGGGGCTTGCTCTGGGGCAGACAGAGGCTGCCCGTGTGTCACCCTTCAGCACTGGGCAAAGGGCCAAGCTGCTCTCTCCCTCTCTGGAAGGCCTTCCCAACCCTCAGGAAATAGTTTACTCATGCTGGCTTGATACTTCTAGGTGTTCAGATGAAGTTTCTCATGGAAGTACACATCTGACTTTTAGTAAAGACCTGAAGAAAGACGAAATTAACCAGCAGCTATGTACTGGGTAACTAACACCAGCGCATGAGGAGCGTTATATTATTCACATGAAGAGCACTTGCTCTGAAGAACAACTTTAGAAATGTAAAATATACATAATTAAGTACTCAAGCTTTTAAATATTTTCTGAAATAAATTTGGAAAATACTTGAGCATTACCTTGAATCCCATTACTGGTGCACTATCTGCCTAGAACGCATTACAGCATTAAAGAGTAGTTGAAAACAACTCAAATTCTCTATCATACTTTTACACCTTTTAACAGAAGTGATCAAAATCCACAAAATATTCAAGGCGAAAAGCATAACACACACATAACTTTACACACATAAAATGGTGGGAAAAGCAGCGTTCTCAATACCTTAACACACAGGAAGAATTAGAAAGTCATTTACTTCCCGGTAAGGAGGATTTTCTTCCTATCAGAGGCTGCAGTGGCTATGGGAGGGGGGTCTAACGAAGGGTGGACATGATTTCTGTCCTGTGGCCGGCTGGAATCCAGGTAGGAGCAGAGAACACTAGACAAATAATTTTAAAAAACTACTAAGGAATAAAAGGCACTAAAGATAAAATAGTGCTGGTTTTGTAAGAGCCATTAGGAAGCAGGAAAGACAGCACTGCTGTGATTAATTAGAAGACTCTTTTTGAAAAATCTCTCTCTTGTGTCAGATCTTCAAGGAAGCATGTGGATCAGCAGACAGGAAGGGGTCAGAGTCCCATCCAGAGAGAGGGTGGGTGGGTGGAAAGCAAGCTTATCAGGAGCAACAGCACAGAAGGCAGAAAAGACAAAAATGGAAGACGGGTGGAGAAACCGGGTTGGCCCAACCAGCTCAGCTGGAGGGCAAGTAGGTGCTGCAGATCCATTCTGTTGATTCTCTTAGTTTTCTTTCTCTAGCATATGTGACCATATTTTAGACTCTGAAAATAGATTCATTAGATTTGGTGTCCAGACTTCCAAAACACAGAAGGAACCTATGAACTTTCTGATAAACAAGTTTAGAACAAACCTCCCCACAAATACGCCTAACAAAAAACATTCTTTCAATGATGGCTTTCAAAATTAAGATTTTCTATTCCCCAAGTAATTTCTCTATCATATAAACAAATGAATTAAAAAACCCTTTTTTCCTCTATAAGAAAATGTAACATATAGAACAAAGTGTTCTTCCACGCAATCTGAATCTGATCAAAGACACACAAAGGAGGACACCGGCGTGCTCTGGAGACAGACAGGCAGCTGGATGTGCTTTCTGGATTTCTGCCAGCCTTGCTGTTAGCTTAGCTGCCAGCGCCCGGCTTGAGCACAAACTTAAGGGCACGCTGAGTTTGGTTTTTAGGCTAAAAAATAAATAAGAAAGAAAAGGAATATGTATTGTAGAATTTAAAACTTCTTAACTTCTTTGTAAGTAATCCCCGCCTGGGAATTTTCCCAAGTTGGCGTCTGCCGACAGGGACCCAGGGAAGGGAGAAGCAGCAGACACAGGGCTACATGGGGACCAGGAAGATACCAGGCCTCAGAGGCCCAGGCGCGTGGCAGAGTCTCCTCTGATGGGGTTGGAAAGTGGCATGGAATGGGAAGCCCCCGGGATTCGCAAGTGTAAGGACCACTGTAAAAGAGTTCACCTTGGCTTGTCAAGGTGCTGAAAATAAATCTACTAGGATCCCCAGGTACTGTACAGCTGCAAGGTTTTATGTATCCAGGAAGCCTGGCAAACTTAAAAATTACCAGAATGACTTGAATGTAATGTAATGAAGCAATGTAAAGTTGTTTTTCTGATTTAAATTATGAGACCTGGCAAAATTTTTAAATGTGGTTCCTTAATTGTATGAAAAACCCCAGGTTGGTGATGGACGTTTTCCTACAGTTCTTGAAGGAGAACAAATTTTCTGTTAAACCCTCACATCTCCAGCAGTCTCTCTTACACCACATGCATTTTCCTCCCTTTACTATTCTTCTCAGAAGTGTATGTGTGTGTGTGTGTGTGTGTGTGTGTGTACTTAACACCAATTCAGTTATTTATATTTCACTTCGCAGGCGAAGAACCCATTTGAACCACACTGTCTGAGCGAGCCCTCCTTCACAGCTATTTCCTGTGGAAGTTATGAAACATCCTTACTAAGCCGAACCCCTGGCCAGGAAATCGCAGCGTCCGGGCCGCACGGTCCTCACCTGTAGAAGTACGAACAGCCCCGGACTGTGTTGTGGGTGAAATGTTCCTGAGTCTTCTCATTCCCGAAGTCCTCCAGTGGGTCGGACCATAGGATGTCACACATGGGCCCGTACGCAGGTGGTTCTTTGAATCGGTCTAACTAAGAAAAAGAGAGGACGGAGAGCAAAATACTAATCTTTGGAAATAGAGTTCAGAACAAAGCAGACGCCAGGTCACCCACCCTGCCTCTCCCAGGCCTGCTCCTCCGCCCTCTCAGGGCTCCCCTCTTCCTTCACCCGACCCCCTGCAACTCCCTCTGCAAGTCTCCCGCCCTGCTCTTCCTGAGACGCTCATTGCTTGCATCTTCGTCTCTCCCTTTATATCCCTCCTCCTCTTTAATCCCTCCTGTGTCCTCCTTTTTTCCTTTTTCCCACTTTCCTTTAATTCTTCTGATCTATGTATCTATCTAACAATCAGCTATCATCTATGTAACTATCAATCTATCATCTATCTAGCAATTATCTATCATCTACCTGTGTATTTATCAATCACCTACCTGCTGTCTGTCTGTTAATGTGACCCCACTTCTGTGTTATTCGGGACGGAAGAGCTTTACCTATCTTTGGGGAGCACCCTCTACTGCCTCCACTAAATTGTTATTTAGAAGTCTGTATGCAGGAAGCCTTATGAGTTTTATATTTAACAAAAGGATTTTGAGGAGAGTGAACCTTCACTGTAAGGTGGCCGCATGCTATGTGACATTCTAATATTCTCTCATTAGCGGTCATCTAAGTTTCTAATTAAAGCATAAATCTTCTCTAATCTTAGTGGCACAAAAGAGAATAATGAAAAACAGTAAAATAACTCCAAATTTCACTGGTCAGTCTACACTTTGTGTTTTTATTTGAAGCCTTCATATGAAATCCATTTCCCAGTTATAAATATTTAGCAAAGTCACATTTCAACTTAAAAACGTGCATTTAGATGGTATGAGCAACCTGATAACGGGAAGTACATTTTGCTAACAATTTTATAATATTACCATTTTAGTTTATTCTGATTTAACTGAAATTAAAGGCTGTCTCTTAAAAACAAAGCTAACATAACTATGAAAATATGTTAAGAACTGATATTCTTCAGATTTGATACTGTGACTTGCTGAAAAATCTAACGGAGGTCAGTGAAAGATTTGCAGACAACCAATCAAACCCTCTACCTTTCCCGAGCTGCACCAGATGATCCAAGTGATGTTTTGGCTACATACTGAACTTTACTAATACTTAAAGAGAGTGAGAAAACATTTCACATTTTCAACACACAGTGAAAAGCCTGAATAAGACCAGTCCTTCAGGCTTTCAACCACTATTAGTCAGGAAATATTCATCATAAACTTACACTTGTTTAAGAAATTTAAATAATTTATGCTTTGAAACCATTCATCCAAGAAAAATAACATTGGTCCATAAAAACACAGAATTATTTTCAGAGAAATAATTTATTATTAGAGGTGAAACAGCAAGGAGGGAAGATTTTTTAACCAATATGGATCCCGAATAATAGGTCTGAGAGAGCAACCAAAGTATAGGGATTTATTCTGGAAATATAAGTGCATCCCAAAAGTTCACACCATCCTCAGTAAAAAAAAATTAACAAATACAAAATTAAATAAGGTAAATTTGGTAGAAATTGTAATTGGCATATGGCAAAATGCAAATTTCAAATCATTTTGTGGCTAAGTGTAGAGCCTAATTTTATTTATATATATAATCCTATATATATATATATATAACATTAGATTATATATATAAAATTAGATTTTATATATATATACATATATATGTCTATTTATATTAGATACTGACATATCAGTATCTAAAATACACAGGAACATAAATTTTGGAGGTAGAAAGTATTTTTAAAATCTACTTAAATTGATTTCATGAGCCCATCAGGTTTCAGGAGAATGGGCTGTTTAAATTCCTGTAGAAAGAGTTTTCCCTCCCTGAGCTCCAAGCCTGGAATCCTTCATCCTATCTCCGTGGAGCGTCACATGCAGAGTGTGACCTGCACTCTGTGTGTTATAGAGCAAATGTATAACAGAGTCTTCTGAAAATGGATACACACAGAGTAGAGAACCAAGATTTAGTTGAGGTACCTCTGATTAATTTTTAAAATAAAAATCATGCATTTCCTTTTTAATAGGAAAGTAAATAATTATTTTTACCCCTTATGAACCTTTATGAAGAGTTATTAAGGAAGAACTTGAATATTTTGCCTTCCTAAATATAGCTTTTCTGTAAAAACCAATGAACTCTTAAAAGAATACTGAGATCATTGTAGTAGAGATTTATGATATACAAATATACTCAAGATTTAATAAGTTATTTCCTCAACACCATAAGTTCCATGAAGAAACCCAGAAAATGAAAGGCATATAAAGTTGATTAGTCATTTTGCAGTAGATGTTTGTAGATATTTTTGCTGATAATCACATCTTCAATAAAACAGCCCAATAGGTGTATCCTTCTTACTTATTTTCTTCAGAGATTTCAAATGCTAAAAGGGCTACATTGAGTGAACTTTTCAATAATGCTCAATTAGGAGGATATTTGGTAAGTTTCTTTTCTTCTATCCCAGCCCATAAAACCTGGTCACTGTCAGCCAGTCAAACATCTCTGATGCACAACATTCCTTAATAGCACAACTACACTGATTTGCACTTTCACCTATTCCATTTTCCATACCAATTGCAGTAATTGGTTACTGGGTTACTAATATGGTACAAGAATATATGGCTATTTGATTTCTTCCTCACTAAACACAATGAGAAAATGTTAAAGCAGCTGATGGAATTAACTTGTAATGTTGATCAGCATATAGATTTCTGAGATTTAGCACTGGAGTTTCCCAACTCAGGAGAAATGGAAAAAGCAAGTAAATGACAACTATTCAAACAAGCAACAGCAAGGCATTGTTCGGGCGAATGCCTGCTAAGTCCTAAGCATGGGTTAGAATCTGGCTTGTGCCCATGATGGTGCCTCAGGGGAGGCGACCGAAGCCACACACTTCATGCCCACTGAGAACAGGATCTCACTTGCTTAAAGCTGAAACACATTCACAACACAGAAGGCTTAAGTAAATAAATACTGAAACTTTCTAAGAAAAATCAGCAACTCCCAATTTTAATACACAGTTAAAATACAGTAATTTAGAATACGTTGACCAACTTATTCTTTCTAAAATTATTGGTGAGAGTAACTTTTAAAAAAGGGTAAGAATTGTGATTTTTCGCCCTACTCTATTAGTAATTTCTTTTGCCATGCAAAAGCCTTTTAATAGGATGTGGTCCCAAGCATCAATTCTTTGAATTGTTTCCCGTGCAGTCTGAGTTTTATTCATACATTTTTTTCCAACCCCTATGTCTTCGAGAGTTCTTCCTATTTTATTCTCCAGGAGATTTATTGTTTCTGTTTTTATGTTGATCCACTTCGATCTTAGTTTAGTACATGGTGAGAGACATGTATCTAGTTTTAGTTTTCGGCATGTGGTAAGCCAATTTTTCCAGCACCATTTATTAAAGAGGCTATCTTTCTTCCAGTGAGGGTGTTTGGCTCCTTCATCATATCACAGTGATACATGCACAACCATGTTCATAGCAGCACAGTTTGTAATAGCTAAGTCTTGGAAACAACCTAAATGCCCAACAACTGATGAATAGCTAAAGAAGATGTGGTTTTTCTACACAATGGAGTACTACATCGCCATTAAAAAGGATAAACTAGAGTCATTTGTATGTAAATGGATGTTCCTTGAGAACATACTAGTAAGTGAAATAAATCAGACACTTATTAGTACACATCGAATTGTTTCTCTGATACGAGAAACCGTAAGTGTAAATAAGGACAAAGGGGTAGAATAGATATTATGTTTAAAAAAAAAGAGAGAGATAGTATTCAAAAGAGAGAACTAGATAGGGAAAAGGGGGATGAAGAAGATTAAAAGAAAAGTAAGATGAAAGGGGAAAAAAATGGAAAAGTGTAACTACACTTGTTGCAAATAGGGAGGGGTGGGTGAATGGAAGGGAGGGGAGGGGAAGGGGGGAGGAGGGGGGAAAACCAAGATGTATCATGTACAGGTACAAAATAACCATGTTAATAATGATCATTATGTATACAATGTACCAATACATGTTCTTGGTAAAAATAAAAAATTAAAATAAAAAAAAAAGGATAAGAATTGTTGCCACCTCTTTTTCTTAAAATTTTGGGATACGAACAAGAATATTTTCTTAGGCTTCTGAACGCAAACAAAAGAAGGTCCTATAATAAATGCAGTTTTCTAATATTCATAATTATCGCAGAAAAATTTCTGCTTAGAAAGCAGGATGTTGAGCACAACCCTCCAAATGCATTATACATGTTAATATAAACAAATCATCAGACTTTAAAATAATTCCAAATAATATTATTTGAAGACAGTATAAAATTTGTTTTCATTGCTTTTTCTCTCTGAAGATTTTTGGTACCAAGAAAAGTACGTGGAGTTTATTACTCTTATTTTTCTTACCCGGCTGCAATTATCAGAGTTACAAACATAACCAAGAAAATGAAAGATAACTACTACATAAAAGTATCCCACATTATTACATTTTTCCAAGAAAAACACAGTGCACTTCCATAGTCAATCTAAACTATCTTTTTGCTGGCTAGAATGACAGTAATAGTCAACACTAATGCTTCTTAAGAAGCCCATTGTTTTTCATCTAGCCAGTCAATACAATCAGTGGACAATCACGTTTGCCTTTGTTAGACTGTT
Organism: Hystrix cristata; assembly: GCA_004026905.1. NCBI lineage: Eukaryota > Metazoa > Chordata > Mammalia > Rodentia > Hystricidae > Hystrix > Hystrix cristata. Next base: position 26,452 of record PVJO010000464.1, on the reverse strand, counting down.
ATTTAAACATTCTAGGCTGCAATGAAGAGATTTTACAATGAAATAATATGGACAAATTATAAGGGACAGCTTCTGATATTTTCCCAAGAGAAGGGCCACATTTCTTGAAAAATATCTCACAAATATACAACAGGTTGTTTGGGGAAAGAAAGCCACAGGGAAATGGAGAGGGTACATGGTTTTTAGAAGTTTTCAATGCTGTCCATCACACGGCAAGACGAGCCATGAGTCTTAGGGATAAAAACTCTTCTGGGTTTAAATATATCTTCCTTATTAAGACAAAAAACACAGAGAAAACATTCATGGCTATGTTAAATCATGAATTCCGACAGAGAAACTGAGAGACAAAGGCGGGTGGCCGATGCCCATGTTACCACCGGGATGCACACTTACTTTCCTGATATCGTCCAGCGTATTGATCTCCGGGGAAAGCCCGCCATGGACACACAGGAACTGCTGGTTCATCAGGGCAGCCAGGGGCAGGCAGTCAAAGGCGTCCATGCAGGCATCGTAGACGCGCTCCGAGTACTTTATTTTACCTGGTAGCGCAGGACGGAGAAGGACATGTATGCATGTGACTTCATGACTATGGTACAACGACTGCATTGAAAAAGTGTTTTGTTTTTTAAATTCTGTAATTTCTTTTTAACATTTTTCATGCCAGGATGATATCAGGAGGATAAAATGACTATACTTTGCAAATTTCCAAGACCCAAACACTAGTTTTTAAGATTTACGTATTGACTTTTATTATACTTAGTGTTTTTCTATTTTTGCCATCCATCTGTATTTCATAATTTTTATAACTTTATATACAGAAAAGTAGAGACCTGGCCAGCCATAAGGCCAGCTGATTTTCTGGATGATTTTGTAGAATAGCAGATGGAAAGAAATTTTCGAATGTTAACATTGCTTTTCCCTGACTGACTCACTCCGACTGTTCTGAGAGGAAGCATCTGTACATTGTATTGAATAGAAGGTGAAATGATAGAAAAATCTAAGTTTCAGCAGACAGTGGGAAAACTGTGAGGAGAAAATGAACCATCCGTGAAGTGTCCCACCACTAGGTCCACATTCTAACGGAAGAAGTCATCTTTCATTCTGTAAAATGCACCAGAGCTTACAGGGTCCAGAAATAGAGGAACTGGGCTTGGACGGACCTCCATGTGCCTTTCTTGAGTGATGTGGCTCAAAGAGTAGGATTATGGTCCTGCGTATTATTATTTTATTACACAGAATTATTAGACAGATTGTATTATATACTGACTGGTTTTAAAAGGTAATTTAATGATTTGTTTCTTACAAGTGTAAATTATATTAATTCAAATTATCAATTACTAATTCAAATTCTTAGATTGTTTTATAGAGAACTTATAATTCAAAAAGATTTTGAATTCCTGTAACTGTCCATGCTTTGAAAGAAACAGATCATGATATGAAGTACTGTCAGTTTAGAAGTTTTTTACTTTTAGGCAATGGATCATATGCACTCTTAGCTATCAAGTAACGTAACTCTTCAGTGCACATGGCATTAAGGAAGAAGCATGAGGCATACTTACATTCTTGTTTAAATGTGAAATACTCTGTTAGATGTCTACATTCATGATTTCCACGAAGTAAAAACAGTGTTTTGGGGTAAAGAATTTTCAAGGCCCACAAATACAGCACACACTGAAAAAAGTAAAAAGAAGAATAACATAAAAATAAACATTTTCCATTATACTTATGAATTCCAAAGCTTACACATCATGCAAATATGAGTCAAATGTGTTACCATGACCAGGCATCCCCCCAGCTGGGCCTTACTAGGGAGGACCCTGGCAATCAGGCTAACAGTGTTTTGTACAAAGCCAAGATTTCCCCACAGATCACTGTGTGCAGAGGGGCACAGCCCACGGATCACTGTGCGTGGAGGGTCACAGCCCACGGATCACCGTGCGCAGAGGGTCACAGCCATAGGTCACCGTGCACAGAGGGGCACAGCCTACGGATCACCGTGCACAGAGGGGCATGGCCCACGGATCACCGTGCACAGAAGGGCACAGCCCATGGATGGGCCGTAGGCCATACAGTGATGGGAGGCAAACAGAATGAGGAAGAAGCCTACAGGAAAACATACTGGCACATGGTGGGAGAAGAGATAGGCCTCACAATCAGTAAGTTCTCTTTATCAGTACTGTCATCTAGAAGCCAAGTAACAGAGATGAAAGGACTGGCAGAGAAGGGAGGTGAACCCTGAGAAGCCTTGGCCCAGGTTCCTGCTTTCTATTCCTTTCTCCTTTACCAACTCCTTGCTGTCTTCCCACTTCTTCAGCCTGTCTTTTATTTCAGTGTCTTTGGCACAGAAAGTCTTACATCTCTGTTTTATATATAAATATACAAGTAATTAAACCCTCACTACTAACAGGCAGGGAATATATATCAAGTGTTTTAAAACCCTTACAGTGGCTCCTGGGCACTGCAATGTGTGTGACTCTGCATGCATAGGTATAGCATAAACCTACAGGGCCACCACCATCCCCTCCGTGATCTGATGGCACAGCTGGCTACAGCGCCCACATTCCACCATCGTTTCCCTGTCCTTAACTGGCATCTGGTAAGAAACTACAGGGAACAGAAAATTGTATTTTAAAAAACAAACACTCTGCCTAATTCTCAAAATGTGTGTTCTAAAAGTAAAGCCAAGAAGGTGAAGAATCCATAAAAATATTGAGACAAGTCATATTCTGGCTACCAAAATATTAAACCAAAATGTTCTACTTTATAGATCAGTTTCCAAACATAGAGTAGATATGTTGGACGATGTCTAGAGGGAGAAGCGGCTAGCGATTTATTTGCTGTGCTACCTGGGAAGAATAATCATCTCTATCTGCTTCTATGGTAATTCATGAAATGAGTCAAAAGGAATGTTTTTGAATATGCAGCCCAAGTTCTAAAGAAAATGCTAATTATCAAAACAAGCATGTATTATTGTATTGTTCAACAAGATATTATCTCCAGCCACGAAGTTATGTTTGAATAAAACAATAACAAGATGACATTAAATCCTATACGTTACTTTGATTAACTTCCTGTCACCACATTCTGATTAATCAGCTAAGCTCCAGTGACAATGGACAACATGTCTGAGGTGGGCAAATGGCCTGCGTGGGGTCCCTAAGGTGCCATGGGGTGTAGATTCCTGTGATTCCCAGGGGGCGCAAGTTCAGTGTCAGAGTCTCAGGCTGTGTATCGGGTTTGCAGCCACAGATGTATTTTCATAAAAGGTGTTGTATCAGCCAAACCCGTCTCACGTTTCAGAAGAGGTATTTATAAACCATCAGTAATGCCAACGAGCAGATTGCTCCTAACTTAAAATTTGTAAGGCTATACCTTAACCTGATATATGTGAGAAAGTACATATGTATATATAATTATATATGTATTTATATATGTCTAATTGGAAATAGGAATGGGTATGCAGAGCCCTTTCAAATACATTTACATCTTGAAATTATTCTATTTAATATATTTTGTTTACATATCGAAGGCGAGCGAGGAACACACTTTGACTGCACTATGGCTACGTTTCGATGACAATCTGGCTTATGCAGTCCAAGGACAGTGTCACCATCACACTGCAACTACAGCTCTGTGCGCTTTGCTACGAACCCTCATGAAACTGCCTCCTGCATCCAGGGACAGCCTAGCACCCAAATGCTTCCTTCTTTCTCCTCCCAGTCAACAGCCTCTTGAAAACATAATAAAAATTCTGATCTCTTTATACTTTTTTTCTGTAAAAATTTATCGCAAAGCTATTAACGGTCTAACTAAAAACTAAGGTGCACTTTTAAAACCCCATTCAAATACTGGAGAAATCACATCCTAGGACTCACGTCTTCCTTTCTGCCATCTGTTAAAGATCTTGCTCTGCCAGCAGCATGTAGCTCTGTAACTTCATCACCTCTCATCACAATTGTTGCAGCTCATTCATTACCGAAAGCTCAAAGAGTGGCACACATGTTCCCTGCTAAATCTTCCCATCACCTCCACTTACAATCTCAAATGATGAAACGCAGTGATATTCCTTGTTATTTAGTATAAGATGTAAAATGCCTAGCAAATGGAAGGAGTTTAGGAAATATTAACTCCATTTCTGTAAATAGGAAGGAAAAAAGAAAGAAAAGGAGGGAGGGAAGGAAAAAGAGAGGAAGGAAAAGAGAAAGAAAGCAAGAAAGCAGAAAGAAAACAGAGGAGTAGAATTATTCAATTTCCAAATTCTTGGCTCCAGATACTGTAAAAATAAGAGTCCTCTTTTCACATTTTATTTCCCTTTCCCCTCTGGGAAGAGTAAAATATCTTCCCAAACACTAGGAAAACCGCAAAGGCAGCCGATGTGGAAGAAGTGGCGGGGGAAGGAGAGGCAGGCGGGCTGGAGAGGGAGGAGCCCTCTAGCCCTGGCCCTCAACATCTGGCCGGGGGCAGCCGCCAAGCACAACACAGACTTGCTGGCAACAGCCCTGCCATCTACAGTTCCAACGTTCCGCAGAGCTGAAGAGCTTAAACAAAATTATAACCTGATACTAGTTTTTTTTTTTTTTTTAAAGTAGAGTTTCTTGCAAAATAAATCACATCCTTGAAACACAGACATGAAAATGAGCTAAAGGCTCGGTTACTTTGTGTATGTGGCACCAGGGGCTCAGATGACCCCCTTCCCCGCAGGAACTGCCCGTCCACTGGCTGTCCTGCGGGGGCACTGTAAGTGGTCCCCATCAGTTTACCTCAGGTAGACGGCAACAATCTTGACCCTTACTCTGCATTTAGCAAATATGTGTAACTTAAAGTTAGTATCTTCCTCAAGAAAGGAGCACTAAGGATATTATTTTTATTAGTTCAATTGGTTCATTGATATAATAACAGTGTGGTTTACTTTGTGATTTATGATTCTCAATGGTAAGTGTTGAAAAACTGCAATGGGAAGTGCAGGAGGAAGTGAAGAAGAAAGCAAAGAAGTAAAAAAGAAAACACACCCTGAGCTGATGAGCGGTCCCTGCTGTGAAACACTCCAATTCAAGCACTTTCTCTCCATTACTGGACAATTTTGCACAGGGCATGCAGTGGCTGGGAAGAGGTACGAACTCCTCAAATGTCACTGGCCCCATTTGACAAGGGCCCAGAAACGCAGCCATGGAAAAGCAACGCACTGGGAAGCTGACAGGCTGCAGCGAGACAGCAGACAGTTCTTCCTGCATCTCCGGTGCTACTCTGTCACCTTGCCTCGCTTGCTGCATGCTGGGTTATTACCGTCAGGCAGAAGCATGGAACGCTGCCTGGCTGGCTGCAGTTCTTTCTGGTCTCTGAGTTCACAGCTAATAAACACAACAACTTTCACACTTGCAAGTGCTGGAGGTTGCCTGAGATCTGGATGTAAACAGAGCAGGAGGGAGGAGCACCCTGTGCGGAGCGGGTGCCCTGCAGAAGGGCTGTAGAGACAGCCTGGTGAAGGACACGGAGGGGCCAGCCATGCGCCTGTGCATGCAAGTCTGAGTCACCCCCAGGCCTGTGCGCACACATGGGCTTGATCAGAGAGAGCTGTGGTGTAACACAATCATCGGCAAGGGGGCGTTGGTGTAACACAAATTATTACCCCAAACCGAAGCACTGCTTTCATCACTCCTCAACGGCTTTACTGTATCTGGGCTAACTTTGTGAGAAATGCTTTCTAACCTTGGCAGAAAGAGCAAATGGGGAGGTTGCAGGAAGAGTGCACAAATGAGCTCTGTGTATGCCTGGGGCATGTCATCCAGAGTCTGTAAATACGCCTGGCAGAGAGGATTAAAAGGCCAGACTGCTCTTCAAAGCTATTTGGTAAAAATGAAACCAAAGTGCTGCTCTCTGCTCAGGATAGCCAACGGAGAAGCCTTGCAGGGAAGCCCTGGATTACTGAGGTGGATCCACAACCTTCTAAAATCTAGTAGGATAACACTGCTGGAGAACTAAGCTCTTACTTAGGGTTTTTCTTAGACCAACAATACACTTGGAGAGAATGTTTCATGCTGAATGCTGAACTTCAGATTACATGGGTGGGGAGAGGACCGTGCGGACACGTAATCACATGCACACTCACATGAATAGTGTGTCCCAGTGCCCATGTCACTGATGTGTGTGTTTCTCACGGCACACTGTAGTGTATCTAGGGCCCACACTGCAGCTAGGCGGAAGGCTGTGCAAGAGCACAGGGGTTAGGTCCCAGCACTGCTGGGGCTCTACATGGGTACCCACGGAAGGGAGCCTCGTGTGTCCCTTCCACAGGTGTGGGCACAAGGGCAGTCATTAACACCACATAAACAACAGCAGCTACAGCATGCGGACACCACCGCTGCCTTAATCCACAACAGGTATCCCCACTTACTATCAGTAAGAAGTACATTTTATATAGATGTCTGTTCTACTTCCGTGTGATGACGATATCATGGAGCTATTCTAAAGCCCCTCAAAGGTCACAGTCCAATCAGCACGGATCATCTTACAAATGAGACATCTGTCATTCTGTGTGTCCCTGGCAAGGCTGTGCTTTCAGACTCCTAGAGCTCCACTCAAGAGCTGATTTGAGAAGGAGATGCCAGCCAATATGGACACCGAGGGACTTTCCTCTGCTCTGCCACACCTATATATGATAGATCAGCAACATTTAGTTTGGTTCTTTGATCCTTTGCCTAAATTTCAAAAGGAGCGTACTATACAAAGTATTGTCTTTTTTACTTCAAATATCTAAATTAACTGTAGATTTAAAACATCTCAGGAATTAAAAAAAAAAAGAACAATGGATGAAGAATGCTTTTTGATTTTTTAATTTAAAAAACAGAAACCTCTAAATAGTCAAATTAGGAAAAGTTTAGGGAATTTCAAGAGGTTTGAGGCCAGAGAATCACAAGACTGCAATCTTTAATTTAAAAAGTCAAGTAAACAAAAAACAACGAAATTAAGAAATAAAACAATCCAAACATACAGCTGGTCCAAGACAGAGCTGGTGAGACACACACAGTCCAGCTGTGCTGTTATTAAAGCAACACACGAATTAGTGCTTTTTCTTTATTATCAAGTTAATAATAAACATTATTATCTATGGTTAAATTAAAAAATGTGAACCAAATTGGTAAAAATCACAAGTCTTATGGTACTAAAAAAATTTCTAATGAAGCACTCCATCATTGGGCTGACAAAAATAATTCCTCCTCCAAGGACAGTCTCAGGGTCCCCTCACTTAGGGGGAGCTTCAGAGAACACAGACACCTCTCCTACTCAGCCCCAGAGTCTTTCTCGGAAGTGCTATGAATGCCAAATTAACAAACTGGATCTAAGGTACTGAAGTTGGTGTTTATTGCTACTGACTTAGATTCTACGCAGCCCCATTTCAAGGGAAGAGTAAGTGCTTCACTCCCTCCTTGAGATTCTGCCTCCGTCTTGTTCGCAAGCCTGGCTGCACACTGATCACCCACAGCCGCCTCGGCACTCAGGGACCCCCAGTGGTGAGGTGCTGGAGCTGTCCTTGTCCGGAAAGCACCCTGGAGCAAGAGCACACGTCCTTCTCTTCTCAGTTTCCTTCCTGCTGACCCCACTGTGCAGCCTTAGGTCACAGGCTGGGCTTGGAACGGGGGCCAGTGATGAGTGTGGACAGGGACAAACAAGCCCTATCTTGTTCGGATCACTGTGGCGTGCAGGTCTGGTCACTCCTGGTAGGTACCACTCAGGGTACCAATGTCTTCCTAAGTGAGTGTTCAGCACCTTCCCTGCCAAGTGAGTCGGCCAACCTGGCCCTCAAAGGTGAATGGCATTTGTCTTTGAGTCGGTCTACTACTCAAGATGTTTGGTTCATATAGCCTCCCACTCCTCTATATTCTGATAGCACTCATTTTCTGACCTCCGTATTGCAGGATTTTAGTAATCTCGTCCAATAATCGAACACTGGATGACCACCTACTCCAGGCTCAGGATTCTATATAGAGTTTTATGGTTGTATTTTCCTATATAGATTTAGGTTTCTGGAAAGCCAAGATGTATATGACATTTCTTCAAATTTTTCAGTCTCGGTCATACATAGTGGATATACACTTCAGGCGTTTCATAACACCAGTTCACCAAACAGAAGAAATATAAAATGTGTCTGTGTGTGAGTGTGTGTGTATGTGTGTGTGCGTATATATATATATATATATATATATATATATATATATATATATATATAGAGAGAGAGAGAGAGAGAGAGAGAGAGAGAGATAGACAGACAGACAGACAGAGAGAGTTAGGGGAGACACAGAAAGTCAGTCAGTGACTAGGTAAATTGAGTAATCAAAAAAAGTGGTACGATTTCAAAGCAATTTGAAACAAAAGCTGCTTAAGGGCAACTTGTTTTTCAACATTAAATATCCTCATTAATAAATATGATACATATTTAAAAATATAGAATCTTTTTTATAAAATGATTGTAAATATGTGGTGTGATGTGAGAAACTTTTGTGAATTTGATTTATTTATTTAAGCATAAATTTTTTTTTATTTCTTTATGCTTTTCTTTCTGGCAATATTGACCTTTGCACTGACCTACATCCCCAGCCCTTTTATTTTTGAGGCAGGGTCTCATGAAGTCATTCTATAGCCCAGGCTGGACTTGATCTCTCTCCTCCTCCCCCCACCTCCCACAGTGCTGAGATTAACAGGTGTGCACCAATGAAACCCAGCTTTTTAGTGCTGTTTCTAAGAGCACATTTAATGTCAGCCAGTATGCAGAGCTCTGACTTTCACAACTTATTCTTATTCCAAGTCATTTCTTTAGAGAGGTATTTGTTGAGCCTTTACTGCATATGAAATGGCCTGTGAGGCAGGAAGAACAGCCACCCGACAAAAAACGGTCCTTGCCTTTACTCTGAATGTAATTTCTACTCACCCAAGGCAGGTGCAGGTGAAGGTCATCTGGTCTGTTTTACTTAGCGAGTTTGACAAATTACTCCAGTTGGATGACAGGTGCCAACAAAAGACAGAACAAGCAGCTGTACGTGTGCTCACACAAGCTCACACGCAGACACAAGCATTTTGTTAGAGGTTTATGAACATGCAAACACATTTGTGCTTACTTTATCAAAGGGAAACAGAATTATCTGCTGTAAGATACAGTAATGCTTTTGCGAATTTCCAAAAACATAAAACGCACAAAAGGCAAAATATTAGTACTAGTCGGTTCTCTGGCATTCCTGTGAGTTCATGCTAGAAATGGGAAACCCCGAAAAGAGGATGAGTACTACTCCATCAGCGAAGTTTATTAAAGTTCACTGTCCCCGACTGGATTTCCTAAGGGGACAACACTTTTACTGCCCCTCCTTTCTGAGGTGCTGCCGATCTAAGGAGAGCTAGGAAGAAGGTATGCACTTACCTCGATGCTGAAGTACCCTCTGTCCACGTAGTCCCCCAGGAAGAGGTAGCGAGTGTTGGCAGGAGATCCCCCCACTTCGAAGAGCTTCATCAAGTCAAAGAATTGCCCATGGATGTCCCCACAAACTGAAAGAAATAAGGGAGATTCATTCACTCATTAGATTGTGACTCTGAACTAGTTAATAAAATGACAAAATTTTAGAGCCAGAATTAATTTGATCTCAGCCAAAACATCATTTTGCAAAACAGACTCATGGGACAGACAAGCTAAGCACTTTGCTCAGGATTCTCAGGGTGGCCAGTGGCTGCCCACTGTGGCACCCAGGTCTGCTGATTCACAAGTTAACTGGAAAAATGAAGATAATAATAATGGCTACTATGCATTTAATAATTTTGCAGGAGGCACTGTGTGGAGAAACGATGTTCTTTGTTCAGTTCTCACACTGTCATGGAATAGGTTTTCATTCTGTAGCTAAGAGATGAGGCAAAGGTAAGGTCAAGGGTTTAGTGTGATTTATGCACAGCTGGGTCTGACTGCACCAGTGCTACACACTGTTGCCTCTAGAAGACAAAGGAATGGTTGTGTGTACCATAAAAGCAGATTTAACAAAACCTAAAATGTAACCAATTACCACACACATCCTTATATTATGTACCACTAACAAAGAAAAACTTCCATTAAATTTAAATTGTTAAGAAACGTGATTTTATAAAAATGTATTCTAATACCACAAGTCCAGATTTCAGGAAAAAAAAATTGTATAAGAAACTGTAGAAGAGTGCAAAAAAATCACTGGGAATTGATATTTCTTAAATTTTTCACCTTCTCTTTTAAACTAAAATTCTTGAAAAAGCTGGTCTCTCTTTTTAAAAACCACTTACTCAGGACTACTTTCATTTGTTACTTTCAGAGTCATCAGAAACGAATATTATAATCTTTGTGATACAGATGAAGAAACAGTATAGCTTAGAGGGCTTATACCACTGTTAAAAATGGGCGAATCGTCCCCCTGAGACAGGGGTGGGCCTAGCCAGCGCCCAGGGACCCAGAAACAGCACAGGCACCCACCTGACTGCACGAATACCTCGCGACAGGTGAGGGTGTCCTTTGGTGGGCTTTCAGGGGACACACCCACACAGAGCCACCCCAACACAGGCCCGCGCATCGGCAGGGTCTAGATCTAAGCATGAATAAAATCTAGACCACCCTCTTTACCCCACACCCCCCCCTTTTTTTTTGCTTTTCTTTGTTACTTTCTTTATCCTTCCTCTTTCCCAAGCCCCCAATACCAAGTAGAGCCAAATATGACCTTGTCACTGAAGACAAACACGGGGACATAAAGGTCATTTGAGCCAAGTACTCCAGAGACCCAAAAGAAACCATAAACACAGGCATTCCCTAGGAGAACACTAGTACCTAATCTTAATATAACCTCTCACAAAGAAAATATCAAACCAACAAAGAGAACAAACTAAGAGGGGCAAAGTACATATCCATACAGAGAAAATGAAAAGACATAGAAGCAAAACACACCCCCAGACCCCTGGCTCACCCCAAACAAACACAGGGGACAATGACATAGAGGAAATCAGAAGACACCCAATCAAACTCTCAGATAGGATAGCAGCAGAAGTCGAAAAGCAGATAGGCGCAGCTATAGAGAACATCAGACTAGAAATAATCATCCAAGTCAAAAAAGAGATGTCAAGCGTAATGAAAGATTTGCTTAATGAGTTCAGAGTCGACACAGATAAAAAAACAGAGGAGCTGAGAAAAACAATGGAAAACTTGAACATGCAACTTAGCAAAGAAATGGAATCCATGAAACAGATCCAAACAGCTATCCAAGACATACAAAACTCGCTGGAAAGTATATGCAGTTGACTGAATGAGAGTGAAGATAGAGTCTCACACCTGGAAGATAAGACAGCAATTAGTGACAACGAGAAGAAAGACCTCTTAAAAATAGCTAGATAAAATGAAAAATCACTACAACAGCTATAAGATGATGCAAAGAAGAATAATATAAGAGTAATAGGAGTGAATTTAAATCGGTTTAAATTCAAAATTGTTGTGTTCAAAGTTTTTCTCAACTGCTCCATCATACTATCTTGAACACTGCTGCATTTTACTCTTGTGGCCATGCTTCCCTGGCTGATGGCTGTGTCTGCAGTGTGAAGGGACGCACCAGAGGACACCTCAGTGACCTGGTGACAGGAGGCCCGGGCTGAGAGCCTAACACTGCACACTGCAGCCACAAGAAAGTCGGCGGGCAACATCTGTCAGACTTCACTCTTTATCTGACAGAAGTTGACAGAAAGGAGCCCAAGGAGTCCACTGATGAAATAACTGTAACACAATGAATCAAATAAAGGTGACATGGTTCTCTAAGCCTGCACAGGTACAGGTGGCTCCCTCTGCTCTAGGTCTGTGCTTGACAGTCTCACTCCGCTGACCCAGATGGAAGCAACAGGAGCTGGGAAAGCTGAGGACCTCCCTGGATCCCAGTCACAGAGCAGCTCCCCATACCCAGGCAAGAGAAGCACTGTAGAAATGCCAGGAACATATTCTTCTCTCCCGAAATAATATTGTACCGCAGATCACTTATAAATATGTATTTTTTTTATTCCTAAGGTTGATTATTTTTCAAATGGGTCCTTGTCCTGAACTACAGTGAGTACTCTGGTGTGTGAGAGACCAAACACTGCCCTTTCTTGTAAGAATACGGAGAACCTGAGCCAGGGGAAGACCGAGCAGGAGTGTCTGTGGTTCAGAGTGCTGCCTGGTCTGGAGAGGACCTTCAGTGGCTACACTGTAGCTACACAAACTAATTCTTCAACTAAAGTAATGATAATAAAATGTCTATTTTAAAAACTGAATTAGTATATCTGTTTTTCAAATTGTTTTAAAAGGCGGGGCTAAAGCTTATCAGCTAGCAAGTAATAAAATAAACCATCTTCCTCTGATTTGGCCTTTGAAAGTACAGTTGGTATTATGGTTTGGACCTAGGGTGCCCCCCAAAGCCGCGCTGTGTGGCAGGTGACTGGATCATGGGCCTCTGCACTCGGCAGGGGGCTAGATCACTGCCGCATTCACAGCCCACATGCTGTCAGGAGGCGCGGCCAGGCTGAGTGCTCACTAGGGGGATGTAGTTCTCTCCCAGGTCTTCCTTCTCTCTGTTTCCGGCCACCATGGCACGAGGAGCTCTCCTCCACCAGGCCCTGAAAACCATGGGCTGAAACTTGAGAAACTGTGCCAAAGCACACCTGTCCTCCTGTAGGATGTGGCTTTCAGGAATTTTGTCCTAGCAACAAGAAAGCGATTAAGATAGTTGGTATCGATTACAAGCATTAATTCCTCTCAAGTTGTAAGTACTTTTGTATCTGCTGTGTATATTTTAAATCAAAAGCTATGAAAGGAAGAAGGTGTTTGGCTGGAAACTGTGCATTCTCACGCCCACTATTAAGTTCGGAAGATGAAGGAACTTTAAAAAAGGGCTGAAGCAGGACACTTTCTTGGGACTGATCCAAGCAGCACTAGCGAATACGATGCCTGTGCCCAGAGCTTGTTGCTGGCTCTCTTCCTGGGGAGGGTCTCCATTTGAGGGACAGGCTTTGGCCACACAGCCTGGTGACAGGGGAAGGTATATGCCTCAAATATTGGTTAGAATTTGTTTAAAACAACAAGTTTAATAACCATATTTTATGCTGTTATTAAAATATTCCCCAAACCAGGCAGTTCTACCAGTGCCCTTAGAGGCGGGGTGGAGTAGCATTTAATGGCACCCTGTACATAGCAGCCTCTAGGCCAATCATGCTACTTCCTACCAGAGTGACCCTGGGCAAGTTACTCAATTTCTCTGAGCCTCAAATGCTTATCTGTAAAATGGGGTGACAGTGGTATTTCACCTTAATAGGCTACTAAAATGTGATGATAAAATATGTTAATATTCTAACAGACTTAGAGGAGTTCCTGGAATCTGGTAAGAATCTGAAAAATGCTATATCAAGTGGTATTTCCAAATGGTTGCCTCTAAACTGTCAAGACCGCAGAGACTAGGATTGTTCTGCTGGGGATAGGGGGAATATGGTGCAGAAGGCATCTTGGAGATCTTCCTGAGTCTTCATGGCTCCTGTTCCCCCACCACCTGCCTTGGCTTTTCACTCTTTCTTTCCAACTTTGGCGATGGATGAAAATTACAGGATAACTGCTTTCTACTTCTGCATGTCAAATACATAAATACCAAGATACTCGTTCAGGTTGTAGACTGCAGGTCAGGAATGAAGGGATGTTATGAACTAAGGACCGTAGGGTAAGTGGGCAGCAAGAACAAAAAGAAAATTACAAACAGGAACTAGACAATGAAAATACTACTAAGCATTCATCTTTTGTTGGACTATAGAAGTGTATTACCATCAATGTAGTTTTATGAAAACAGAAAGTTAGACTCTTTTGTTATTCTCTAATAACTCTGTGATTGGAGGTCATCTCAGTGATTTACAAGGTCACTGAAAACATTCAGTCTTGGCTTCATGACACAAAACAGCAAAGAAAGGGGACTGCAAGCTGGGCACAGAAAACCAAATACCCAGAATCGTATTCGCTCCTGTGAGCATCCTGTAATCACAGACTTTACCTCAGAGCAGCCGCTCCACTCAAAACCACACTTTTACAGAAACAACTGCTCACGATAATGTCCTACAAGGGAAAATAACTCGCATGCAAAATTATTTTTGAAAAATCAGGGCTCAACCAAAGAAAACAGAAATTCAAGTAAAACACACCTGAAAAAAACAGAGGCATTTTATAAGGGCATTTGGAGATTTTCAAGATCAACTTCAAGAATTTTTAAAGGCTTTTTTTTTTCTCTTTGAGACAGGGTCTCATTATGTAGTTCAGGCTGGCCTCGAACTTGCAGCAATCCTCCTGCTTCGGCCTCCTGAGTGCTGGGATTACAGGTTTTTAAGGTCAAGTTTCTGTCTTCCCCAGATTTGTGCAGGTTGCCCCTGCGTATGAATGTCCTTCTGACCTCAACACACAGGGAAGCTTCCTCTTCCTCCGACCGTCTCACTATCTTTACAGTTCTCATCACCGAGAATTACCCTGGTGATGTATTTGTATACTTGTTTCTTCCCCAGCTCTTCCCACTGGGCCAGAACCTTTCCGGGGCCGGGCAAGCTGCAGTCCTGCTCGCGGTATCCCCAGTGCCTACACCAAGTGCCCGTACAACAACAAGCCCTGTCCTAGGGCTTCCCTGCCGGCCCACACCATGCTTACCTTGGAAACTCACTGACTGAGGAGTAGCAGCTTCGCACTGCCCTTGGGATGGAGTCTGATGAGGAAGAGTTTGTGGGTTTTGCTTTGTTGGAAGCCAAAGTCTTGAGCTTAGTGGAAATGGGGTTTGTTTTAAAGTCTTCAGATCCCAGGATTTGAAACAGCATGGGCAAGACTGGGATAGAAGGTGGGACCTTCATGAGTTTCACCACATCTGTGCCACCTGGCAGGTTCTGAAATGAAAAACTCCTGCCCTGCATCAGAATGTCCTAAGACACAGGTTTGTCTACAGCTCTTGGGTGGTTCTCATGTAGTCAGTGTGGGAAACAGACTGCACTTCACACACGCGGTCCTTGGGCTGCAAGGTTCTGCTCGCATGGTCACGTGGGGTGTGGGGCAGGTTTGGAAAGAAGACGCCATTCATGCTCATTCACTTCAGGTTGGTGTGAGATGAGAACTTCACAGTCCTGCAGAAGGATCCTAATGCAGTGACTGTGTGATGGAGTCCAGCAATGAGGGTGATACCACTAAGGGTGATAGCAAATGCCAGCTTCCTCTGGGCACCAGATGGTAGCTACTGCTCACGCCTTGCATATTCCAACCACGGGTTAAGGGATTTACTGCGACTTCTGAGGTCTAGGAGTGGTCACTGTTTTGAATCAAATTTGGGGAAGAAAATGGCCACACATGGGGACCCAAGAGGAAGGATGCTGGCCACCCTCCATTCTCTTGGGGACCTCAGGCGCCAGGCTCCAAAGAGAAGTATAACATGGCAAATGCCTTCTGATGGGGCATGCCATCTGCTTGGTTGCTGATAGCCTCCAACTCCCCAGGGAGCTAGATCCTGGCAACTTCTATGTCCCTTGGTCTTCACGGAACTTCTGGACCAAGGAGGCTTTGCCAGATCCTCTTACACCTTCAGGCCAAGCTCACCCCTCCCCAGTACATTCCCACTCTGCCCTGATCCCCACGACTGGCTTCTTATTCCTGATGGCACCCTGGTGATGGGCAGGGTGCCCACCTCGCTGCCTGACCTATGGCACGGAGAAGGTTGGTTCACAGGGACAGCGTTAGCGTTACAGGAGAGGGATAAATGCTGGCACTTCATTGCACAGCTGCGAGATAGCTAACAGTAATGCATGGTATACTTCAAACTAGCAAGATGATTTTGGACATACTCACCAGAAAGCAGTGATAAAAGTTTAAGGTGATGAATGTGCTAATTTCCCTGATTTGATAATTACACAATGTACACATGAACAAAAAAATCCTGGTGCACTGTGTACATATGCATTATTACTCCGTGTCAACTGAAATTGAAGATACAGTAAAATAAAGGAAAAGGCATCAGAACCACAGAGCTACGAGGCTTGCAATGAGAGAGCCACCCGGTTTTCTGTGCCGACACCCACCAAGCTGGCTGAACACCCCACAAAGGTGCACTTACTGCGTCTTCAACAGAGAGTAAGAGAACCGTGCATATTTATGTCAGGAATTCAGGGTCTCACCATTTAATAAACCAACACAGCAAAGATACTGAAATGAAATACAAGATATTCTCCCAGGGTCATGGCTGTTCATACCCATTAGCAACCTGAGGCCTCAACACAACACAATGGCTGTTTCCCTCTGAGCACCACTCCTCCTGCGGCCGAAACAAAGAACTACCAGGTACATGGAATCAGGCGGATCTGTCTGGGGAGGAGGAGACTTCGGTGGCTCTGGGTCTGGGACTCTACCCTCCTGAGGCCCGAGGAGCAGGAGGGACCCAGCCCCAGGCCTGACACGGGTCTCCGCTGCGCTCAGGAGACACAGCCATGCCACCCAGTGGGTCAGCCAAGTGACACCTAAGTGACAATGACTTTCATGTGACTGCTTTTTAAGATTGTTGCCTGCCCTCCATGAGCCTTGGCCCACTTTAAAGAAAACATTATTGGAAATTATGTCCACACAGGTGGGGTCAAGCATTTTGATCTCAGTTGAAGCCTCTGGAATTCTGAAGGAGGAAACACAAAATAACACAAAGAAGAGACTTTTAAAAATTTCTTACCAAAAACCTCTTCACAGTAATACAACTTACTAGAAAGCCAGGTATTAAGTTTTGAAATCACAGGCCTGGCAGATTCAAGTACAGCCATAATCAGAAATGTACATGTACGTCTGTGTAAAGCCACCACAAAGCGGGCATCTGGAGAGGCCCAGTAGTGCAGTTGTCAGGGAGGTGCTGAGGCCCAGAACTTCACAGCCGGGCAGCACAAGGGGCCTCTGGTCAGTGAGGAAGCCCCTGTGATATATGGACAGGACAGGGAGCCATCCCAGGGCCAGGCCACACGCCCCTCACACTGACACACTTCCACATGGGGAAACAACAGCAGCACACCAAGGAGGATGAAGGGGCCCTCAAGGATAGAGTCTAAGGACAGGAGGGCAACAGCGGGAAAGATAACCACCCCGGGCCCGAGAGACCTTGTGCTCCTGACCAGAGAGGTACGGGCCCTGAGGAGCAGGGCTGCACCTCACAGAAAGAAGCTCACATGCGTGGACGCTGGCTTTACACAACAGATGCTTCGCAGGAGTACACGTGGCCAATGAATACATGAAGAAACGCTCAGCTGGCCATCAGAGAAATGCAAATTAAAACCACAACAAGATTCCACTGTACCCCAGAAAGAATGGCCATCATCAAGAAATCAAACCAATGCCGGCGAGGCTGCAGGGAAAAAGCAAACTTCCACACTGTTTATGGGAATGTAAACCAGTACAACCACTATGGAAATCAGCAGGGAGACTCCTTAAAAAACTAAAAGTAGAAATCCCATTTGGCCCAGGTGTTTCTAAGGCATCTTCTCAGAAGAGTTAAAGTCATCACATAACAGTGATCCACACACAGCCATGTTTATAGCAGCACAATTCATAATGGCTAAACAGATGTCTATCAACAGATGGACGGATAAAGAAAATGTGTATTTACACAACATGGAGTACTACTCTGCCATAAAGGAAGATAAACTTGAATCATTTATAGGAAAATGGATGCACCTTAAAACCACAATGTTAAGTGAAATAAATCAGACACATAAGCTTAAATATCACATGGTTTCTCTTATATAAGAAACCCAAATATAAAGAGTAAAACAAAAACTAGGTAACAGGAAGTAGGGAGATAGGTCTTTTGAAAACGGGAAAGGGACCAAGAGATGGCGGGAGGGAGGAAAGAGAGAGGGGAACAGGATGAAGAAAAATTAAGATGTGTTATGTACATGTAACAATTCCCCATGATCCATGCGATCACTATTTTCTGCAAACATGGACTAATAAACAAATTGAAAGTTCACAAAAAGAATAACCATATTATAACATAATTATTTTCAAAGTATTCCATTGTTTCTAAATTTATATTAGCAATTAAACTACTGAGTTAGAAAAGGAAACCACAAGGATGGTACTGAGCATACAAGAACAGGTGAAATAGGAAACACGCACTTTCCTGTAAAATTCCTCGCAGGAGCTTTGACTTGGTTCACAGACACACATTTGGCCCCACTGACTTGCTGTACAAAAGGGAATCTACCAAAAAACACCACTGAGTCAACATCTTATTGACACTCAGCAAACATTTTGTAATGTTATATAATTCTATGTTAAAAAAAATACATACTACGATGTCGAGACAGAGAAGTAAACTGCAAAGAGAAAAAAAAAAACCTGTCAAACAATAAAAAAATTATAGATGAAAAACAGATCTGTAATGGGCCAGCATTTCAAAACTGCTTGGCAAGACTGCACTAGTGCAGTGATTTAGAATTCAAGTGCTTTTAATTTTTGACTCACTATATTTCTGTAAAGATCTGTGATGAATGTGACTATTATATGTACATTGTACCAATACATGTTCTTGGTTAAAAAAAAATAATAAAATAAAATAGGAGAAAAAAAAAAAAGATTTGTTAGTTCCTCCAAGACGCTGGCTTTTAGCATCTTGGAAGATTTGCATGAAGTACAGCCACTTCCCCCACCAGTCTGTCTGGTTCATGCTAACCCCATGCACATCCCTGAGTCTCCCAGCAATGTTCACTGTGAACATTTCATCCAACTTCCAGCTTCACTGATTTCAGTCCAATATATTTTTCTGTAACAGCCACATTTTCCCAGGAAAATAAAGCCCTTAATGTTAAGGAACTCAGAATATGTCTAATTCCCAGCATGAGAGGATTAATGCACTGGATTTATTGGTTTCATTTCGAATATTCTATCAGAAGGTTTGCTTTTCCAAAATCTGCAATTTTTTAGAAAAAAGATATTTTTGTGCAGAGCTGTGTTAGAGGTAGCCACAGTGGGAACTCCAAGTCTGCCTGTTTCCTCTTGAGGATAACCCTGGGGCAAGCAGGCATGCATGGGTGGTGAGTTCAAGTATGGTCTAGGCCACCCACCTAGTAGTTCTGAGCAGTACATGTGTACTTCTAAAATCAAGCCATTACTGAGATGAAGGGAATCCTGGAATTGTATTACAGCTTACTTATACCCAGAGATATAAACAGCAAAATAAATTTAAAAAGTATCAACTTCAAAATAACTAATATTTTTCCCCATAGTGAATATTATTTTTTATTGGTTAAACATACACTATGAACTTCATAGACAAGAAAAGATGAATTCCTAACCAGGTCATTCTGGTTTGATAATACAGGACAAAAGTGAGAAGTTCCTAAATTAAATGAAAATTTGCTAAATATAGGAATTTTAAGAATTTTAAAAGAAAAAATACAAAACAATAGTATTGGTGCAGATTAGTAACAATAATGTCAAGTATCATTTCTTTGAAGTTATGAAGCTGTTTTACAAAGATAAATAAAACTATTAGCCAATGTTAATAAGAAATAAATCAGGGCAGCAGAAGAAACAAACACATACCAGTAGATTACAATAAATAAGTTATAGCAATCCAGTAATAAATACATCATTAATTCTGTAAATCTCAGTTTATAACTGTAATCAGAAATAAACTAGAATAGTCTGCATTTTAAACAATTTTAGTCTCCATTTTAAACAAGCATAAGCAATACTATAGCTATATCCACAGCATTTTCTTTTTCTTTTTTTTTTTTTTTTGATGCTGGGGATCGAACTCAGGGCCTTGTGCTTGCAAGGCAGGCACTCTAACCACTGAGCTAAATCCCTAGTCCAGCATTTTCTAATTAACAGAAAGAGAATTAATAGAAATTCATGTTTATGTTTTTATTCTAAAGCTGAGTGCTGTTGCCATTTTTTGCAGTTTTCTTTTTCTTCACGGACTGCATGTGTCAGATGATTCTGTTTACCAGATGAATTTAATTTATGGAAAAAGCACGCAGACTGCTGTATGTACTCTCACTGCGATTCCATGCCAGCACCAACCCACAGCACAATACAGAGGCACAATTACTAAAGGCTCATCATGCCACTGTGGGCTTATATAAATCATACTTAGGGCTGTGCTGATGATAGAGCATAAGGATGCATGGAACTTATGGCGCTATTAATTGTGGACATCACTCTAGGTGTGGGTATTGATATGTAGATTTGTTTACACAGCACAAACCACTAAGCCCTCGAATGTCATCCTCAAAGTGTTGGACGTACACTATGAGTTGATATAGATTTAACCAAATGATCACAAATTTTATAAGTACATAGAAGCTACTTAAATTAGCATTAATAACTTGATGCTACTGCTCACTTTTTAAAATCTCAACCCTAGCTTCACTTCACCGATGTCCCTCGGGTCCTCTGGGGGATGACAGCTTGGGACTGCAGTCACATCAAAGGTGCTGGGCTGTGTCTGAGCCTCCAGTTCCCATCGAGACTGCCAAGGTTGTGCTGGAGGACTTTTTAAATTCATGTCTGCCAACAGTATTCCTTCGGTTCTGTTCTTCTGTCTCTCCTGAATGTAGTGCTTCATCTTTGGGGACAGGAGATAGTGATTAAGAATTCAGACCTTGATGCTGGACTGTTTGGTTCCCAGGTCAAGCTCTACAGCCAAGCAGCTGGGTGAACCTGGAGAAGTTCGCTAATCCTTTGTATCTGATCCTTCACCTCCAAAGGTAAGTATCACACCGCACCTTCCTCAAAGGATTAGAACTAAACTACTTAATACCAGTGAAATACTTAACACACACTCAGCAAAGAATGTTATAAAAGGGCTTTCCTATCAGCCATCTACCCTTTGCTCAGATTTTTTGATCATTTGCATCAAAATTACTCTTCATTAGCATTTGGTATGTGCTCTTCTTCTATTTTATGTAGACAATACCTTGGCTTCTTTCTTAATAATTTTTGCATTAATTCTCCCAGAAGCAGCTTTCGCTATCCATGGAATGTATGGGCTTTCCCCAGTCTTCTCTTTCACGTCCTCGTGCTCTATACTGCCTTAGTATTTTTCTTTTTAAGGTCTGGACCATCCTGTTTTGTAAATTATCACTGGCATAACTGGGACAGGATATTTATTCTTTGTAGAAGGCCTCCGGTGCATCATCCATAAGGGGCCTCAGAACTTGTTTTACAGGATAGTTTCAAAATAAAATAACATCAAGGAGGAAATGGCTTAGCGCTTGGTAGGCACCAACCCAACAGGACACGGTGGACCCAGCAGCTATCCTGGAGCTCATCCGTCTGAGAAAGACTCTACGACACAGATGAGCTATCTGTTCTCAGCATGGCCGACAGAAGCAGTTTTGGCTTTTTCCACTTTTTATCCAAATGTATGCTATCGTGTTCTGAAAGCTGTTAAGGCTGACATCAAATAGACTACATTTGAAGCTGTACAATTTCCATTTTCTAAAAGAGGAAATGTCTCCAAGAGGCTTTAGCGATATTACCAATCTTTCAGTGGGTGGCCCATGACAGTTTCCAGTTAGTCTCATTTTCTTTTGTGGAAAGTTCATTTACAAGACTGCTCTGTTCTATGGACCTGGGTAATGGTCGCAATGTTTTAAAAGCTGCATGTGATAGAGGAATATCAGAAATGTAAGACATTTCACCAAAATGGAGTTTACAAAAAAAAATCTTTTTAGGCTTCTAGAAAACTCAGTCAAGAAAAATCTGAATGGAGAAAAAAGTTAGTTGTCTCTTTTTTATGTCACGATACTCCTCAAATTTTGACATCCTAAAGGATTCTTTTAATGTTTTAAAAACTCAAGACAACCATGCCAATAACACTTAATTCTGAAGTCCACATACTCGTTTTGATTTAGCTACTAAAGGCAGTGGAAATTTAGTAGAAGAATTTTTAGCTACAAGTGCCTTTCCAGTACTTGGCACTGTTTCTGCCTCCCAGTAAGTTAGCAAGGCCAAGTGCTGTGCCTGCAGGGCAACACTTAAGGCCCTAGGAGAAGAGAGGATTCAATTTATAGTAGGCCACACTTCCCAGGGAAAATGTGCAAGCTCATGCATTATATGTGGCATGCCTGGAAATTACATCTTTAATCCTGAATTGACAAATTATTTAAAATATATGACTTGTCCACCATAAATATGCACAATTATTATGTGGCATTTAAAAATGGTAAGTAAATAAAATATGTAAAAATATGAAAAACTCAGATGTTAGAACATATTAATCTAAATATGTTATGAGAAAAATATCTGACTTTTTTTATGATGGGGCAGTAGGCCTGTTTCTTAATTCTAATTTTCTCTAATCTTTCATTTCCTTATCTATCTTTCATTAAATAGATATTCCAGGAATATTTATACATTTAAATATCTGGAAAAAATGAATAAAACATTGACACATGGACCGTTTGCTAAATGTGCTACATTAAAATGATGAAGAAACCAAAGACTACTGGTGCTTGTGCTAGATTATACTGGACAATAAAGAATGGAAACACCAGGTCTCAAAGCCTTTAGCACACCCTCGAGAGGATGTACAGACAAAGGAAGGGGAGGAAAGCTCTGGCTCCCCCAGATCAGAGCTTATCTTCCCTGCTCTGAAATCTCAGGCACTGAAACCTAACGGGCCAGACATGGGTTTGAGCCTTAGGTCTTCCATGAATGTCTTTCAAGGACAAATTGCTTTATTGCCTGTTTGCTCTCCGTAAAATTTCCAAACAAAGCAGTAGCATAGATATTTTTGCAAAAATAACTTCAATTATACTTTATAGTTACTTTTAGTAATGATGTTTTTATTTTGAAATTTCTACTATTAAGAAAATGAGTGAGATTGTTTTTGCTTATACAAAGGCAGACTTCATTTGAAATGTGAGAACCTGTACTAGGTTATCTGTATTTCCGTATCAGGACCCAGGTTCACTCACTTAGAAATGTGGGGTTACTGTATGCCACAGAGATACCAACTGTCATTCTGTTAACTCTATGAAACGAGCAGGAGCCCTGATTTCCTAAACTGACTTAAATCATTGCACCCACAGAGTCTTTGTATATTTTGTACATTTATATGTGTGTTTGTCTACAATTTAAACACAAATCAAGTCTGATGTTTCTTGTCTCTTCTGCAAACAACAGATATCTAATTAAATTATGCAAAAATCCTGTTCGCCTGCATATTATAGATGGATATAAACTCAGTAGCAAATCAATGCAGGTGTTTGGAAAACATAAAATAGCTGATGATAACTCATTATAACTTGCAATTCATTAGCAATCATAATTTCAAATTTTGTTTAATTTTTGTCAATTAAAAATGATGAATGTTTGTTATAGATTTGAATTGCTAAAAAGACCAATCAGGATTGTCAATCAGCTCTTTTGCTTTCCCTTGATAAAATACAGAAAATGGAAAAACATGTTGACAACATGTGTTTGGTATGTGATTAAACTGCTCTTTATTAGGGAAAAGTTTGGTTTATTAAACCCCATCATTTAAAGTTACATTTCCTTACAGACCTACTTCATTACATTTCCAGACTTCTTGGCATCATCTATATTCATTTATAATGTATTTAAAGAAAAAAATGTTGTGTGCCTTTAATACATATGACTAATATTTTAAAATACTGTTATCACTCTTCTTGGTCAGGTCACTAACCTGAAACCCATTTTATAAAGGACACATGATTTCTTCTATGACATATTTTATACTGAGCTCACATCAAAGACGTTCTGTAATCTTAAAGAATAGCTACTACACGCACTAGCATATTTTATTCAGTTTTAATTAGCACATTATTATTGTGTATCTCCTCTGTGATAGCTGTTAGGAAGAATTAAAAATAGACACCATTCTTCTAAACTGGTAGGAAGACAAACGTATAAACTTATACGAATATAAAATAATTTTAGAGTAATATGTAATTTTGTAATAATCAGATATGAATACAGCAAAATTGTTTAAGAAACATGGAGTATGACCAGGACACACAGACTCACACATGACTGGAACTACATGGGGCTTCTGCCCAACTACCACTGCCGGCCTGCATCCCACGAAGGGCCTCTGACCACACATCTGTCTCCGGAGCCCACAAACAAGGACAGTGTGGATGCCTGGCGAAGTGTCAGAGGGTTCACCCTAGCAGCTCCCAAGCATTTCCGGGGTTTCCATAAAGAGAGGGGTAAACTCAGACTGCACATGCTACAGAGATCCCTGGGAAGGGGGAGAGGTACAGCACAAGGGTCATGAAGTATTTGGTGAAATGAGGAAATATCCCTCCCTTTGTCCCTGAGTAAGAACTTCTCCTCTCCCCAGCGCTGCGCCATCTTGGCTGACTTTTTAACCTCTCCCTTCTCGGGCTGAGTCTGGGCAGAGGCCAGTGTGCCTGTGGCGGCCAGCCACTTCCCTGTGACTGGCAGAGCAGCAGGGTAGTGAGGAGTGTCAGGAGTCGGTCAGTCCTAGCAGGCTCTGCTCTCTGTTATACTTCCTTGAGCTCTATGTGTGTTCTTTCTGCATGTGTAACGTGCGTGTGGGTAGGGCACTGTGGGGCAGGCCCTCTGTGTAGAACCTGCTGTTATGCAGTAAATCTTACAGAAACCAGAAATTATGAAAATGGTGTTTGGCTGAGGTTATCAAGGTGACTTAACCGAAGAGCAGTGGCTTGTAGCTGATAAAATGTGCCCTAACCTGAGAATAAGATGGACCTCTAGGCAGAAGGGTGCACAGGAACCAAAATAAGTGGATTTAAGAAAAAAATGTTTGAATGTTTAACCGCAAGAGAAAAATTAGAGCGGTAAAATGACTTTAGTTTAGGAAGGGCCCTGAGGTCTAGCATGGGTGTTTCAGGAACAATCTCAGAAATACTTAAGAAAACAAATCTGACTGCTGGATGGAGAATCCAACGTTGTAGAGAAATTGAAAGAAACTTTGCTTTCTGTTGGAGATTCAGCACATGAACACATGCACAAGACAAAGGAGCCCGGCATCATAGTATGTGGCAGTGTAAAGACAGAGGTTAAAAATAACGTTCTTAGACTTCTATGTGACACTGATAAATTAATGAGTGAAACAAGTAATTCATTTGTGTGGAGTCATTAAATACTAAGTGTGTATGACATTATTACAATAATATCTCATTGTGTTAGACACTAAGAATGTAACAGAAAAATGTAAGCATGATCAGTGCTCTGACAAAATAGCATTTGAATTAAAAAATAACATTAGAGGATGAACTATAAAGGCAGGGATGTTTCTTCATGGTTGACTGCTGCGCTGCCAGTGCCTGGGACTCTGCCGGGACAGAGTGGGTCTCAGGAAGTACTTCCTGAATGAGCCTTGCAGGTGTGGTGTCCACGGGCAGGTGTGGCACTAATGCCAAGACGCCCATTATGAAGGGGAGCTGGTCAGGCATGGGGCCATCAGGGGACAGGAATGGTGCTTGGAGCCAAGACAACTACTCATCACGAAGATCTGGGCACATAAGGGAGTGAAAGAAAATCCATAAGCTCAGAGTCAAGTGAAGAATGACAAGCGACAAGGCTGGAAAGATGAAGGGACAGACAGTAAGGGTCTTGTCACCCGGCCTCGGATGTCTGAGCTCCACCCAGACAGGAAGCAGGAGAGGAAGGTGGGCAGGAGAAGATCTGTCTTCCTCTGGCTTCAGAAGGCTGCCACCACCCGCCATGCAGAGAGGCGCCACATTAAACGCCACAGACCTGTGCCCACCGGCCCAGGTCAGTAACCCAACACTCAAAGACATCTGTCTCTGCCACCCCACAGCACGTCCAGCTTCTTGACCGGAACGGCTCCCTTAGTCGATGAGTACAATAATATCTCAAAGGTAAAATATCACTCACGTTCGCCTATCCTCCAAATGTGCTCTCTACATCATGTTTTGTGTTCTGCCTTCTTTCATTTCATGCTTGGTAATGAGAGATTGATCCAAAGCACAGGCCATACCCAAAACACACTCCTTTCTTGTTTACCTCTTCGCTCAATACAGCTGAGTCAGAAAAAGACCTACAGAAATTGTCAAAGTGGAAAATGCCCCAACTGAAAAAGAGAACTACAAGCCAATCTCCCTAATGAACATAGATGCGAAAATTCTCAACAAGATTCTGGCCGACAGAATACAACGAATTATCAAGAAGATTATACACCACGACCAAGTAGGATTCATCCCAGGGATGCAGGGATGGTTCAGCATATGCAAATCAATATATGTAACACAACATATCAACAAAGTTAAAGACAAAAATCATATGATCATCTCAATAGATGCAGAAAAAGCATTTGACAAAATCCAACACCCATTCATGATAAAAACATTACAGAAACTTGGAATAGATGGTGTATATCTAAATCTGATAAAAGCCATATATGACAAACCAATGGCCAACATT
>PVJO010000463.1:11480-240435 GCA_004026905.1 Hystrix cristata | reverse complement strand
AAATTGCCTAAAGCAAGGTCAGAAATGAGAAATCTGTGAGCCTCCTTTGGAAGAGATACTTTCCTTTAAAAGAATAAATAATGATTATCAAAGGATTCTATTCAGTTGCAAAGAACAAAAACAAACAAAAAATGCCAGAAAGCATGACTCGGAATAATTTATATTTATAACAGTTTGCATTATTCACACAGCAAAATACCCAGGGTAGAAGCCCAAGGCTGGTATAGTGTGCACTGACATCATGTTACCAAACCGTTCCCATCTTTCTGCTCTGTCATCTTTCATGTGGCGCTCATCTACGATGTCTGCTACGTACTCCGATATTGCAGCTACCTTCCACGTTGGAAGAGGGGGTAAGAATGAATGAAGAACAAGTGCACTGTTCTCCTCGACTGAGAAAGCAAAAACTTTCCCATGATTTCCCATGGCAGATTTCTATTTAAACCTACTAAGCCCCAACTACCTTGGGGTATGTGGATATCCTGGGAGAAAAGACAGCTGAGGAACAATGTACTTGGCTTTGTGACTTTAAAGTACAGGAAAGAAGGGAGAAGGGTGCTGAACGAGCCACGAATACCACTTGTTAAATATGCTGAGTTCTCTTCTCCCGGGGAATACGTCCTCTGTTGGCTGCAGCCATGTGGGAAGCTGGGGCCAGTGAATTACGGGTAGAATGCTTCAGTCCACTGGATTTTCAATGTTGAAGTGATATGTTCCCATCCCCCACACAGCTCACCTCTTTCTGACTTGGTGACTGGCAGTGATCCAGATGGTGGTTGGCCTACTGAAATGTTTCCTGTGTCTGAGATGTCAAAGGTCCTCTGGTAAAGAATCTAGCATGAACAAGGCATAAATCTTTGGCTTTGGGGCTGGGGATTTAGCTCAGTGATTAGAGTGCTTGCCTTGTAAGCACAAGGGCCTGAGTTCGATCCCCGGCACCACCAAAAAAAAAAAAAAAAATTCTTTGGCTTTAAGCCATGGAGATTTTCTAGTTGTTCCCATGGCATCACCTACCCTATTCCGACTGGCTCAAAGAGTCCAGTGAAATGACAGTCGTAAGGAGCCAGAAGGAGCTTTTGAAAGACAAGGTAGCCTCCAATCAGCCCATGCATCAGAGATCTCTGAGCGAACAGTGACTTCAGTGGGATCATATCCTGAAGCCAACTTTCTCCAGTTCAAGTGCAGTTAAGTGGATTTTAATCATAGTATTACAGCCGTCCTTGTACTGCCCATAGGACATGGACAAATTATCCCTCTCTCCCCTCTCTCTACATAGGTGAGCAGCTAATGAAACATGGTGTGTTCAAGGTAAGCCACCAAATTTAATATGAACTTCCAGGATGACCATCGACCATAATTCAATGCACGATAATGAGTGATGGCATAGTTTCTGACGAGCCTCGTTAATGACATAGTTCATATCTCTGAGTTGGCAAGTCTGCCCTGAGAAGCAAGGCAAAAAAGCTGTGGGGGAAGGGGAGGAGACTAAGTTAAAGCATTAGTGGCCTCTTCAGTTACATTAAGTATCAGATTTTATCTCTAAATATAGCATTTCACATTCTCAGCAAAGTCAATAGAAATTAAGTCAACAGTGACAGGCTTTTCCATACAGACCCCAAAGCTACTAGCGTCACAGCATCATAACAGAGAGCAAGTTACACGGGAGAGGGAAGGGAGCATTAGTAGAACTCAATACAAAGGAGGCAAGTGCTCGACTAGCTGTTCCGTTTTTCACTCTTGGTTGCATTTCATTTTAACTACTATCTCTGGTCTTACCATGGGATGGGAGAGGCAAGCCATATGGATTTATGCCAGCAAAATGGCTGGTTCCACAACAGATGGTAACAAGGAATCTTACACAACATACTTATGTGCTAAAAATCACTTAACATAGCTTTAGTTAGGTACATCTGGCTGGAAATGCTTTAAGACTGGGGACGATAAATGGCTACAAGTGTAATTACGGATGCAGTACTTTCTAAACAACCACAGTCTCATTCGCACTTGCAAAGGGTAAAGTCTGGTCTGGAAATAGCAGCAAAAAACACAAAACCATTATCACCTAACGCTATACTGACATAGATTTTTCAATTGCTCATTTAAAAGAACAACACTCTTTCTTTCGTAAAATTCAAGTACGGATCGTATTATGCTACTTGAATGTGTATGCATGTCTTTGTCTGTTTCTCCTGTTTGTTTAGAGTATCAATTTTAAAGCAAAAAATTAACAATATATATTTAGGGACATTAATAAAAACAGTTATGGCTGCAATTCCATTTATAGAACTCAAAGGATTTCCACCGTATCATAAGCAGCATGAATTCTTTAAATCTTTGAATCATTTAATTTTATGTATTCTTTTGATATTTCATTTGGGAGTTATGGGGTGGAAAATATGCACCATGATGAGAAAACAATTAACCAGCACACCTGTTGTTTATGCACATTGTACTCAGGAAGAGCCTGCTGGAGCTGTTATTTTATTCCACAGCATGGTGTCAACCAAGGGGCTATCGGAGGTGACCTGATGACATCAAATTATAGTTTTATTTGTACTACATGACTTGTTCTTTGCTCCATGTTAGAACAAACCTCGCTTTTCAAGTCAAAATCATGTTTGTAACCCATAACAACAATGTGTGTTATGAGATTTTCAGGTTAAATACAAAAATTAAAGTTTGGAGTTGCTGTAGAAGGAATAAGAAGCAATAGAATTTTAAGTGCATAGGAGGAAACTGCCATATACTGAGTACCTATGACGCCTAAAGAAATTAGTTTGCAGATAAATTAAAAAGGGTGAAACAGGACATCCTGGGGTTGTTCAGAATACAGGGAAAGACATGTTCTTTTTGTTATCTCTCCAGTGACAGAGTTGGTCTTAACTGATGCTTAAAATTTTTATTTGGGGGCACATGAAGCTTGTGTGTGTGTGCCCGTGTGCATGCATGTGTGTGTAATTTCTGAGCTTCAGTCAGTTCTCTGCTACGCTAACAGTGGATACCTGGGCTGGAGGCTGTTTTGTTTATAATTGTGGTTTTCAATCTATCGGACCTAATGCCTACTATAAACAATGATGCTCATAGTCACCATCTACTATACAGAAATAATTAATGTAGCAGGCCTGACTAATGTCTCTGGAAAGGCCTGCTACAAGATTGCCCTTGGCTGGCATTTGGACGACAGCCTACACCTGATACTTACCTCAGAGAGTTACCCAAGGTGCCTACACTCTTAGTAAACTGAGATGCATGCTAAACATTCTTTTTCTTCTAAAGGTCCAGAATTTTGGTTTACGCCAAGCAAGGGGTACCTAACTGCTAAGTCCCCAGTAAAAACTTGGACACTGAGTCTCTGACAAGTTTCCCTGGTAGACAGCACTTCACATGTGTTGTCACAACTCTGTGCTGGGAGAATTAAGCAAGTCTTGCATGGCTTTAACCGTTGGAAGCATGTACCTGGACTTCCCCAGACCTTGCCCTGTTCACTTTTCCCATTTGCTTCTATCTTTCCACTGTGACAAATTTTAGTGTGAGTACAACTATACGACTATATGTTGAGGCCTCTTCACAAATCATCAAAGTTGGGAGTGGTCTTAGGGGACCCCCAGCACACTGGCTTGTATTAATTTTTAAAAACTATAATCCATGAACTCACATAAAAGAAGAATCTACACTGTTTATGATAGAACAATACGCTTTTCGACATGAAAATGCTCAGGCTTCATTTTCCTAGACAGACATGATGTGGTAAGGCACTTACAGGCCACTGCCAAGTGTGACTCCCAAAATGCAGGCTTATCTGGTTTCCTGCTGGTGGCAACTTAGACACAATGAGTACCATTAGAACCAACGATGTGCTCACCAGAAAGAACAAACAATTCTTGCTAAAATTATATACAAAACAGTTCATCTTTCCTTTGAAGAAGTCCAAGAAAATTCACCTTATACTAAACATGTGCCAAAAATTATAACTTTCTTTTTTTTTTTTTTTTTTTTCAAAAATTATAACTTTCTATGCAAAATGGTGTTAGAGTCTCTGTTCTCAATCATCAGCGCACACGAAGGTCTGAGGGGACCTTTGAAGCATGAGATACAGGACAGTTTGGTAGAAGACTAGATCTGTCATTCTTGTCTCCAGTCCACTAAACATCAGTAGCGCTTTCCAAGCTAAAGGAGCCAACAACATGCCCCGAATATCCCCTTCTAGGGCACAGCACCAGCCACTTTTGGAACCATTCGTCTTTGAGAACACACTGTTGAGATATGAGGCCTGTAAGCAGCACTCGGGGAAAATGCTATACCTGGAAGGAATTAGTATCACCAGATAATAAAATAAGAGAAAGTGGGAGTTTCTTTGGTATCCTCGGGTGGACTGTGGTTCAGCTTAGTTCAACGAACTTTGAATCCACAGTGCAGTGGGTACTGGGCAATGTGCAAATGGACAGGGCAAGAGGGGAGGCCTGGCAAGAGAAAGGGCTTGCTCAGGAGCAGTCTTACCTTCTGGGTCTCCACAAAGGTGCTGATACATGAAACAAGAGGGACAACAGCTGCTTTTCATGCCCAAGCAAAAGATCACATTGCAAAAGTAGAGAATGCCACAGAAATCTGTCACTGGGTTGGGGATGAGTGTTGAGGTACAGCCATACAACTAACTACAACTGTTACAGCGCAAATGACTGAGTATTTACTACGTGACACGTCTGTGTTGTTTCAGTCCTCACGATTTCTCTATGAGGTGGATGTGATCAGCTTCATTTTGCAAATGAGAATGGTGGCCAAAAAAAAGGTAAAAAAGTGTTGTCCAAGTTCAAAACCTAGACAGTCCAGGGTTTCTCAGGGTATATGCTTAACCTCAGTGCTATGAGGAATAATTTTATAAGTATTACTTAGAATTACACTAAAAAGTTCACAGATATATCTGGGTCTGTGTTGTTCTATGGCCTTGAATTACTTCGTACTGATTCTTATTTTTGAATAAGGGCCTTGAAAATAGACAGCTTGAAATGAATTTCAGCTGAGTCGCTAACATTTGAAGGTGCTTCCACGTGGGTTTTTCAAAGCTCTGACAAGGCCCAGGCTTGACCCTATACATACTATTAGTCTTCAGAGGAAGCACCGTGATATAACAGGTAAAATAATGGTTTTGAAGTCAGCCTCAAGGTCAAAGTCACGACTAGCTGTGTGATCTTGTTTATACTTAAGTGAAACAGATATCATGTTTTAATGACAAGTGAAGAAACTGCAGGTAAGGAACTTGATGTGTTATCTGGGTCACAGGGACAATAAATAGTCATTATTATTGTGGTTCACCCCACAGAGCACACGTTTAGTCTAATCCTGGAAAACAATATTCTCTCTTTTTCAGACAACACTTCCTCCCATATCCTTCTTCCCACAGGTCACCGCTGGTTTGCCATATGACAACCCTTGGAAATAGTTTACCACTGGCATTTTCCTACCCAAGCTCCCTAGTGAGCTTTGCCTTAGAGGCCTGATACACTTATTGCCTTTTAAGGCCTGTGTTGACTTGGTCGTGTCACTACTCAATGACAGGACTATCCTCTGCTTTGGTTTTCAGCAATAAAGCGATGTCATCTCAACTCTTGGGCAAGAGACTTAACTATATTACAAAGCGAATGGGGATGGGAGATGAAGGTAAGTAGTAATTAGGAGAAAATGTTCATGAATACTCTCTTATAGTAACTAAAGCAATGCCAGCTCATAAAATGGAGAAAACATCGGTCATGCTGTATTTTTTTAATATTACTAAGTACAATGCAATTAATTTCCATCTATTTAAGCATCAAAGTAAACAACATGGCCTTTGCCATTGTAGACTTGTATGCCTGAGGTAAAGTTTGAAGCATATTTCATTATCAGCAGGATAGGGCCAAAACACCTACCTCATAAAGTGCTGGAGAAAATAAATGAGGTAATTTATAAAAAGCATCATATTTTCCCCATAGGAGATTCTCAATAAATAGTATGTGTTGTTATTATTATTATCTAGAATCAGGATTTGCAAATGTCAACTAGTGGCCAAATCTCTGATCTTGTAAATACAATTTTAATGGAACATAGCCATACTTACTCATTTTCATATTAATCACACATGCCTTCACCTCCATTGACAGAGCGAGCAACTGTGACAGAGACCTCGCAGACTATAAGGTTTAAGTATTTACTATCTGACCCTTTACATTAAAGTTTTCCAGCTCCTAACCAACCTGTAGTATGCATTGGTATCCCCGGGAGGGCTAATAAGACCATCTGTGGGCATCCCGCACCACAGCTCTATCCGGTCTAACCGGATGTCTCGGTGGGGCCTGAGTATCATGCTTCTTCTAGATTCCCCGGTGATACCCGTAATGAAGGCAAAGGGACCTCAACCAAGAACTACTGGCATTGAGAAACTGTTCATTTCTCTCTTGAACAA
Source organism: Hystrix cristata (assembly GCA_004026905.1). Classification (NCBI taxonomy): domain Eukaryota; kingdom Metazoa; phylum Chordata; class Mammalia; order Rodentia; family Hystricidae; genus Hystrix; species Hystrix cristata. The sequence goes on along the minus strand of PVJO010000463.1, from coordinate 233,999 downwards.
TTTCAACAACATCATATGTACCATTAGGTTTGCTTTGTGGCTGTTGATCATATATGCAAGAAGAATTTATTATCTCTATCAGAGCCACACATTTTAAGGTCTGACAGATTTCATGTCAGTGATGCAGACTTTCCCCTCTTTCTGCCAGAGTCCAAAATACAACCAATAAAACCCAAGCTTTCCACTATCTTTACACAAACTCATTCTGGTTCTTTCTTCCTAAAAGAAACAGAAGTGCATTTCTAATGTTTGGGTTGTACAGTAGTAAAACCATTAACCGCGGTTTCAGTTATATGAGATCAACCTTGGTCTAACAATATTAAATGGAAAAGTTCTAAAGAAAACAGCTACTAAGTTTTAAACTGCTAGCTATTTGGGGTTGCAGGATGAAGTCTTGCACCAAACTCTTCTATCTTCCCTGGGGCACGAGTCATCTCTGGGTCCAGTGGATCTGTGCTGTATATGCTACCAGCCTGTTAGTTACTTGGTAGGTGTCTCAGTTATCAGACAATCAATTTGTGTTGAAGTGATCCACTGTTTATGAATAATATCTGCAAAGTGCAAGAGTAGTCATGCCAGCAATCTGGATAAGCCAAAGAAGTGCCCTGATGTAAAGAAATTTAAAGAAAAAAGGTGAAAGATCTGAAAAAATATCATAGGCTAAGGGTGCTAATGTGGACAGTACATTATTTTTGGGAGAATGCACATTCTTAGAACACATTCTTGTTATGATTGTTCTATTTTATTATTAGTTTTTGCTAACTTCTTATTGTGCCTCGTTTATAAATTGAACTGTATCACAGATATGTATGTACAGGAAGAAACACGATGTACCTAGGGTTCAGTAGTATTCACACTGGCATCCCCTATAGATATGTGGAGGGGTAGAGCTCACTGTACTTCTCTTCAGCTTGCTCTATCTCTCCCTGAAAGCCTTAATGAAAAATCCATTCACACACTACCTTGTCCCACTCATTTGCAATACTTTTGCAGGGTTGGAGTTTGAACCCAGGGCCTCTCACATGCTAGGCAAGCATTTCTACCACTGAGCTCTGCTCTCAGTCAGCATTGATAATTTTAAAAATTATCAATAGTATGCACAGAAGTAAAAACACGTACAAAACATTCTCATAACTGAGACTCCAAATAATTTGGTATTTTTAATTTGCAGGAGTGAAGGGACGAGGTTCACTGGTACATCTAGTGGTTATACTAAAGCGCTAAGGACAGATAATTCCTTATAGTTTCCCTCCTTGCAGTGTGGACAGGAATTCAGAAGAGTAACAAGTCTCTCAATGCAAAAAAAGAGGGAGGGAGCAAGGTGGAACATGAGCTGTGGCTATCAGCAAAAGTGGTATTTTGGAGGCCGAGTCACCACCCAATTACACCACAGAGATAACAGAGATGAGCCTATTTTTCCCATCTAATGAGTACTAGAAAACCCTGAATATTGCCTCTAGCATTAGCAAAAATAGTACAAAGCAATTCTCCCTCATTGGGAATGACAATCAGGGTCCATATTCACCGTCCATCATCAATCACTGCCTGAAGTTAAGTGTTAGAAGAACAAATGTAGTAATTTTCAAGAGAATATGAAGAGGATCAGTGGCATTTAATGATGGTCTTTTAATTTTTAAAAATGATACAAGCTGCAGATGAAAGCATTCCAACCCTAATAAAACTTCAAATAACATATACATATATATAGTGAAATAAAAATTTTCTATACTGTCCCCATTCTTTCCTTTGGGTACACTGTTCGTCCCAAAGTGGCCATTGTTTATATTTGGTATGGATCTTTCCAGAACATTTCTGATACATACAATTTACTAATACACATATTAGCACACATTTTTTACAAACATAAATACCTGGCTCAGGACTATGCAAACTGTTCTGCAGCTTGGTTTTTTTTCTTTTTTAACATGACAGAATACTCTGGAATTCTTTTGTCAGTTTCCCCCACACCCACTTCTGCCAACATGCTATTCCAACACAAGGAAGGGCCATTCTCTACTTAACTTTTTGCCAATAAGGGCAATTTTGGCTGTTCATAATTGTTTGTTCTTAAGAATAATTCTCCAATAAACAACACACACACACACACACGCGCGCGCGCACATTTTTTCTACAGGGATGATATTAAGAACTAGCATTTCTAGGGCTGATAATATGCATGCCTACTTTTTTAAAAAGAAAGGTAATAGCCTTCCAAGAAAGCTGTACTACTCATCAAAATTCAAAAACTAGATGCCAATTTTTAAGTATGTGCCAACAATGATATCTGACTACTGCTTTACAGCAATTTCTGTGACTGAGGGTCCTGTGTTTTATCTGATAACCCTGAATACATTGGTATGAAAGACATCACTTTTAGAGTTACACTGCTATTTTGATCGGGTTGTTTCAGCATGTCAAACTGAGAATAACTCAAGGCATAGGAGATTTCTAAGCATTGTGAAAAGCTGAATATATATTTATTCTCATAATACTTTCCCTAATATTGAATAAAATTTTGGGGAATCTTAAAAATAAATAAATAAATAAATAAATAGTTATTTACTGGACATCTTATGTTTTTCTCTTTTGTGAATTATTTCTACATAGTTTTTATCACTTTTCATTTGGGTTGTTTGTCCTTATTGACTTGTTGGAACTCTTTACATAGCATGTACATTAATATTGAGATGTTTCTTCCCTGTTATTTGTCTTTTAACTTTATTTGGGATGTCCTCTGAATAGGGTTGTTATTTGGTTGAGTGATTTGATTTTGTATTTAAATGTATCAGTTGTGTATCACTTCCAGATTTTGTGTCTTTTTAAAAATAACTTAGCCATCAAAAGATTATAATTCTCTAAAGAGTTTTTATATCTAATACATTAATTCATCTAAATTTATTTTTATGTTCTTAGAACTATAAATACTTCTTAGAAATACATGGCAAATGCCTATTGTTTCCTCTCAATTTAAAAATAATACTTGTACCAGAAACCACGTTGTCATTTAAACATTGTTTCAGGAAATATTTTATTTCTTTATCTATTTTTCTACTATTAAGCCAATACTATATTGCTCCAGTTGTAACTTTATAATTTGGTTTGAAATTTGGTAGTCAAGCCCCCATTATGCTTTATTTTTTTCAAAAATTTCCTTCCAGTCTTGTCAATGTCCATAACTAAGTCTCATAGGATTGTGATTTAATTGCCTTCAATTTCAGAAATTAAGAATTTCTTTATATTGTTGTGTCTTCCTCTGCAAGGACACTGTATCATTCTGTAGTGTGTATCTCTTGCTGTGCAGTAAAATTTTATAGTTTGCCTCACAACTTATAGAGCTCTCAAGTGGGTTTATTTATAAGGATTTGATAGTATTTGTTGTTACTATTAATGCATACTGTGCTATTAAATTTCCTAAATAATTATTGCTGGTATGTAGATGTATATTTTATATTAAATATTAGGAAACTTTCATATTGTTAAAATTTTTCTAGTAATGTCCTTTGACTTCACACATCACAGCATTTAGAAGGACAGCCGTGTGTCATTCTTTCCCATATAAATGTTACTTGTTTCTTTACTGTTCTCATTGCATTGCCCAGTACTTATTAAATAGTAGCAAAAGACACATATATTATGATTTTAATATAAATACCTCTATATTTCAACAATGAAAGTGATACTTGCTATAGTAAAGTAGTAGACAACTGTTATCGCCTATCTTCTACCCTGCTAAGGTTTCTTTTTAACTACATAAGGATGCATAATTTGTGGCAATTACCAAGATGACCATATGAATTCTGTCTTATTTTTAATATAGAATGTTACATTAATAAAATCATTAAAGTTAGACCTCCCATGCACCATTGGAACAAACTTTGATAATAACCTATTACAACTTTTAACCTATCATTGTATTTTTTTAAAATAGGTTACCCTTTCTAAGAACTACACAGCAAAGAGAAAGACAGTGCTCAGCAGCCTGGGGTGGGGAACCTTTGCATACAAATATCCCTCGATTTACAAAATCAACAGGCTTTCTTCAAAGCTGAGTATACCAGGCACCTCTCCCAAAGGTTTCTGCAGATTTCCTCTGATGTGCAGCAAGGGGGCAGACCTTTTATTCCCCAGTAGACCCATTTGAAAAAGAAAATAGTTATATATGGGGGGAAAAAAGGATAGAAGGGAAAAAATAGAAACAAAGCTTTTGCAAATAAGAAGGGAGGAGGGGTTGAAGAGAGGGGAGGGGAACGGGAACAAAAGAAAAAAGCAGCAGCAAGATGTAATGTACAGGTACAAATTCCCTATGGAGAATGTTATCATTAGGAATGTCTTAGTTAACTTTTCTTGCATTGCTGAGACAAAATACCTGACACCCAAAGTTAGGAGAAGGGGCTGAGGGTTTAGCTCAGTGGTTAGAGTGCTTGCCTCCCAAGCACAAGGCCCTAAATTTGATCCCCGTCACCAAAAAACAAAAAAACACAAAGTTAGGAGAAGAAAGGTTTATGTAGCTCACAGTTGGTAGAGGTTTCAGTCCACAATTAGCTGGACCCAAGGCAGGTGGTGCGGCAGACAGGCAGAAAGCAGCAAGAGAAGCAAGGGACGCAAAACCGGGGTAGACAAGCCTCTCTATGTCCCTTATATCCCAGCTGCTGGGATTAGGGTGGTGCCAAACCAATCAGTGAATTGATTTAGTAATCACACTCCCTTAATCTCAGCATCACACACTCTAGATCCAGCCACTTCTGATCCAGCCACCTCTTACCACATGAGGTTTTAGGGGAACATCTAGACACAAAATATAACAATGAATATTTAAAATGTACCATTAAATTAAATTTAAAAAATGGTCAAATGTGTATTTGAAAACAAAGAGATCTACTGAATTCAGGAAGAAGAATAAAAGAGAAAATGACATGAAAGTCTATGAAGGTTTCAGGGCGGTTATTTAAGGGAACAAGACCCAAAGTCATGGTCCTGTTGACTGAGGAGGGGCTAGCATCCCGGGGGAGACGGAGATGCACGAATGTTTTTCTTAATGCACTAGGCTCTAAATATGCCTTTTGAAGAATATAACTGTTTGCTCAGTGGAAGAGCCAGCTGGCAGAGTGGAGAGAGAGAACGTGTCCGGAGCAGTGACAAACTAGACCCGAAAGCCAGGCGAACAGTATCACCGCCTACTTCTCCTAGTCCAGGTTGGCTGTGGACTTGACTCTATTGGAGATAGAAAAAGGCAGCCTCTCCTGGACCTTCCAGACCAAGAAACAGAGAATACCTGGGGATCCGTTATGTAACATCCCGGGCTCACAAGAGTCAGGCCCACCTCTTTCGGTGACAGTTTTGTTGTTCACAGTGTTTCACAGGGAAGGGGAGAAGTGAGATCAAAGGCAAAGCTCTGGAGAGTACAAGTCAAGGCTTTACAGACATTTCCTCTTCAATGACCTACCTCTGAAGACTGTTTGGACTGAGGACTGAGGCATGCTGTCCTGACTTATAACCCGTCTTTTTTTTTTTTTCCCTCACAATTTTGTGCATCTTGTTTTAGGGCCTCACTGGTTTTTTTTTTTTGGTATAGTTTAGCCTATTTATGCAGTACTGTAATTTCTGCTGACTGTACTGTACAGTACAGTCCTGTAGTCTTATGCTGTTATACATTACAGTACTGCATGTAAGAGTTATGCAAATAGAAGAAAAGTCATCCAGTTGGAGCTTCCTTTGACCATTTCTTTGTTCTGAATATTATCCTGTACATACTATATATAATTCTTCATTTAGCGAGCAATTGATTTAATGACCTGGTCGCAGGAATAGAACTTGGTTGTTAAACAAGGAGCAGCAGTATTTAAAATTTGTCCATGCCTTTCCTAAGTGAGAGACTCACACTACTTTTGTGGCTTCTTTGTGCTCAATTTCAATATCTGGGTTAGGGTTAGATTTACCTTTTAAAATGAGTTAGAAAACTTTCAATCTGAAATGATTTAAATAACAGTAAGAATTATCTGTGTCAAAAGACAGAGTCCTCCATCATTGTGAAACTATCGGCTGCTTTGGGAGCAGATCTTTGCCCTCTTAAGTTTCTTGTCTGGTCACAGGTTGACTAAGTTTTACTACCACTCAGAAGATTTTTGTCCTTTATCTTTCTTAGAACATTAGACATTCAATTTTTATTGGTATAAAGCTCTCTTTATCTGTAGTTCACTGCATCTTGTGATTCCCAATGTCATTTATCTCTTTACTCCCAGATCTGGCTTGTTCAAGTTTTCTTTGTTGGGTTGGTATTTTTAACTTTCCTGCCTTTATTGGATTAACTTTTCTTTGTTCCCATTTTCATTCAAATTATACACATCACAACAGTATTCTCAGTTTTTCCCTAATATTTAACTGCCAGTTGATTTTATGTCAATTTTATTTTACCTAAGTAAAACACAAAAAAGTTTAAAAGTTAACTATGACCAAATGGTTTATAATTGAAACAAAAAACAGAAGTCTTTTATCCCATCTTTCTCCACCTTCATGATCTTTATTCTACCTCCAGTGTCCCTGTGATATTTGGCTTCAGTTTTAGGAAAGATAACATAGCCAAGCCTTGTGATTACTCCCTATTAAGACTTTTTCCAAAAATGTGCTAATGGTTTCTGCCTACCATATTTTGACTGAAGACTTTTTGACTGTGGAATGGTACAAAAGCCATATGCACTCAGTAGGAACCACACCAAAGTTTGAATTTTGATTTTTCTATAAATTTTACGAGACATTCAATACTTTGTTCTAGAACAGGTTGTGTGCTGGATGATTTTGTCCAACTGTGGGCTCATACAAATGTTTTGATCACACCCCAGGTAGATCAGGGTAAGCTAGCTTGCTGGGTATATTAAGTGCACTTTTGGCTAAATGATATTTTCAATTTCTAATGGGGTTATTGGGGATATAACCCTATTGCAAGTCGAGCAGCATCTATATCTATTAAGTCATTTACTTTTTGCTGTCCTGTTTCAGTAAAAGGGTGACCAAGGTACAGACACATTAAGAAACGTCCCTGAGGTCACAGAGAGTTACAGGATTCAAATCTAGGCAGGTGTACTAATAACTGTGACAGACAATACACCGCTTCTCAAAAACGATTTGTCAACAAGTTATACTGTTATTTCTTGACTTCTCAACTTTACACATTGCCCAGTGCCATCCAGCTCTCCTGCCACGTGCCTTCACCTCCTGTCTCCAAATCCCGGTAAATCCTAATTGCTGTGTGAAACAGCAGGGGTGTGTCATCATGACTACGGAGTGGGCTCAATGTCCTCTTTTATGAACAACTTCTTCTTTTCCTAATAGTTTCTGTTACTCTGGGTTTTTCTTTTTTTTTTCTGAAAAGCCTGTACTTTTCCTTTAAATCTCCAAATGCCTCTACATAAAATGATCTGGAGTCTCGGTCTGTCCCCCTCCTTATGCCTAATGCAGAGCAGGTTATTCTGTGCATTCATGGAACCGCCTTCCTCATCCTTCTGAGTCTTCCTTTGCTGTTTTCTGGTATCAGATTCCCTCTCACCTGGATCTCCTGTGTTCCCACTAACTTGCTCAAGCAAATCTGATGGTAGCTTTCTGTGAAAGGGAACACGGACAGTTCTTTTATTTGCCTGACTCCCCGGACGGTGGAAAATATCTGAAGTCCGTCCTCATGCTTGACTGATACACAGTTGTTGTAACAGGTTGAACACTTCATTGCACACTTACCCCAAAAGTGACACTACTAAGCAAACTGATGCCATTCAGTTTGTAGTTCCTATTTCAGGACGTGAGACTGTTACTCCTTATTTCTTACTCGTCCCCACTCATCGGGACATTCTTTTCCCCCCAGGTTCACTGCGCCAAGGACTCACACTGGCTCTTTCAAGCAAGCTTTCCTCGCTTGGGAATTATTTTATTCCATAACTGTCTTCAAATTTTCTATGGTTTCTTTCTTGGTTTTTTTCATTTAATCTTTTCTGGGCTTTGTAGTGAATGATCTACATTTTACCTTTTAACTCTTCTGAGTGCTTCATTTGGGATATCCTATTTTTGACTTCCTAAGAATTACTATGTTTTCTGTCATTTCATAGTAAAGATTTATTTAGTACTTTTGCCTCATATTTGTTCTCAATTTTTTTCTGCTCATTGAGTCATTTCTTTTATCTCTGCCCCCTTTCCCCATGTGTCTGTTTTGGTATTTTTGTTTGTTTGTTTGTTTTTGTTTTTGAATTTATTCTCAAGTTCCTAGCCATCCTTTACTACCCATTTGTAGACGAGAGTACAGTTTGAGTGGCTGATTGGAAGGCCCTGCATGGGCGGGCCCAGTCACTGGCAGGTTTCCCCTGGGAGGGTGGTGAGCTAACCTTCCCACTTCGGAGACCTCCAAATGCCCGGAACCCAGAGCTGTTGTGAGCTCCTGAGTTGAAGGCAACGTGGTGCACACCTGTGTGATGTGTTCTAGCAGCTGGACAGAAGTGGAGATGGGGCAGGGGTCCCTTAAGAGCAGCACATGGATGTGTACTTCACACCCTCTTTTCACCCTGGGGCACCAACCTTCAGCTCTGTTGGCAGGAGTGAGCATGGAGCCCTTTCCTGCTTAGTTTACTACCAGGCTGACCCTCTGCGTCCCTTTGTACTGCTGTGTTGGTGTGGATGGCTGTTGGATTTGGAAGGAGAAGCTGTTTCACACAGACTTTCAACTCCCTTCTGTCTGTGCTACGTGGAGACTCTGGGTTCAGGGAAGATTTTCTTCCCCTTGCTATTTTTCCAGGCCCAATACTTAGCTTCTTCTACTTCATTAATTTAGGTCCCATCTATGGCACAGAGTCCTCAAAGTAGAATTAATGATGGAAAGAAAACAAATATTTTTAATTTTAATAGATACTGTTGAGTGGCTTTAAAAAAGTATAACACTTCATGTATATGAGAGTAGTCATCTGTAACTGTAGTAGGTGTCATTTCCCTCCTTAATTACTGCTAATTGGATTAAAAAGACATTTAGTTGTTAGCACATGCCTATAATCCCAGCTACTGAGGAGGCTGAGTCAAGAAGATCACAAATTCAAGGCCAGCTTGGACACTTACTACAAAATAAAAAATTTTAAAATGGGCTAAGGATGTAGCTCAGTAGTAGAGTTTCCATAGATCCTGAGTATCCCTCCCAAAGACATTTAGTTAATTTACAATTAACATTTTCCTGAATATCAGTGATACAGAGATTCCCCTGAATTGCTTGCTGGACATTTGGATTTACACTTCTATTAATTTTGTTCCCATATATTTGCTTGTTTTTCTATTTTCTTATGTTTCCTTCTTGTCAATTCGTATGCATATTATACCTATTTATCTTCTGCACTGCAAACATTTTCCCTTAAATCTACCTTTGTCTACTGCCCATGGTTTTTAGTATTTTTTGTTTTTTTAATCATACAAAAATATTTTTATAGAATTAAGGTATATTCACCTACCGTTTATGGCTTTCCTTTATTCAATTTTATATATGCTTTCTTCTATTATTCTGTGGTATCTATTATTTACTTTACATTTAAATCTTTAATATGTCTATAATTTGTTTTTGTATGGCTCAATGTAACCAATTATATCTATTTGCAATTGCCATTTTTCCAAATAGGGAGTCAGTGGTATAAATGGCATCTTTCACATCTTTGTGCACCTGTTTTGCAGAATTAAAGTAGTGACATTATCGCATGCTAGATTGTTTTGTAGTACTGTGGATTGAATACAAGGCCTTCAGGCAACTGGGCAATCACTTTGTCACTCAGGTAGGTCCCAAAATTTTTAAATCTAGGACCTATTTCTGAATCCTGTGTTGTGTTTGTCTAATCTCTTTATTATTGTGGTGATACCGTACTTATTTTAAATACAATGGCTTTCCGGTATGTTCTGATATCCAGTAAAACAGGTTTCCCTGACTTACGCTTTTCATACTTTCCTTAGTATTTTCTTCTCTGGCATTTATTCTTCCAAACGCATTGTTTTAGTTACCTTTCTCTCATTGTTGGGACAGAAAACTCGACACCCAAAGTTAGGGGAAGAAAGGTTTATTAGCTCACAGTCTGCAGAGGTTTCAGTCTATAGTCTGCTAGGTCCGAGGCGGGCAGCATGGCAGAGGCAGGGCGGACGGGCATGGCAGACCGCCAGCAAAGTAAAGTGAGGAAATGCAAGGAATGTATGCAAATAAGCAATGCAAACAAGCAGCTAGTTAGCTTCTTCCTGTATCTTTTATCTAGGCTACCTGCCCTTAGGGCGGGTAGCACTCCCACCCTTAATTTTAGTTTCACATCCTTGATCCCAGCAGAACCATGCCAAACTGATCAATGGATCAATTTGGTAATCACACACTCTAGATCCAGCTATCTCTTACCACATGAGGCTTTGGGGGGACATCTAGACACAAACCATAACACACATGTTAAGGTAATTTGACCTAATTCCGTGTGTGTGTGTGTGTGTGTGTGTGTGTCTGTGTGTGTGCACTGTATCATGGTTTGGTACAATTCTTTTAAATTTTATTGATCATTACTTTATACTTTAAGTCCTTTCCACACAGTAAGTTAGTTTCCTGTTTCTATTTCTAGGTCCTTACTGAAAAAAACAGATATTAATTTTTACTATATTTACTTTAAGTCTAACCAGTTTACCATTTTTCATACTAGTACATATTCCTATTAGAGCTAATTTCTAAGAACATAGTTATGAAATGAGTAAAACAGTTTTAGTTCTACTTCTCCAAAATTTACACCTGCCATTTCAGTTGCATGTCTTCTTACATTTCACACGAACCTCACATGCAGTGTAGCCCAGGATTGGTGATAGCAGGTACCACTGTTTATATCTAGAAATGAAATGACTTCATTGTCAGGACAATATTTGGTAGGTTTCTTCGTTGCTGTATATTTTTTATTACAGTTAGCTAGTTTCCAACTATCTTCAAGTTGAGAAAGTGTGCTGAGTGTTTCAAGTACGTATTTAGCATCTTTTGTGTGTGTGTGTGTGTTTTGTTTTTTTTTTTGAAGTGCCGGGGATCGAACTCAGGCCCTTGTGCTTACAAGGCAAGCACTCTAATCACTGAGCTAAATCCCCAGCCCCCGTATTTAGCATCTTTTATCGTGGCCATATTGTTTTTCAACACTAATTTACTGAAGTTATATTTTACTATATTATATTGATATGTTTCCTGATATCAAACCACCCTGGCATTTTTTGAATTACCTCATTGGGTTATAATATATTTGTAAAGATATTTCTTGACACTATTTGCTAAAATTTTCTTTAGAATTTATGCATCCAAATTCATAAATGATATCTGTCTATAATTTTTTTTATTGTTTGCTTTGTTTTTAGTACTGGGAAATGTACACAGAGCCTTCATACTGAGCTATATCCTCAGGTCTCTCACTCTTTCTTTCCTCTGCTCCCTTTCTTTCTTTTAGACAGTGTTTGGCTAAGTTGTTAAACTGCCCAGGTTGGGCTTGAACTTGCAGCCCTCCTGCCTCAGCCTCCCAGAGTGCTGGGATTCAGGCATGTGATAGCATACCCAGCTTGCCTTTTCTAAGTGTGGTATTTACCCAGATTTGATTTTAAAGTATACTGGCTTTAATTCAATTCTTACATAGTCTGACATAATCTAAATACTATTAGTATTACATGCTTTTTACAAGATTACATGTAGCTTAGTTATAAGTCCATTTGCTTTTGGACCTTTTTCAACAGATCTTTAATCATCTTCCCAATATCTTCTGCTGTACACATTTTTCAGTCTGTATTTTGCTAGATAATAATTTATTTCAAATATATCAGAAAAGATTTATTTTTTATAAACTTATTCATCCATATCTGTGGCTATGTTCTTGTTTTCTTCCTTATGCTTATATAGTTTAGTTCTCTTTTCTTTATTGGTGAAGCGACACGTTTAACTATTACACTGGTACTTTAAAATGATTTTTTTGTAATACCCTTACTAACACACACAAATATATATGTGTATATATGTACATACATATATATAAATCTTCGATTTATTAATTTTAGCTCTATTGGTTATTTCCTTCTATTTTTTCCTTGTATTTATTTTGTTATGCTTTTCTTAATGACTTAAAATACACACTAACATATTTTATTATTTTTCTTTTTCGGTAATACTATAGATGTTTGAAGATATACCATTTCCATTTGTTCTATCTCACATGCAAAACTTCAGCTTTTGTCATGTATCATAGATTTTAATATAAAGTATATTTCCTTAACTATTTTCAGAATTTATAATGTTACATTTGCTATCCTGTTTGATATAAGGGTTATCTGGGAATATAATTTATAAACACTAATATTTTTTGGGTTTTTTAATATTTGTTTATAATTTTAATAGATTATTATCAGACAACTGACCTGTGCAAGTTACACATTTCATATTCTGTTAAGGTTTTCTGTATGGCTGAGACATAACTGATTTTTCTCAATATTTCACAGATGTGAAAATAATGGATATGGCTTTTGAAGCAATGTAGGGATTTGTATGTAGCCATTCAATCAAGATTAGCAATTATATTACTCATTTACATTGTTGTTATGGCTTGTATCTAGATGTCCCCCCACGGCCTCAGGTGGTCATTGGTGGGGCTTTTCAGAGGTGGCTGGATCATGGGTGTGTGATGCTGGGGTTGAGGTTGTGTGACATTAGTCTACTGACTGGTTTGGCAAAGTTCTGAGTGTGATGATGGGAAGGCCCACCCTAGATGTAGGTGGTGCCACCCAAAGGGTGGGTAGGCGGGAAGGGATAAAAGGGAGAGGCAGGCTGCTGCTGCTTCTTTGCTGCTTTGCTGCCTTCTGCCCATCATGAACTGTTTCTCCTCTGTGATGCCCCTCTGCTATGCCACTCTGCCTTGGAGCCAGCCATCTGTGGACTGAAACCTCTACAAACTGTGAGCTGAAATAAACCTTTCCTTCTCTAACCATGGGGGTTGAGTATTTTGTCTCAGCAACAAGAAAAGTAACAAAGACAAGTGTACTCATTGTATACAATACTCATTGTATTGCTAATTTATATCCCTATTATTTGTCTATCAAAATTGCTCAGTTTTGAAAGAATCTGTCTTTTGCTCTGAGGTCTCTTTTTGTAATAATATTTTGTTTTTATGTTCACCTCACCTGCATTAAGTTTTTACTTTGTCTATTTAACAAGTATATATTTGGCGCACAATTTCATCGATGATTTGTGTTTTTTTTATTACCTAATGTTCCTCTTTACCTGTTTTAAGCTTTGGACTTTAAATTTTACTTTATCTGTTTTAATACTGTCACGTACTTTTCCTTATGTTTGCCTGATCAGTATCTTTACACATCTATATTTTCCCCTATATCACATTAGTTGGTGTTTTTCATTGTCTTTTGTTTGGTTAAAAAATAACACCTTACCTCTGGGTTTAATTTTCTAATCTAAACTAACAATCTCTAATTTGGCTCCTGACCACTCTCCAAGCTGATTTCCCTTTCTTATCATCTTTTGTATCCTGTGGACATGCCTGATTTCATTCTTTACATCCTACTTCAGATCTCTTATTTTATATTGATAGCTCATCTTTTTCCAATTTAATATTTTTACTGGTTTAGGTACTATTTTTTCCCTCATTAATTTAAAAGTCCTACTATTCTTTGGCTCTAAATCATATCCATATCCCACTTCCACTGTGAGAAAAGATAACACCAACCATTACATATTCACAGACATCTATCATAAATGTGTATGTGTCTTGTGTGGGTACATATAGGATAACTACATATTTTCCTCAATATAGCATTTTCCTACCATTAGTATTATCTTGATTTAATTTTCAGTAATGTATTTTTGACTGTGTAAGTAATACATTCATACATTCCTTCTGTAAGGAATTCAATTCCACCAGAAGGAAAAGGTCCACCTGGCCATCCGTCATCCTATTTCCTTCCCTAATGATAGCCACTATCGGGGGTATTGCATCCATTTTTCCAGAATATCTTCTGTGTGTGTGTGTATGTAAAGTATTATTCAATGTTTTGATTTTATGTATAAGTACATGTCTAATATAAATAACATCATGCCATCTATGTTACTTTGAAGTTTTGTTTTTTCACTTAATATATTTTAGAGGACTTTCTTGGTCAGTAAGTAGTTTAACTTGATGCTGTTAAACTGTGGCATAATACTTTATAATAGGGATGCAGTATAGTTTTTCATGAGCATTTAGGTTTTTGTCACCAATTTTCTATTGCAAACAGTGCACAATGCCTTACATGTCATCCTGAGCACATGAATGAAAGACACTGTAAATATGGGTATGTGCTAAGTCAAAGGGTAGATGCTTTTAGTACTAAATTATCACCCAAGAACCACTATTCTGGTCTATAATCGCATCAATGATGAATGCAGTATATATATATACACATACATATACATATATATAAATTATTTTTGCTGTTTATATTTTCAAAAGCTATACATGAGATTGTTTCTCTTTACCTTTGACAACACTTAATTGTATCACAGTTTTATTCATGTCAGCCTCCTAGTGAAAAAAGGTATCCTGTGTGTTTGCTAATTAGTTGACAGGCATCTTCTCATGAATTGTTAGCTATTTGTGTTTCCTCTTCTGTCAAGTGATAGTTTTACATGTCTCCATTTTCCATTTTTTAAAAATTCATAACAAATTCTTAACAAATTTTTAATTCATAACTCTAATTCATAGGAATTACTTAAGCACTTTACTTACTTATATCCTTTACTGTTACGTATTTTTAAATGTTTTCTCCTGGTCTATTACCTGTCTTTGCTTATTGTACATCATGGAGTATTCAGTCAACCAAAATTTTAAAATTTTGATTTAGTCAGATTTAAGAATTCTTTCCTTTTTTTTTTTTTTTTTTTAATATTGGGGCTTGAACTCTGGGGCTTCACACCAAACTACATTCCCAAACTCTTTTATTTTCTATTTTGACACAAGATCTCACTAAAGTACTATGCTGCCCAGGCAAGGCTCAAACTTGCAAACTTTTGATCCTCTTACCTCAGCTTCTTAGAGTGCTGGGATTACAGTAGTGTATCACTATACCCTTCTTAATACTTTCGTTTTTAACTTCTTGATTTTAGGCTTTGTTTCAAAAAGTATTATTGGATTAAAATTGAAAAAAATAGTATTCTCTGTTTTCTTTAGTATTTTTAACACAGTGTTTTTACACTTTTAGAACATTAGTCTATGTATAACTCATGCTTCGTTATAGTGAGGCACGCTCCACATATTTTAAACTGAGTTTTCAGAAGTCCTCCAACTGTTTATTGATAGTCAATAATTCTCCATTGCCACGTTTATCATAAAGCAAATTCCATACAAAAAGCTTGATTTTTGAGTTCTCGCCCATCAACCTATGTTCTAACTCAAACTGTTCTAACTGCTACAACTTTACAATATATTTTGAAGTACCACAGGGTAAGTTTTTCATCCCACTCTCTGTGAAGTTGTTTATTTAGAAAGTTTTCTTGGCTACTTAAGAATACTTTTAACCTTGCAGATATATTTTCTCATCAGCTCGACTAGTCCCATAAAACTCCAGTTGGATTTTAGTTAAAATATATTTGATTTTAGACTGGCTATGTGAAATTAACATTTTTATAACACTGACTTTTCTCATCTCATGGAGATACAACATATATTCATTTATTCATTTCTTATCTTTTTTCTTATTAAATATTTCTCATTTCACTCATTTAAATCTTATACATTTCTCATTAGGTTTTATTACTAGATTGCTCACATTTCTTATTTAGATTACAAATGTAATATTTTCTCAATTACATTTTCCAATTGGTTCTTACTGATATGTAAGAAATTTATTGGCTTTTGTGTGGCTTTTCTAATAGCACTCTACCTTAGTGAACTTCCTAGTTTTCAAATTTTCAGAAATTCTCCACAATGTCTTTCCTGCTAATGAAAACCTTATTTTCTAGTAATAAGCATTTAATTTGATATACTGGATTTAAAGATAAAAGTTTCAGAGTTGAAATTTAACCTGGATATCAAACACAGCTCTCCTTTATATTATTTCATGTTAACTCTTAACATTCGGTATTCATCTCATTCCTTGTCCTTTCTCCTTAGCACAAATCAAACCACAACAGAAAAAAAATTCTCTAGTTTCTTGTGAAATCTCCCATTTTTATCTACTGAGACCTAAAGGGTTTAAATGACTTCTTAAAGGTCACACCAACCAGACATACAGTAAGTGGTAGAACTGGATTAGCTTCTAGAATAATCACTACAATTCCGAAGACAGAAACAAGAATAACAGTGACTTAACTGCATTTCATTTACAAGTTGTATAAACTACTGCACACTGCTTTATCCATTTTATTATTACATGGAATGATTTTTGTAGTATTTTACAAATGTGTCCATGCCATGCAAGTAACATTTGTTTTCAATTATATACTTCTGAAAAGTAGGAAATGATCACATTTACATTATAACAGAATATGTAAAGTAGCTAAAGATAATTACCAAAACACTTGAGAATGGAAGACAATGAAAACTAAACTCCCAAAGTGATTCAGCATTGCAAGAGATATGAAAGTGGTAAAGGAAAAGGGGGGAGTGATGACAGAGAAATAATTAATAATTGTTACTGGTATCTTGATACATTGCACTAAATATATATACTAATTTAACTCTAAAACATACACATTCAACTAAGAAGACAGCACTAGTTTTCTCCTTTCTAGGAGGTAACCGAGTCTACAAAGAACAAATTACCTGCCCAAAGTCATGATATTAATAAGCAGCAAGTATTGAATCTACACCGAGTTTATTTATCTCCATACCCATGCACTATTCTGTATATGTATTATTTTCCTTAGATTTCAGCTAGGAAGATACACAAATATCCTCCCACTGGCAACACTTCCTAAGGCCACTGAGTTTGGAATGACATTTCTAAGTATTATTTGAGATGCAAATGCATATACTGTATTTGGTCATGTAAATTAATGAACATTTTCTATAAACACCTCCAAGATAGTACTCATGATATATATCATCACAAATCAAAAATCTAAAAAATCATTCTGAAAGAACTCCTGATATAAGCAACTACATAGCTCAATATCAAACATATATTGAGAAAAGTAAGCCAAATACAGAAAAGCATACACTGTATAATTCTATATACATTAAATTTTTGAAAACTAATGCATAGTGAAAGACATCAGTGGTTGTTTGGGGGTGGAGACTGAGGGGAATCAGAGAAAAAAGAATCTTTTTGGATGGATGAAGGGTGACACAAATTTTCTTCAGAACAGGTCACATCTATATACAGAAAGGGTTCAGTGGTTCCTCTTAACTCGGAGGGGATTATGATTTGCTTTTCAGAAGTCAAGAAGTAATGTTACATGGATATTTCATGTTTCAGCAGTCTGGTCAGAGAGTAGCAGCAAAACTTAGCTACTAAAATAAACAGTCTAGCAGCTTATGATCAATTACGATAATCTATCTGGGTGCACCAGACACATACACGAACATCTCAAAGATTCTCTCCTGATAGGGAATTAATGCAGTGAGTCATTTTTTTCTTTTTAGCAATGGACATAAGATTGTAATGAGAACACAATTTTGCATCTGAGACATCAGCTTGTAGATTACCTCTTTCATTTCAGCTTTCCTCATTTTTTTTGGCAAATTCTGCTGCAACATTAATGGTAATGGCCTTTTGCACTTCTTATTATGAGATCTTTACATTAATTCAAGGATCTCAATGCCTGCCTTGAACAATGTCAAATGTAACAATGAAATATGAATAAGACTCACTGGAAAAGATCTGTATGCATCTCACATCAAAAAACACATACCGTGTTTTACTTTGAAGTTCTGATTATCTTCATAATATAAATATATACCTATTATGTATAATGATTCCTATGACACGATCCTTATCAACTCCCATTTAATACTTATCTATTTGGGAGGTAAAAGCAACTGTAAGAAGAAAAAGCTGAAAACAGTTCTTTCTTTTGGGGTGACTTACTTTGAATTTACAAAAGTGGGCATTCAGAGATACAATAGACTTGGTAAACTTATAAAAGCAGGCCCAAAAGAAAGAATATAAAATAGAAAGTGTTCAGTTCAATGTGAATTAATGAAAGGTAAAAGGAAAGTTGTGGCACAGATCACTGTCGTGGATTAAACCTTAATTTAGGATTGATTTCTTCTTCTTCTTTTTTTTTTTGTTCTGGGGATCGAACTCAGGGCTTTGTGCTTCCAAGGCAAGCACTCTAACCCTGAGCTAAATCCGCAGCCCTTGATTTCTTAAACAAGGACGTTAACAGGTTGCTTCACAAGTTCCCCGCACATCTTGAAGTGACGAGTAAGTTTTTCTCTGTATAGAGGGAGAAAACCAATCGCTCTGCTCAGATGTTCAAAGGATTTTGTGATCCAGCCAGAGTCCCCCATTCTTAGAAAGTTAAGCACGAGTTTAACCCAAAGTATTTCTAATGCCCCTGACTCCAGCGCATTTCACACATGTATTCTTGTTGAAACAATCGCTCTGAGTTCCAGAGCTAAAAGCCTGAAGGTTCTACTTAGGGCTAAATATCCCTGCATAATTCCCAGAAGTACAAATTCCCAGGGAAGTCCTACAAGTCAATAGTGAAAAGGAACTGATTTAATACAATGTATTTTGGGCCTGATACCTACTTCCCTTAGGCAACAGCTTCTCAAAAATATCCCTGCTAGGTGACCAAGTCACTTGCTGTGCCTACCTGTTGCCCTGCTACCCGGCACATGCCACTGGCCTCCCAGGAAGAGAAGGATAGAACTGCAGCATTTGTTTGCTTCAGCTGCTGTGATAGTCGTTATGTTAAGCACTTCAGAAACTTTTCCATTGCTTGATTTGTTCAGATGGGAAATCAAAGTTTTAGGAATTTTAAGAACCTGTCCAATATCACCCACCCAAACTGTGGCAGAGAAGGTATTTGAAGCCAAGGTGCCTCAGATCTTTGTCATCTTCCTGCTCCTCTACACAGTGAGTTCTTTTCAAGTCCTACCTCTCTGGATTTCTCCAGTGTGTCTTGTCAGAGTTCACTGTGTTCAGCTATATTGTCTACATAATTTCCCCAAGTCATTCATTAGGCAGAAAACATTCCTCATGCTGAGTTTCCCTCTTCCTTAATTCAGGTAAATTTCATGTATATTACCCATGGCATGGTAGCAAGGGCCTAATTCTGAGCATCAGGACTCCTGGATCCTAGTCACCACTCTACTCTGAATACTCCTCGTACCAGACGAAAAATCAATCAGAAGACTTGATAGTGAAGGGTGGGGGACTGATTATTTGATCTTGAAAGTTGGAAATACAATATTCTATGATCCTATTATTGCTTGGAATAAACATTCCAAGGGCAAGTGTTTTGATCATATTACTAGGTTATTAGATTTATATTCTTACTAAGGGAAACATCCATTAAACCCACAGTGGTGTTGTCTATAACTCACACTATCGGGACACCAACCAAATGTCTTTAACTTGATTTGGCCAAAGTGTAGCATATTGCCAAGTCCAAACAGACCCTTAAATGCCTTTTAATTGGTTAATTTGCTGAAAGCTATTGCAATATCCTTTCCTTATACAGGCTGGGAAAAGCAAAGAAGGTGATAAGTGGAAGGCAGTGGACGCTTCAGGCAGGAAGTCTGGGCCTGAAGAGCCTGGCTAAGAGGCAGCAATAGTGGCCTCTAGGGGCTTTACTCTCCTAGCTGTAAAAAAACAACAAACCCCTGGGCCTATTGTAAGGATTCAGTGAGAGGATTCCTGCTTGCTAACAAGGCGTGGAGCGACCTCAATGTTTTATTAATGTGACTTCTAGGTACCTAGCTGTAAAATACTATAGCTGGCCCTTACCCTACCCAGTTTCAGAAAAACACCTTGCAGCCTCAATATAGCACGTGCTAAGGTGATAAGCACATGGACTACTTCTCCAATGAGACTCTCTGCATGAGTTCTCTTGCCCCTTCCACTTCACATTACAGTAAGCAACCTCCTGGTCCTTCTATGCTACTACTTGTGTGGTCGGACAAGGTAGAGATTTGTCAGCCACAGCATACGGCAGGAGACAGTGTTAAGTATTTGTGTTGCTTTTTCCTGGTCACAAAGGTCTGCGATGTACGGGAAAGTGTCTCTCATGCCAAGGGCCTCCACAAGGGTGAATGACCTTTCAGATGTCTATAAAAAAATGAAGCATTATTTTAGCTGTTGATTTAGGAAAGAAGACTAACAGTGTTCGTCAGAAAATTACCCACATAGAGGATACAAATTGTTTCAAGGCAGAAAAGGCAGCATGAATATAATTATACAAGGACGGACCTTATAAGTAAGAGAGTCGGAAATATTTCCTACACCTCCCAGCCTCACAAAAGGGGCCTGCCACCTTACTAGTCCAAAGATTTCCATCCAGGTTTTAGAAAATTTGACCTGGGCCTCGTCTGTGCTTGTGGATGTGGCACTAGGTGGGAATGGGGAGTGTCTTTTGCTTGGAAGTCAGTCCCAAGTGTTCCGGTACAGCTGGGCACAAACTAGGAATCAATGGCATCAGGATGTGAGAGCATCTCACCCCAGAAATATTTATCCCCATCTTCTCATCATGTAATAGGCTACTATGGGCCCCATCTTAGCATAGCTCTATGTGGGTTGGCTGACCAGCTACATCAAAAGCTCATCTCACGGCCTCTGGTCTGACCATCCCAAGCAGTATGGGCTGTAGCAGTGTGCTGAAGTTCTCTCTCTAAAAGAGTCTCATGCTTTCCAAGTGGGCTTTTCTAAGACATCTTAGATGCTTCCATTTGCCTCCTTGATATATCCCCTCTGTGGCCCAAAGGGCTGGCTGGATAATCACGCTCTCTTTAGCCTGACAGGTTAAAGACTTATTTCAGAGTTTCTTGGAGACCTGCAGCAGATTGCAAATGACTGCCTGTTCCAGAAAGTGGCTCCTGAATGTGTCAGAGGAGCTCTGAGACGAGTGCACCCTCTTGGTAAAAGAGGTCAAAGACCAAAGCCAGAATGGCTTTTCACTCCTGGAAACACAGTTCTTTCATGTCAGAGTTTGGGTTACTTAATCTTGTCAGGCCGGGAATAAGATTTCCCTGGTGTGACATCTACTGATGACAATGGACATTTTGCAACTTCCATTGCCAAGAAATTAATGCTCCAATCTGCATAATCAAATCCCCAGGTAAGCATCACCATTCTTTTCTCAGTACTTTCTGTCCCTTGCATTTCCAAATCCTCACATTTGTTCATGAAAATGTAATGCTTAATCACAGCTTCTACAAGGGGAAATTTGAAGTCTCTATGATAAACATTTACTGCACGAAATTTACCAAATCCTGGATAGTCACATTTTCATATGTGTTTGAAATATGAAAAAAATACAGCTTGAACAATGCATGCTGCAAGGTGCACTTCCTGAATTTACATTTGAACGAGATAGTCTCTTAAAATACAATGTTGATTTATGTTCTAGGTTTGAAACTATATCTAGTGTTAAAATTCTTTAAGAAAATCCTGAGACACAGAGAGCTTGTCATTTTTTGTCAACTTCTTAATTCAGCTTAACTAGATTCTTCCCCAGATAAAGATCAGGGAAGAACTGTTCTTGAAGGGTACAGTGTCTACATTCCCACCAACGATGGAGAAGAGTTCCTTTTTCTTCACAGCCCCTCCAGCATTTGTTATTGGCTGATTTGTTGATAATAGCTATTCTTTCTGGAGTGACGTGGAATCTCAGGGTTGTTTTAATTTGCATCTCTCGAATGAACAGTGATGTTGAACATTTTTTCATATGTCTATCTGCTGTTTCTACTTCTTCATCTGAGAAGTGTCTATTCATTTCAGCTGCCCAAATTGTTGGATGAGGTCTTTGATGTTAGTCCTTTGTCAGAGGAATAGCTGGCAAAAATTTGTTCCCACTCTGTGGGTTGTCTCTTCACTTTGTTGGTAGTTTCTTTTGCTGTGCAAAAGGTTTTTAATAAGATCAGGTCCCAGTTGTTGATTCTTTGTGATATTTCCTGGGCAACTGGGGATTTGTTCATAAAGTCCTCGCCTACACCTATGTCTTCAAGAGTTCGACCTATTCTATCTTCCAATAGATTTAGTGTTTCTGTTTTAATATTTAGATCTTTGATCCACTTTGATTTTAGCTTACTGCATGGGGAAAGATACAGGTCTAGTTTTAACCTTTGGCATGTGGAGAGCTAGTTTTTCCAGCACCATTTATTAAAGAGACTGTCTTTCTTCCAGTGAGGTTGTTTGGCCCCTTTGTCAAAGATAAGGTGACTGGGAATGTTTGGATCTGTGAAACTGTGTCTTAATCATCTGGGTCCTCAGGAGCTCTCCTAGTGCCAAGCACATAGAATGTGCTCAGAGAATTTTTGCTAGGATAATTAAGTAATATATGTAGTGCCAGGTGTCCTGTGCATGCTTTACATAAAAAACTCACTATCACTGGACCAGAGAAAGAAAAGCAGACTGCAGGCCAGTTCTGGCCCACAGATTTTTTATTGGCTTTTCTCAATGTTATGAAACAGTTGAATCAGGTGGCAGCCAGTGTTAAAAATTTGAGAAGGTGCATGAAAAACTCTCCATTTCAAGTGTCTTAAGTTTCTAATGCTACAGCAGTGCCTAACCAGCATCTTTGTGTGGCCACAATGGGCTGGAGATGGCAGGAGCACACATAGCCTCCTTTCCTTACTACTCCTGCCTTGGCCCCTGAATACATTCATTCCATCTCAGCATTTAACAGCTTCCACTGTTTCCAGTGAGAGGATGGTTTCTTTGAAGAGCTATGTGCTCTTGAAGCGATTAATATATATTAGTAGGACGCAAAGAACAGGAAGTTAGGTGTCCTCCATGCAGAAAAATAAAACTTAGGAGGAAGGTGACTGGGAAGAGGGAGATAAAAATCTCATACCCATGGAATAATAATGGAAACACTGTTCCTCTGGTGAAAGGAATACCCCTGTAATACCATTCCTACAGCTATTGAGAACCAACAATTCCAAGATGGAATCCACATCCAAGGTCTCACTGCAACAAGAATAGGTAAGACAAAGGCAAAAACTAAAACAAAACCAGAATAAACAACAGCAAACAAAACAAAAATCCCAGAACTCATTTGTTATGGTTTGTATCTAGAAGTCCCTCCAAAGCCTCATGTGGTCATAGGTGGAGTATTATCAGAGGTGGCTGAATCTAGAGTATGTGATGCTGGAATTAAGGGTGTGTGATTACTAAATCATCCACTGATTGGTTTGGCACTACCCTAATCCCAACAGCATAGACAGAGTATCAAAAGGGCAGAAAAAAACTTTTAAGGTACCTTGCTTGCCTTGCTGCCTTCTGCCCACCATGAACTTTCTCCTCTGTGATGCCTGTCTGTCCATGCTACCCTGCCTTGGAGCCAGCCAATTATGGGCTGAAATCTGTACAAACTGTGAGCTAAATAAACCTTCCCCCCCAACTTGTGAGTGTTGGATATTTTGTCTCAGCAACAAGAAAGGTAACTAAGAATTTAACAGGAGAAATAACTTCCATTAAACATTTTGACACCTTCCAATACAATATTAGAAAGTCCACCTTATCTTAGATACACTGTATCCCAAGGACTGCTCATTCTCCTCTCCTCTTCCTTCCCTTGCAGTTACTTCATGTGGCAAGCCATCTCTCCTTCCCTGCTCCCACACATTCACTTAATCATTAATTCACCCAGTATTTATTGAGGCTCACTTTTGTTCACATTATATATTGGGAAGGTTCAGATGGCATTAGGGCAAGGCTCTGTCCCTAAGAAATTAAAGACCAAAGAAATGAAGCAGAATAGAAATTACACCTCAATTTCCTTCTAACAGACTGCTTTCCACAACAATGCCGAGCTAATCATCAAATAGCATCTAGTCTTTGTCTGAGTTATTTTTCTCATTGTTGAGACAAAATACAGAACACCCAAAGTAAAAGGATGAAAGGTTTATTTACCTTACAGTTTGTAGAGGTTTCAGCCCATAATCGGCTGACTCCAAGGCAGTGTGGTATGGCAGATGGGCACCACAGAGGAGAAACACTTCATGGTGGGCAGAAGGTAAAGGTAGCAAAGCAAGTGAGCAAGGGACTTTAGCGGCTTTTTTCTGTCCCTTTTATATCCTAGTTAGGTTACCGGAATTAGGACAGTGCCAAACCAATCAGTGGACTGATTTCATAATTGCTCATCCTTAATCCTGGCACCCTTAATCCCAGCATTGTGCCATGAATGAATCATACACTCTAGATCCAGTCACCTCTGAAAAAGCCCCACCTTTGACTGCATGAGGTTTTGAGGGGATATCTAAACACAAGCCGCAACAGTCATTATGTCTGGAGTTAGCTTGTGTAAAAAAAAGAAAGAAATACATTCCGCCATTGCTTAGGAAACAAAAAGCAAATGTGTATGAAAAAGCATGCAAAGCAATATGTCAGCTCAGGCTAGGATTCAGTAGGACGTGTGTAGAGGACTGAGGGAGGAGGAGAAAGGCATTCTGCTTGTACTCCAAGAGCATTCCCAGAGCATATGGCTAACGGAGGAGGACTAAAAGAAAGAGGGACGGCCTCTCAGACCTTTGTAAGGCTGTTCCTTTGGGGTGGCATTTATACTTTCCCTAGTGCACCCAGATTTTGTGCTGAAAGATGGATTCCCTCGCTAGTCCATCCCCAGTCCCTCTCCAAGCACAGTTAGTTTCCTCTTCTTTTCCCCTTTCTCTGCAACATCCCACATGCAATCTGCTCTGCACTGATTTCGGGCTTGCAAACCACAGGAGTTTTAGGAAACTCATTTCTCCACTAACTCCCCAGCACTGACATACTCTCTGTGTTCCCAGAGACATGCAGAGTTAGGATTGGTGGGGATGTGGTAGTATTGTGGACACAGAAATGACGTATGTGATAGTGAAACTTGATTGTGTCAATTTGATTGTCTTAGGAGCTTCCCAGGGGATTGGTGGAGCATACTTCAAGGTTTGCCTGGGTGGATCGTAGGGACTATACCTGGTCCCTACCTGCTTCCTCTTGGCAGTCATGTTCCCCTGGTCTGTTTCCCCATTACCATGAACCAAGCATTTTCCTCTATCACATCTTTCCACAATGATGTTTTTTGCCTTGGAGTCAGGTGACCATGGACTGAATCCCTTTGACATGTGAGCCAAATTATACCTTTCTTTATTTAAATTGTGAGTGTTTGTGTATTGTGTCTACCATTAGAAAAACTGACTAATACAGAAAATTTGTACCACAGAAGTAGTGCCATTTCTGTGACTGTACCTTACTGTGTGGTTTACAAGCCTTTAGAACTGGCTTGTGGCAGGTGTTTGGAGAAGCAAGCTAGAGCAGTCCTAGAATGCAGCAGGTAGAACTTGATGGGTGATTCTGGTCAGAGCACACAGGACCAGCATGCTGATAGGAATCTAAAGGGTAAAGCCCAGGCAGAAGGGGTTTCAGTTGGAAATAAGGTTTTCATTGGCAACTGGAGTAGAGGCCACTTTGGCAAAAAAAACATTGTCTACATTTTGCCTGTGTCCTTTGTGGGAGACTAAGAACAATGGACTAATTGATCTGGCAAAGGAAACTTGAAGGCAGCCCAAAATTTAGGCTGTGGCATTGGCTACTGCTTCTCACCAGATATATATTGAGAACTAGGGATGAAAAGCAGAGGAGAAAAATTCGAAACTCAATTTTCAGCCCCTAAGAAAGTATGTACAAAGTTGGGGCCAAAGGAAGTGTGGCTGCTGAAGAGATTAGTACCATTAAAAAGAAACTAAGTACTTTTTATAGGGATAAGGAGAAACCCCGAGGGCATGTCAGAAATCAGCAAGACCCTACACATCACAGGCTCAAGGATACAAAAGTATAAATCTTTCATTGGAAAAGACAGACCTTGGGAATGCCTAGTCAAGAAGGGCCTCCTAGGAAACCCGTTCCTGAAAATTTCCCTCTGCAGAGGTCATGAAAGACATTCCAAGAGGGCCCAGCTATTGCATGAACTGGCAGCAGACTCTGGCACTGTCCATGTAATGCTGGTTTTCTGGGAATGCAGAATGCAAGAGTTCCAAGGTCAGTGAGGATTCTCTCCAGATTTCAAGGCAAGGTGCGTGAATGCCAGGTAAGTGGCCCCTGAGTGGGTGACAGGACAGTGAGTGAAGCAGTGGGAATGAAGCCAAAGGTGCAGTGAAGGTGCCAGGAAGTCGGGAGATACCAGGAATGTGGAATGTCTGCCAAGAAAAGCTAGAGCCCAAGAGTGGAGCCAGCCCAAAGGGAGAGATATCACATGGGCGGCTACCAGCAAGACCATAGGAACCATGCAAGCCCTCGTAACTCATATTTCAACATCATGCCTCCTAAGTGCCAAGTGTGGAGCTCCAGGACTTAATGTTTGCCTTGCTGGATTTTGGCCTTGCTTTTGGCTGATTCTTTTTGAGCCCTCATTGCTCCCTTTTAGAATGAGAATGTTTACTCTGTGCCATTGTGTAACCTGTTTTTTTTTTTTATTTTTATAGAGGTTTATAGCTAAGAGTTTGCCTAGAGTCATAGAAAAGAATTTGACTTGCACTTTTGAAAAATGCAGGAACTATTGAGATTTTGGGGAAGGGATTATTGCATTTTCAGTTGTATGTTCGTTAGCTGTATTATGGTAGGTAGAATTATGACCTTGAATTTATTTGGAGATTAAATATGGTTTAAGGAGATGTATTTCAGCATCAAGTTCACATAGGATAGAATGTGACAGTTAAGACTGATTGTGCCAGTTTGATTGACTTTGGAGCTGCCCAGGGGATTGGTGAAGCATATTTCTGGGTGTCTGGTGGTTAATGGAGGCATAAACTTGAGTATTATATTTGGATTCCCACCCCTTCCTTTTTGGCATTGTTCCCCTGTTCTATTTCCTGGCAGCCATGAACTAAGATTTGCTCTGTCATGCCCTTCTGTCATGATGTTTCTGTTGAACATGAACTGAATTCTCTGAAAACATGACCTAAATTTAGCTTCTCCTCCTTTACATTGTTGGTGTTAGGTACCAAGTTCCAGTGATAGGAAGGCTAACTAATCCAACATACAAAATGGAATAGCTGAAAGAAAATCTATGTCATACTCTGTGGAGTGAAGTATTTCTGCTTTGCTAGAGCAAAGAATTTGTGTTGGGCAACAAAGAAAAATGAAGCTATAGAGAGGGAAGCAAGTCTATAGGGGGCCTTGGATGTAGTATGTAAATTAAAAATTTACTTCTTCCCATAAGTCTGAAGATTCTTTCTCATTTTCTATGCTGTTCTTACTTGATCCCAAACCAGCATGTGTGACATCTCATCACAGAAAACCTTATCCTGCAGGAATCACGTGATCTTTCAAAATGTCTCTTACCTCTCAGAGGGGCCATTTTCTATACCTCTGACAAGTTAAAATCATTTACAGTGCTTAGCAATGTGACAGAATCCCTACTGCACATTCTCCATATGTTTTCAGGTCTGACCAATGCCCATAATGAAGCCACCAAAGTGCTCTGATGATGGAGGATGGCAGATTCACTGTCGGTGGATATTCTACCATCTGGGTTCTGGTGTTATTCAGCATCCCTGCAGTAACTTGACACTTCTCCTGTTGCCTGAGGGTCTTTCTAAATCAGATACTGGCTTTGCAAGGCAGGACTACTGGCACCTCCATAGGTAGCACAGGAACAGGCAAGGGGCAGAGTTGACCAATTTCAGAATTTAGAAAACAAACTTATGCCCCAGCAATGTGGGAAGCCAGCCAGATACTCTAAACTTGGGTGGATTTTCTTGCCTATTTTCCTAACTCCTGCTTAGGTTGTGACTCAAGAGAGGCTTCAGGGGATTACAAAAGAGAAGTTTCCACTGCACAAACTCAAGACTACTGAACTGAACCACCTTACGATTCCCTTCACTCGCCTACCCCCCCTTACTGTTTTGTCATGGTACTACAACGCTCTCTTACTGACTGCCACTTCTTTTCATATTACGTCAACCACATACCTGTATATTTGAAAACACTCAAAAGGCAATTATATACACCATTTAAAAAGCAAAATATATACATTGAAAGTATATAATATGGCTAACATTTTCTAATTTTTCTGACTGACCAAACATACTGGAGAAGGTGGCTCTGCTTTGCTTGTCCACTTATATGTTCAGTTCTAGGCAATTTGTGTGGCTGTTTATTGCACATTGGAAACTACTAAGATGGCAAACAGTATAAATGCTTGCAAATCTCTACTTAGCAGAATAATTTAAAACATATGAATTAGGCATTCAGGTGCAGGGGGCTGACACAAAAATACACCTGAGTGGACAGAAAAAGGCATGGAATTTCACCATGAAAATTAAAATCTTATTGGGGCTAGACTTTCCATCCCGAAAATTAAATTCCAGAAAAAGCATATAATTAAGTTTTAAGCTATGAACAAGTACACACTGAATATATATTACAAAAAGTGACAGTATCTGTAGAAGGGGGAAAGCAACATTCGGCGCAGGGCTTGTCCTTAAAGAGGTTACTATTGAGTTGAAACGAAAAGGTAACAAGTTACTTGTGTTGCACTGGATGACTTTCACTGACATGAGAGGCCAGAATTCCCCAATTCCACACAGAACCCAGGACTATAGCCTTGGCTGGCACAGATCCCAGGTCTGACACGAACACCAGCAAAAGGGTCAGTGAGCCACTACATGACCCTGGAAAGCCCCAAGAAGTGACAGCACTAGGCTGGACTTCAGAGAGTGAATGTGTAATTGTGGACAGGTGAGATGGGGTATCCTACCAAATCAGACTTATGGAAGCTGAAAATAAAGCTTTAGAAAAAGAGAGAAGGGAAAAATGGAGGGATAAGTAGCATTCAGAAATCGGTAGTCATTTATACCGTCCCTTTTCATCTGATATAATAATAAAAAAAATTACTAGCACAAAACATAAAGTCAGTACTGTGAGATGTGACAGCAAACATTTGCATCTTGGTTCTAAGCTGTCAGACCCCCTTCTGCTTATGTGAATACTCTGCACTATAACATTGTTTTCTTTCCATCTTGGCCCATGGATACGGGTGGCAGGACCCTTTGAAACATCAGATCAGAAAGCAGAAAGAACCGTTATAGGTTAAAAATATGAGAATAATATTCTATCAGGATAATAGCACGTGTCCAAAACTAGACAAAGGAAGAGAACATAAGAGAGGGTAAAATCTGAGACACCACAAACCAAGAACCTTTTAGAAGTGTGTAACTGCTGATTGTGATTGCACTACAGAAACCCCTGATCTGAACTGGTCATAATTCATCAACATGTCAGAGCTCTGAGTCACAAAATGGCCCATCATATTCCTTGCATAAGGAGTACTGAACAGAAGTAGGAGAGTGGGGTGGGGACAGACATGATGTCACTAGCTTTTCAGATTTAATTCTTACTCTGTGCCAATACCAGCCATGTGATTTAGGCTCTCTCTGTTTGTGTCCTCATTTGTAAAATGAGTGCAATGGTTGATCCTGTCTCATTGGATTGCAACAGGTTAAATCAGAAAATACAGTAAGTGTCGTAGAGCAGCGACTGTCACATGGTAAGCACTATGCATTGTCCAGTGGTATTTCTGGTACCGTCAAAGCTGCTTCTTTGCCTAGAGAGCTTATTACTGGAGTCTTCATTAAAACCATTAAAGGAGCAGTTCGCATGCAGAATTCCTCTCCATTTAATACAATCCACAGTCTCCCACACTCTTCTTACTATTAGATCGCTGTTTTTAATTTGATCACATTTTTTTTAGCTACTTGCATTTATACAAGTTTTTGAAACACTTATAGAAACAAGTTTCATTTTGCATGACAACTCTTTGATTTATAGAGCATGTATAAAATGGCATTAATTTTTAAAATTATAGAATTAGCATTTTAAGCATTCCTCACATAAACAAACTTGAGTTACAAACACAAACTTATTTCTGCTAAGCATTCAACCCAACTGGTAAGAGAAATAAATACACTTAGTAGAGAGGTCTTTTCTGGTTGTCGGCTTTTATGAAATTTAAGGTGTTGTACAGTATGATTTACAACAGGAAATGGTAGTCACTGGTTGATCTGGCTAAGTAGGTTTGGATAAGATCGATTAGAGACTCCAGTCCCTGCATGAATATTACTTTAGAATTTTATTGGCTATACTGGTTTCTAGATTCTTTGGAATTTAGTTCAACTTGTTGATTTTAGAGGGAAGTCTTTGATCTGATTTGTTACACCCATCCTCCCAGAGATATCATTTTAGAAATTGGAATCAATAGAAAGGTTTATTGCCAATCTCAAGATTTTGATTTTTCAGGTTAAGCCTCCTTCCCCTGCCCCTTTGCTGTTGCTATTCCTCTTTTTGTTGTTGTTTTTGAAATGGGATCTCCTTATTAAGCCTAGGCTGGTCTCAAACTCCTGGGTTCAAGAGATCCTCTTGCCTCAGTCTCCCAGAGGCTGGAGTACAGGTGTGCACCAATGTGCCAGGCCACTTGATCCAGTTACTATAATCTGTCAGCTAATTGTTAGAGTTGTCCTCTTTTGTCTCTCCTATATGAAGGGTTTGCTAAGGGACATCTATGTAACCTCCTGTTCTCTTTTTTGGGGTAAAAAGTTGATTGTTATTTATAATTTATTTTCTTGTATACTATTTACAGTTTATATACCCAAAACACAATGAGTTAAAAAAACTTTATATATTTCTCTTCAGATGGCTATTTCAGAGTGTAGAGAATCCTTGGTCAGCAACAGAAGATGGCAACTAATCCAGTTTTCTAAAACAAAGAAAACCACCTAGAATTCTGCAGCACTGAGTAAGAGGTCTGAGGACAGTGGCCATAGGGCCCATGAGGTTTTGGCAAAGGGCAGAACAGTGAATTTGCTGCGGCCCAGCTCCACCTTGGTGGGCTGAGCCCTCACAGCTGCCTAGAGCCTGAGTGTAAGACAGGAAAACTTCAGAAGGGGTGGGGGCATAAAGCTCTCTTAAATTTATGCAAAATAACAAAACATAATGCTCCGACTTGTAGAATAAATTCATCATTTTCTCATTATTCCATTCAACCAATAACTACTGAGTATCCACAACTATGAAGCAAGCTCAGAATGGTTTTCTTTTAGCTCCATGGTATGTCTTCCTTTCTCAATTAAACCAAAACAACCACCAGAACATGACAGTTTATGAGTGGCATAATTAACAAACCAAGTGAAAACCCAGCAACTCCCTCTGTCCAGGGAGCTCTAAGATATTAGAGGCCAGGTATCACACTGCTATTCACTCTTTTTCACCCAACTATTAACAGCCTATCCTTGGTAAGTATTATTTAAATTAGAATGGCTCCTAATTCTAGTGAAAATTATTTGAAGATGTATACAAAGTTTGTTAACTGAAAACATGCAATGAATACACACTGAGTTCTGCTGCTAGCTTACACATCCCATCTCTTGAACACAGATTTAAGGGCTGTGTAACAGCCAATGAAAAAGCTTAAATATCGACAGCACATGTGTTTACTAAGCAAATGATAAACTATCATGGTGCATGAACAGGGAATGCAGCTCCTTAAATGCTGTCCCAAAAAAGCCTCAAGTTAAAACAGGAAAAACAGAAAAACTCATGAACATGCAACAGCTGTTAAAAGTAATTTTAATATTGGATCTTGATTATGAGCTTGCACAAGAAACAAGACTTGTTATAAACCAAGATCCCCTATGACAAACATTTATTGTGTTTGGGACCAGAAACAGAATAGAGATAAATGACTTCCCTCTTTCCCCTACCACAATTTTTGAGTTATAAATTATGAATTATACTCCAATAGATAAAGCAGAGAGGAAATTAATTTAAGAGATGAGATCTATTTTGTAATTCACAAACCTGTTTTATTTTAATTTGGGGGGCAAATTACATTTTGATGTTCAGCTTTACCAAACATCTTTCTTTCTCTGCAATGAATTGCAATTTCCCATTATATCTCTGAGGAGTCCTAAGACGTTTATGCTAAAATGCAGAGGGTAAATTAGCAACACAGTCTCAGCCATTTGGAAAAATACTGTCCAGGAGAGCTTTCTACGGTGATAGAAATGTTGTATTTTTGTACTGTCCAATATGTAGTAGCTGCTGGCCGCATGAGGCTTCTGAATACTTGCAGTGTAGCTAGTTGGATATAAGAAATTACTTTTAACTTAATATGAAATTTTAAAGTAAAAATTTAAATAGCCCTACATAGTTCGTGGTTCTAGTGCTAGCCCGTATAGTCTAGATGATGAGAGGTTGGAGAACCTTCCTCTCAGCCGATCAGACCAAGCAGCTGCTGGTTACCCTTTGTAAACAGATACTGCCCCCTGAAACCTCAAAGCACCCCTTGACAGTTTAGCCCTGAAAAGCTCTGAGCAAAGCTCCTGGGAGCTTGTCTGATGTCAAAAAAAAAAAAAAAAAAAGATGGGAAACAGCAAAGGTCAGCCCTGTAGCTCCTGCTACCAATTCAGGGGCTTCCCAGCTGTTGCACTATTCTCTAGAGCTTTGTTAGGGGCAGCTTCAAAAATCATGGTAATGGTTTGGCTTTTCACAACTTTCCATGTTATAGAGGCAAGTGAAGACAGAGCATTCTAGACAAAGAGGATCTATAAAAATACAGAATTCAGGAATTCTGCATAGGGAGAGATATGACAGGAAAACAAATCCAAACTGTTTTTTGATTACAGAGAATCTGAAGTAAAGGAATAAGCTTTGGCGTTACATAGAAGTCTTCCTTACCATGGAATGCATAGTTACCAATACTGTTTCCCAAAGCAATCAATTATTTCCTAACTCCATTGCATGGTTCCACTCATTTTACTGAAAAATATTCCCTGATTGTCCTTTTTATCTCTGTATTCTTTGTTAGCATTGCTTTACCTGCATGTAACTTTGAAAAAGCGAAGAATTTAGGGGACATTCAATTTTAATGATATCTCCTGAGACAAGAAAGAATTGGGATTTTGATACTGTATGCCTTGTCCCTAGAGATGCTGGCAATTTTTTAATTTAAGTTACTTCCTGTCAATAGTATTTCATCAGCAAAGATTGTTTTCCTCATAAACACATACCTGAAGGAGCAGATCAGAAGTCGGTCTGATTCGCTGTTGGAACAGGATGCTCAGTGTTCGGTTCTGTTGTTCCAAATCAAAAACTCTTGTTTTCAACTTTACACATTCCTCCCTTAGATCCTACAACAAACACATTGAAAGGGAAAACAGTCTGTAACTGAAAGACATCTTTGCATATTATAACCAGATTTTATATATATTTCAGATACATTAGTAAAAAAGTAGTATTTCTATTTTTCAAAGCCCTCAGAAATAAATCACAAACAACATTTTCTTCCATAGACCATTGTCTGATAGAATTATTATGTGCAGGGAAGAACAATTTAAAATAAAGAGCACCTTGAAATCAGAAATGCATTAATGTAGCATGCTATTTTTGAAGACGGTAAATCTTAGCGATATAAAGTCAATTTAAGTTTCTACCTATATATTTTGCCTTTTCACTATCTTCATAAAAGCAATCATAAAGTACAAACCACAAGGACAACAATGTTTTGCAATGAATAGAGATTTGATGAACTAAAGAAACGATCACTTTTGATGGAGCCTTTCGATTTCATTTGTGGAAACGAGTTGAGATTTTCAGCACTACGGCTAATAGAGTCAGCGATGCATTTAGTAGGAAAGCGGTAAATGAAGTGAAGGTTCTTAAAAGGCCACTTGTAACTTGCCCATCCTACAAGTCAGTGGATTTCTGTATCTTCTGGGGCTGTTCTGGTCTTAGTGGCAGGGAAGAAGTATAGATAGCACACCTCAGCAGCATTTTGCAGCAGGGTTTCATTGTTTTTCAGCACTGAGGATCAAACCTACGGCCTGATGCCTGAGCTTGGAGCAGCTCTTCTGAATAATATGGCCACAGCACAGACTGCTCTCCAGAGTTGATATACAGGGGCTTGAGGGTTTCCTGGAAGCCCACCAAATTACTCACTTTCCATCTTTCTCACCTGTTGTAAGGATATGTGTGGTATTTAAATGTCTCCATCCTCTTTGACCCAGTAAAAAAAAAAAAAAAGGCCCCAACTAAAGGTTCTTAACAAGCAGACCCTTTTCCACATTTCAGAATTTTGCCCTTCTCCAATTCCCAATGTTCTAAAAATGTATTCTGAGCTCACAGTACAGATAACTAAGGTCTGCTTGTTCTTGAAAGCTCTGAGCACTTCTGCTGGCCTCTTTCCTCTGCCACCATCGCTTTTTCTTCTTACCCACAGCACTCTCACAGACCACATCTGGCCAAATGACTGAAGTCCAGTTCAAGCTTTATTAGCTTTGCCACCTTCCCTGGAATCCCCCAAAGTCTGCTCCCTTTCACTGCGCCCTCAATACCTCCTCTACAATATTTAGCATATCCGGTTGGTATGGATTTCATTGTTTGTCCTCTAGACTCATCTTGTCCATTAGATGACACATCTTTCAACAGACCAGCACAAGAAGATTTTATAAACAACCACAGAAGCATACTACGCTTACATTCTTTCCATCTGTCACCTGGCAATGCACCACACATAGTAGGAGCTTAATGCAACTTTGCAATGATTTTGCTAGAGTGGATGATGAAGACAAATTCTATTCTGCAGTAGTGATGTGATTAAAAAGTTCCCGTTTCTCGACACTTCTATTTTGTGGATCTCTATATTTTGACATAGGACAACTGCAGGCTTTAGTTAAGGCTTGTAAGCAAGGGGGAGCACTAGCAATAATAGCTCTGGTACTCAGTGGTCACAGAGGCAAATGAGTTTGTGCCATAACCTTTTATCGAGCACCTGTGAAGCTAGAAAGGGCTAGCTGCTAGGTTACGTGTATATACCATCATATCCTGAATGTAATACTCTGTTTAAAGGGGGCAAAGAAACAGGCCACAGTGTGGCTTACTGCACAGTCCACATGTTCCTCACCTGAGTTAGTTAAATAGGAGATGCTCATGCATAGGATGTTTTCAACTGACTGGTGACCCACGCTACAGGTCGGAGCAAAGGAATGTCATGTTTGGAATAGGGCTCCTGGGAACAAGACCCAGAAGGGCAGAAGCAGGAGTGTACATTTGGACTTATTTGGCAGAGGCCATCCTGGGGCCTCATGCCTACACAAATTAGAAGGCTAAATTTGCCTTCTTTGGAATTCAATCTCTGCTTTCCTCTCACTTATGCTAATTTTTGCTCTTAGCATGTAAATAGCACTCTCTGTTCCCAAACACTAATTGTTTTCACTACTACTAATTAAGTAATTAATAAAACTTGACTGTGGGGTAGATAAATATTAATAGTATCTATTGGGTGGAAAAACACAATCATTTTCATCTGCAGGTAGAAACACAGAAATAGAAACACACAGGGGTGGATTTGTAAGGAAAAGATGGACCTGAAAGTAACAGCACTCACAATTTTTAGCAGCAAAACTAAGGAAATCTTCAAAGATCTTCAAATGGTTAAAATAATAAAACCAAAAGGAAAAAACTCCATGCTTATTACCATTACTTAAGGCATGGTGAAAGTTCATTAGTGGGAACACAACATACCAACTCCGAGAGCTCCCAGTTCATCGCTATGGGCTCGAACAGACAAGAATTACTTGTGTTGTTTTTAGTAGTCTACTATGTTCCCTCAAGCAGTGGACGGTCACTGATGCCTCATATTTTTTGTCCCATGTATGCCCCTGTGTCCATGCGGAAATACAGTTAGAGTGGACACAGGAAAAAAAATAACTCTGACTACTACTATGATGCCTGGGAAGAGGTAGCGGCTGGCTGTCTTTGCTTCCTCTGCTCACAATAGGAAGCCACCAACATAAAGGAGCAGATGAGACCCTTAGGCCAGGTACCAGAGATGCCATCCTGACTCTGTGAGTTACAGGGGCAAGACTGAGAATAGCCTCCCCAGAAAAGCTGTAGAAATGAAATCATTTTCTCATTTAGATGTCACACTCTGAGATCATGGCTTGAGGCAGAGGCTGGATCATCTGTCCTCACTCATAACCCTTTTTTTTTTCTATGATTCCCTAACTATGTCTCAGGCCTCAAGAGATAAACCTAACTGAAAATATGAGGTTGTGTCTTCTGATATAAAAAGGCAATAGGATGTTTAATTTTTCCATGCAGAAATAATGTCAAAGATTTGACCACATTTGAGAAAATACAATGGCCTTTGGGTTTAGGAAACAGCCAGATCTGTTTTCCTTGCAATGAGCATGTCACTAGGAACTGGAGATGGAAACTAAGGTATTACTACCGAATGTGAGGGAAAGTACGCCGAGCAAGGTGATACACTGGCTTAAAGGGCCCCATTCACGTGGATGATCTCGAACTGTAATTCTCTGGAGGTGTCATACATTGTAATACAGGTAAACTGCCCCTGGGCTGAAGAGGATTCTGGACCCACTGCGATGCAGTCCCTGTTGGAGTACAGTTACTTCATGCATATAGAAAGCAAACCCAGTACCAGCTCCAAGCTGAAGTTGATTTAAGAAAATGTTGATTGTTTCAAAGCAGGCGATACAGTAACATTATCACTGGAGTCCTGTTGAAAAGTATTTAAATCTGACTTTATTATGCGAAGATATTATAATGGTATACGTAATTCACAGGCAGTGTCTATGATGGGTATAGCGGACAATAGGTACAGGGCCTGGTCCTTCTTACCCGCTTGACCTTGATAAAGTGAATTTTTCTAAGTAGTCCCCAGTTCACTCATCTGTAAACTGAGACAATACACAGAACTGGTCTTTTCAAGTCATCAAATGTTTTACCTGCTTCACAGATAGCATGTCAAGTGTCATCTTGTTAGTTCCTTGAATCTTAATGGCTGCCACATTCTCCAGCCTCTTGTTGTCACATCTCCAGTAGGGTCTTAAATTGGTATGTGCCTCTCTATGAAGGATGCTAAGACTTCTTTAAAAAGAAACATCATCTCTGGGAAAGGCTGGTCGCATCTTAGTCTAACCAATGACTTCAGCATCAAATGTCAAAAAGGCAGGCAAGGGGACCCGCACCGAGGACTCAATCAGTATAATGCCGAGGAGGTAATAAGCCTGGGGCAGAATGGATTCTGCAAGTCTTCACCCTACAAGTCTTCAGATTTAAATCTTTTTTAATCTGAGTAATGGCCAAACGGTTTCTGAGATTATAGTGACCTGAACCCTTACTGAAGCTGGCTGTCATTCTCAGGATTACATATTCACAAAGGATTACATATTCTAGGGTCCCAAATAAGATCAGTGTTGAAAAACCTTGACTCCACAGTTACAGTTTTACTTCAAACATGTCAGAATCTGCATGTTCTTGCTGGAGAGGGCCATCAATGTTTGAAAAAGTCCCTGGCTGTCTTGCTCCTCCCTTTAGTATCTGCAAGCATAACTAATTGTTGGGTTGCAATCCTTGCGTTGATTTCCTTTGAATCTCTCTGTGCTTCATAGACTGATAGCAGGGAAAACCTCTAAATGATTGAATGGGATTGTGGACGAAGAATGGTGAAGGAGTAAGAGTGTGTATGGGCTCTGCTACTTCCTAGCAATTGGAAAAATAGGAAAGTTATTTTCTTTATTTCTACTTTACAGGGTTACAATAGGAATAAAACAACTTAGTGTATTTTAAGTGCTGACTGTGGGGGTATGACTGCTTGTCTGTGCCCAGTAAATATAAACAGAGCCTCTTCAGGAACCAAATTCTACACAGATCATTGCTACAGAAGTGGACACAGATGGTCCAACTGCCTCTCCTATAAGGGAATTATGTAGGAGTCTGGAATTCTTTCAAGCTACGAAATTGAGTTTTTTGTTTCTATTCCAATGATTGTACTGTTGGATTCTATCCTACACCAGCTCAATTCCATCCTGGTAAAGGAAAAAAGGCCATATAAACGTCTGGTTAACGTACTAACACGCAGATAAGGCTGATCTTGTTGATTTGGAAGATAATTAACTGTAGGGAAAATGCTTTTTTCCCCAAATTTGGTGCTAATGTAAAAATAAAAAAAATTGAAGACACTAGGAAAGTGACATTTTCAGCAATATAATGGACTTAATGATGATAAAACGTATTTCACACAAAAACATGAGTTTAGCCTGAATTACTGATCTCACTTGCACTTGGCTTTGTGAACCTACGACTTGGAGGTTTACATGAAAGTGAGCTGCCTTCACACTGTCACTTTAGCATTACTGATTGAAAGGAGTACAATTAGATCTTCTCAGAGGCTTGGAGGATAAATCGAATTACTTGAGCAGGACAATGTACATACACATAACAGGAAATGGTATGTTTATGGACACAAAGTTGTTTTTTCTCCATCAGTATTGGTAGAGTCTATTACTTCAGGATGCTGGTGGGCCAGTTCACAGTGTGTCATGAAAATGCTTGTTTGGTTGCCTACTGAAGTGGGGAAGGCGTGGCAGACGGCCTTTTGTGTCAGAAGAAATGATAATCTGATAACTAAAGGGTTTGCCTATAATTTCACATCAAAAAGTTTTGTGTATGTGTGACTTGGATAAATCATGCAAAATTTTGGCTTTCACTCTATGCCAACTGCATCCCTCTTTAAAATTAGTTTTCTCATCTGCATTTGGGTCTATTTTATTTTCTATATTGTGCTCTTAATTAAAAAGAAGTTTTTGTCTTTCTGCAGCAATTTTACAGTCCCTGTAAACACCACGTGGCACACATTTCAGCAGAACATGATTCTTTTGGAGTCGCTGAAAGCCACCAGCATGTCTCCTGGACTCCTCGTGTCCCCAAGGTGCAGTATCTCACAGTAGCACGTCTCTCTGTGTCTTACCACTTAACCGTACCAAAGTAGACTTATCTGTTCACTAGCTGTTACTTGGAGTGGGGTGGCTATTTTTTCGTAGCTGACCTGCAGAGTCCTGTTTTCCTTTTCATTGTACCCGATGACTTCCCTGTCTCATTCCTGAGGCACAATTAAAGACACATGCAGGAGAAATAGTTCATCAGCTGCACACAGAGCTGTCTCAGCTCTCTTCCTTCCTTATTTTTATAATAAACACAGTTCCCAGCAGGAAGAAAATAATTGAGAAATTAAAGGCTTTGAAAGAGAAAAGGCATTCAAATATGTTATGGCAGAAATTGCAAGTTACTCTCTAATATTTTATTTTCACTTCTTTTACAGTAATATGACAAACAATTTTCACCTGGGCATATATTCAGAGTACTGTAAAGACTTCTTTACCAGCTTCCGTGGGTGTCGCTGAGCATTCTTAAAGAAAATGTAAGTGAGGACCTATCAAAACTTCCAGGAGTCTCAGTTAGAATATGTTCTTCACTCTTTTTGTATTCTTCACCTTTATTTGTTTGGTTGATGTTATTGCTATTGTTTTGTTTTCTTCTGACTGGAAGAATGTGGGTGTGATGACTGGAGGAAAAGCACCTAATGTGGACTGTTAGAAGACCCTAGAGAATCCAGAGACCCTCTGGACTTATAGCTACCAAATCTGCCCTCTACTGACTACCTGCGAACTTCTATCTGAGAAAGCTATGACATCTTATCTAAGCGACCACTCCTTTGCCTCTCTGTTACAATGGAACCTAAGTCTAACTCTACATAAGTATACTTAAATCTCTATTTATGCGTTGTTGGTGTAAAACCTGAAGCAGTTAAGATTATTTGCAGAAAGAGACATGACATTTTGACAGAAGTAGTAGGAAAGAAGCCTAGTAAAAATGTTATCATAGTATCTGTACAGTATATATTAAAATATTTAAGCATTTCCATGAGAAGTAGTCAAACACTGATAAAATTGTTTTCAAATAAAAAATTCAAGATGGCACAGGATTTGTTCTTGTTAGTTACATGCTCCTACACATGCTATGAAATCTGAGATTTCCTTTTTGAGAGGAAGTCTCCATTTCCCAGAAACAGAAATTAGGAGAAACAAAATCTGAGGGGCCTAGAGTTCAGCATCTGAAAGAATTCAACAAAGTTGCCCACTCAGCCAAACGTAGTCAAACCACGACACAAGCTTATCCACCCTGCCCGACAACACGGGCTTACATGGTCTGCAGGCAGGGTGTCAAGGTAGCAAAAGGAGGTACAGAAGTTTTATGCACAGCTTCTGCCATTTATTTGGTATTTACCACAAACTGACTCCTAATGGAAATGCTATATGTGCCTCTTTTCATAGAACCACAGCAATGCTAGTGGCTGGGAACTGTTATTCCCACTTTACAGACAAGAAATTAAGGCTTGCAGAAATGAAATCCCTTCCCTCACCTAAAAGAGCTCTTGCTGAATCTTAGGCTCCTTTTAATGCTGTCCCCAAGAGGACATTCGTTTCATAGAAATCAGAATAACCTACCAATATTTTGAAGTTTGTATTCACTAAAGAAGAATGACAGGTCCTTACTCATTTGGGTACATGGTGAGCTCTCATTTTTAAAAGGCTTTCTATTACTTTATCCAGAGTCCGAATTTTACAATTCTATCAGACATTCATTGTTACTACTTCACAAGTCCCATAAAACACACGTGGTTTTAGCCTAAGTGAATAAATAGAAAAGTATTTTACCTATCAATCACAGTTTCGTAGGTTGACAATGTGAACTGCATTCTATTCACATAAGTACTTTGAAAAGAATAAAGGTAAAAAGTGACCTACCTTTTGAGTGAGCAGAGCTTGAACAACTTGGTTGGCTACCTGTAAAAAACAAGGAAAGAAAGTTGCCATTTATAATAATGAGACTTTATACACATAAACTCTAATTTACCAATAAGTTTCACAGTGCTTACTGTGGCTAATTAGCTTCGTATTTCCCTCTTTCCTCTACTTGTAGAAAATCTTACTCTTTTCATAATAAGCCTATCCTTGTAGGTAATACTTTGCTATTTCCAAAGGTGTCCTTGTTGCTAATTAAGATGTTTCAGCTGGAAAGATCATTCATACCTTGACTTTCACATTTCCTTATTTGGAAAAATAATATCCTTTCATATGTAAAGTACTCCAAGAAGGCTAAAAAATGATACAGTGCAAAACACAATTCTAATTATCTGTACATAGCTTCTATACTTGGCTGATTTACAATGTCCTTTGCCTCTCCTTCCTATTTCTTTGCTGGCTATTTCACTGCTTAAAATTACTTGCAATAAACCTGAATGTTGGAGACCAAGGACAACACAAGTTTCCTGTTTTCCTTGCTTCTCTCCTCCGTTTTCACTTATGCCATCCTCTTGTGGCTGCCACCTGTAAGACAGTCTGGCAGCTGTTTACTCCAACATCCAATATCCACTTGCCCTTCTTCCTCAGTTATAAACCCAATTTGTTTGGCATATCCAACTATATTTTGTAGTCTCCTGTGGAGCTACTTGTCCCCATGTAACAAAGTTTGGGCAGAGGAACAGGTCAAGCCTGATTCTGATGATGTCATCAGGCTGTACTGTTTATCTGTGAAGTTCTATGTAAGAAAAAAATAACAGTCTGTTCTTTTGAGTTTTTTCCAATATACAACCAAACAGAATTCTTTCTAAAGTATTAACAGAACTCTCGTT
Organism: Hystrix cristata; assembly: GCA_004026905.1. Lineage (NCBI taxonomy): Eukaryota > Metazoa > Chordata > Mammalia > Rodentia > Hystricidae > Hystrix > Hystrix cristata. The sequence goes on along the minus strand of PVJO010000463.1, from coordinate 192,325 downwards.
TTCTTCAGGCACTAGGCAACTTAGGATACAGGGAACACTGGGCTCTTCTTCAGGCCAAGGATGTGAACCTTGCTTAATCTATACTGATATTGCCATTCCTTTGCTTTTCAGGGACTGGTTGAGGAGAGGGCATGCGATGCTATTCAAAGTAAAGGCCACCAATACCAGTAACATGTTCCTGATAGTTCAAAGAACTGCCATTTTCTCCACATTCATCATCTCTCTCTGTATTGCCATATATATTATATACAGTAATACCTCGGTTCATGAACACTTTTGTTCACAAACAATTCAGTTTGAAATCTGAATTCAGCAAGATTTTGCTTCCTTTTTCGAATTCCACATCAGGTGACAAACCTGACTGTAGCCATCGTTCCTGCACAAACATGGATGTGGACATCTTCCCCAGCATCATGGAACAAATTAAGCTTGTGAACCAAGGTACCGTGTGTACATATAAATAGATGACATAGATACAGATATAAATAGAAATAAACTTAAACTTCATCATAAGCTTGAAGCTATGTACCTATGTGGTTGGTGTTCATAAAAATTGAAGTGGCAGGTTAACTGATGTTCTTCACTGTCAACACTGTGAGAATGATAACATTAAAGACTGAAATGTCAGAATACTTAAATATCTTGATATAAGGTACTTCTTTGCTTTCTTTTTTCATTTATTCAATATAAATTTTCTACAAATCTATTTGGGAGATGAAATGCCTGGGGTTTGGAAATGTCCAGTAATTAGCAGCTGGCGAGCAATTATAATCACACAATTATAACATAACATGATATACATGTTACCACTATGGCGAATCTCACGTTCAATCCAAAACTGTGGGATTTATATCTTCTTTTTCTCTTTGTGATAAGTTTATTTTTGGCGATGTGAAACTATTTGTGCTTGTTTCCCTGTTTAGTATAGTGGAACGGATTATAGCAAGAATGTTTTCATGAGCTTAATTGTTTCTTGGCTCCGTATTGACAAAATAGCACATCCTTGACAAGAGTTGGCTACCAATAAGTCTCAGACAAAATTAAAACACAGCCTGTCATCAACTTTTGGTTAGCAGCCATTCACACCATAAGCAGTAAATAACTAGAATTAGATTATCCATAATTTATTAGGTAAGAGGAAATTTTTCCCCATCAGAAACTTTCCAAACTTACCTTGTTGATGTTAAGTAAAGAAGAAAGGCCTTTTACTGAAACTAACTATAGTTTTGGAGAAAAAAACTATTCTTAGGTATTTTTTCAGTGAAGGGAAAGTTCCAGAAACATACCCAGGAGCTACTATAAATATGAACAAAGCATATTTCCATTGAATGGTGCTTTATTTTTCCTTTAACTCTTTATATTGATCACAACAGGGAAAAGTGATTCAACCCATACAAACTTTTTTACACATTTCATTCCAATTCATAAGTAGCAAAGAATTTAAAGTCAAACAATACATCATCTATTTTATTGCTGGCTAATAAAACAGAAGAATTGAAGTATACATCCAGGTTGAATCAGGAAAATGCACCAAAGTTAATTCAAACCATAAATAATTTACTTTTTTATCTCAAACTTTGGATTTGATTTATATTCTCATAAAACTGCCTAATATCAATATTTTCTTTTCTTCCTCCAAACTGGTCGCTCACTTAAGCCATTCTGTGTAACAGTGGTCACATAAAATAGCTCTACCCATGATTTAATAGGAGACATAGAGTAATATCCGAACTGTAACAGCCCACAGGAGGAAATACGTTATATCGCTGCAATCCAAGCACTTGCCCTATAGGCCTACAGACTCTGTATCTGACATAGCTCCTTCAGGCAAGTACTTTGGACAATTGTTTGCTCTATCTGAAAATTGAACAAAGATACAACAATACATTATTTCTTTACCTGCTGACACAGGGTTATCTCACCCGGAAGGACTCACGGGTTCTTTGTTGAAGAGCAGGCAGGCTGTACAAATGCTTTTCTCCATACTGTCTACAAAGACAGTTTCCTGGGTTTTGTTATTACGTTTAACAGCCAAGCTTCCCCAATGCTTCAATAGAACAGTTGTCTGAAGCTTGTCCCTGCAGCCTCTAACAGACTCACAGGATGATACCTGGAATGGGCCCTGCCCATAATGTTCCAGCAATAGGCCCCAAGCATTTCAGTAGCAGATAGTCACAGGCAGGCTCACCAGCAGGGCCAGCTAATGAGAACAAATAACTTTCAGTGTCACCTGCCAGCTTTCTCTCCAAAGAAGGGAAAAATAGCAGCTGGGCTGTGCCAGAGGGACTTGAGATGCATACAGAGCAAAGAGGACAGCCCTGAGGCCCCTGGCTTATGTTACAACCTCCCTCAGTTCTCTGAAGACCTTCCTGCTTTGCTCCTAGGAGGTGGAGCCGGGTTGCAGGTGAGGCAAGATGCCCAGGAGGACATCTACTCCTAGCTTGCTGCCTTCTCAGTGAGAGTTCTGTCAGATAAGCCAGCTCCTCTGACACCTGCCCGATCTCCTGCCCATACGAGACTTACTTATCTCTTCCTCTCCAGGCTTTCAAGACTGTGGTCTCCCTAGGCACTTCTCTGGAAGGGGACAGCAGAAGAAGTTGGGGCTGTTGAACGGTCTGTTATTTGATTGCAAAATGTCCCTGAGGCTGAATGAGTAGTCATACTAGGGAGCATAAGCAGAGACAGCCATTCCTTACTGTGTTGAGAAGATGACCAAGGACTCTGTGCAGGGTGGTGGGTAGAGTGCGGGAAGCTTCCGGATGTTAATGTGGGAGTGAGGAACCCAAAAGGCCTCATGCTGTCTTCCCACCTGGCTGCTTTGCTTCCCTATCCTGATGTGCTGTTTCATCATGCAAAGCAACTGTCATGTTAGCAAGGTAACTTAAAAATCTGGTAAAAAGTCAAGCTTTCAAAATGTGCTTTGGAGGAATTTTTTATGCTTCTGGGCTTGGTTTATTGTACTGAGGCAGCTGGGGGAAAGCATAAAGAATGTTGGGCCAGAATCGCAAGACAGACTTGGGTTCAAAGGCTGCCTGTGTTGGTATTACGCACTGACATGCATGGGACTGAAGGAGCATCCAGACTTTCCTCATCCCTAAAGGCGGACAACTGTCTGTCTCTCAGGTTGTGACAAATGCCTGAGATGATAGATATAGTGAGAGAAACCACCTAGGGCAGGGCCTGATACAGTCACTCCATAAATGGTAAGTGTGAAGCAGAAGAGCTGGACTTCAGAGAACATAATGCCTTTCCGGGCATGCAGTCAGAAAAGACTGGTTTAAGAGTAGGAGGATTTATTTGTAAAGGAATGAGTATGTGTGCGTATTTTACATATATAAATTCTGTAAGATAAAACTAAATAAATAATAAACTCCAAGAGTTAAACACATGCCCCAAATATCACAGGATAAGAAGGGTTGTAACAACATTTAAACCCAAGTCTTCCCAATCCAAAGCCCATATAGTCTAATTTAAATCAGTCTTATGTGGGTGCACAATTTTCTTTTTAGCTGACTTACCCTTTGGATTATCTTTGCGGTTGGTGCATAATAAATGACTGTTCATCTCTGAGGAGATAACTGAAGAAATTATTCTAAATATGTATGTGCGATTTCAGGAAAACTAATTTGGAAATTAATTTCCTGCTGCTGGTCTCTTCATACATTTAAAGTCATTTAACAAATATGCATTAAACACCTACTGCGGGGCAAGACTCATGCTGGATCATGGAGAAGTAATGGCGAGTAGAATGCAAGTGCTGCCTCGAGTGCCTAGAGTCCAGGGCAGACAAGAAGGAGACCACTTGTTCATGAAGTGGGCACTTGCAGCATGTGAAAGCCATAAGGAGATATTATTCCAACTGTATCTTTAGAGGTATTGACTTTTAAGATTACACAGGACCCAGATGTGGGGTACCCCTAAGAACATCCTAGTAATGATTCCACAATCCAGTCTAAGCATATAGCATATGGATCAGAGAGATAGCTAAGAATTGTCCTTAATACCTACTTCTGTCTTCAGGTTTGGTCTACAAGAAATTCTGGAGCTTTTTTGTTTCTATCTCTAAACTACATTTGGTGGTTTCATTTTCCCAGCCCCTGTGGTCCAAAGTGCAGGAGGTGGAGCAGAACTCAACTACAGCATCCTTGGTGACTCTTGAGACTTGGCTAGTCTGATGCCGCGAAGGCCAGGGCAGCTTCTCGATTCTGTGTGCAGAAGACTCACCACCTAGAACGTCTGTGCAAACTGCCCCTTTCCTCTTCCCAAGTACTAAGAAGGGTCTCAGAATGGAACTTTTTTCAGTCATTGCACATCTGTGTCACAGACAGGGGTCCTGGGCACACACTTTAGGAAATGCTGGATAAGGTCTCTATTTTGGCTTGTCGCTGTGTATTAATGCAGAAATAGCAAAATCCTTCCGCAGAGGTCCTTCCTTTTTTATTGCTACATCCAAGCTTAGGTGCATATCATCACCCTCTTTTGCATGCTTTGTGAAAACGCTCCTCCAAAGCACAGCACTCAGAGTACCTCACCGCAGGGGTTCCTAAACTTGGGTGAGTACTACAATGCCCTGGAGTGTTTTAAAAAATTCAAATGCCCAAGATCCACCCCGAGCGGAATCTGGGGTGACACCTCACCAGTAGCATTTTTAAAGCTCCTAGGCAAGTTTTTCTCAGATCCTTCCTCTGTGACCATCCGTCCTTCTCGCTTCTAGTAGTCTGAGAGCACCAATGGGCTCCTAGTGCCTAGGAGAGGCTGACACCCAGGAAAGGGTTATGGCACACCACTGAATCCATCTCAGTGCAATGCGCTGGCTGGAGGAGATGGTATTTACTTATTTTACATGTCTGTTATACTTTTCTACATGGGAAGAGTTGGTTTGAAAGGAACTGTGGCCAGCACAGTACTGTGAATAAACAGTAATTCACTGCTTGCCAGTAAACTGCCTGTCAAACAGCTAGACTGAAAAACTGGATTCAAACATGAAAACCTCCGAATTCTCAAGGAAAAAAAATGAGTTGAAGCCACAGTTTTGTCATTGTACTGCAAAGCAATGCAATGAGGAGACAAGAGCAGCAAAGGTGATGGGGAAGTGTGCCTGTGCACTTACATGTGTTTACATGCTTTTGTGTGTGTGTGTGTGTGTGCGCACACGCTTACCATGGCAGGGAGTGGGTGGGTGTATATATCTATGCATTTGGGTTTGCTTACTGCTGAATAAACAGACTCTTTTAGTAGAACACAAACAGGGAATTTCCGACTCCTAAGTGTTTTCCCCAAATCCTCAATATGTTCTCCATTTCCCAGAAAATAACAATCAGTACAGAAGGGATTGAGGAACATTTTAAATTTACATCTATCCACCCGAGTATGTTTTATGAAGCCTACTAGTAAGGAAATAACTTACACGAGGCCTTACCTTGTTAGTTTGTCTAATGAGTATAAAAAGCCTTGAAAAGAATTTCCAGTTGGCATTATTACTACACTGAACTACCCCTTTGAGAGTGTTCTCTTACAACGCATGGAAATGGATTGTCTACCTCATGCAATTAGTTACACAACAACTGGCATGTGTAATCAGGGGCAGGATTCATGAATACAAAGCATGTGCACTGCTCAGAGGTGGTTTGTTTTTGCAAACCACTGGCTGGCAACTTTTAATTTTTGCGATTATGAACCGAGGGACTCTGCCCCGAGAAAGTCTACTATCAGTGGAATATACACGAAATGATTCTGCGCCTGAAAATATGCTTTGCCTGACACGTTCTGACAAAACCTACACAATGCAGGGAGGGGGAAAACACAGAAAACATTGTCTGGATTCTACAGGGAATTGCTGTGAGCCTCTTGATAGGTGGGGAGAGGATAATCATGACAGAATTGCAACAAATAAATTTCTGCGGTGTGAGTCACACACCACAGAACTGACTTCTGAATACAGATAAAGTCTCAATGGAAATGTCTATGCTGGAGGTTAAATTGAAATTTTGTTGATTAATACATGTAACCCAAGGGCATTATTTGTTTCTTTAATACCCCTGAATTGCTGGGTATGCTGGCATGCACCTGCAGTCCCAGCACTGAGGAGGCTGAGGCAGGAGGGTTGCTGGGAGTTCCAGGCCAGCCTGGGCTATGTAATGACTTTAAGGCCAGCCTGGACAACATCTCAAGACCCTGTCTCAATCAATTAAATCAGTCAATCAAGCAATCAATCATTCAGTAAATCAATCAGTCCATCTATCCGTTCTTTTGGATCTACTTGGTCTTTCTTGCCCTAAACTTTTTTGGATCAACAGCCTGGGGGAAAGGGTGAGGACTGCTGAATTGGCCTCACTGGACCCCGAGTCTTTTGCACCCTTTATGTCAACTAACTTTTTGGGGTTCTATTAATTTTGGACACTGTAAAGATTATTTTGGTCTTTTTTAAGTCCTGGCAAGGCAGAGGATCACAAACATTGTTTTGCCTAAGTAGTCAATGCATATGGCTGAAAAATATTAAGTAACTAAAATACTGACTATTAAACCATTCAGTAAGTTTTCCAGCCACTCATAAGACATGAATACCACGTGGTCTGTCATGAGGATGTGACCCGCAGGGGCAGTGAGCACCGATATGGCCTACAGAACTTGCTGACACACAGAGTCTCTGGCTCTGGGGCTCCGAGGTGGGCTGGAGAGTCTGCATTCCTCACAAGGTCCTGGGAGAGGAGGCTGATACTGCTGGTTTGAGATTACATTTCAAGAACCAACAGTGTATGGAAGCTCCAAACATGACCACACCAGGGGACACAAATGACTTTAGTCTGAAGGGATCCAAGAGGTACATGGAGGTGACACGGTGTTGCAGCTGGGTCCTGAGCCTGCGTTCTCCAAAGTCCAACCCACCAACTTCTGGGACAGCAGGTGGGAGAAGAGGAGGTAGAAAGGGTCAGAAATATCAAGAAGAGTTCGTTAGAAAAGATTTTTCTAATTGCTAGTTGGAGAAAAAGACTGAGGATATATTGGTAATTCTACTTGTAACAGAACAAGACTAAACATAGCTTTTCTTGAAAATCTGCAGCAGTCACGGTGTAACAAATCTTAAACTGAATCTCCCAGAATACATCAGTTTTAGCGTATTGAGCAGGTGCCCAAAGAGGTTATCCCTGAGGACAACTGCTCAGGGCGGTGAACGGCCAGTCCTGGCAGGAAGACAGAGCGTGGGTCACGGGCAGGGTATGTGGGAGTCTGAGGGGAATGGCAGAGACGGGACCAGGGCTTTGCATGTGCCTTGATCTTTCTTTACCTCCTAGAAACTCTCCAGTGCCCACCTTCTTTGCCCTCATTCTCTTCACTCTCATCAAATAATATTTATTGAGTTTGCTGATGTCTGTGGCCCTCTTCTTCCATTTCACTCAAATTTTCTTCTTTGCTTCCTTTACTCTTTTTGGCTCATGCTCAATCTCCTGATTCTTCCCCGCTCTGGCGGCCAACAGTGATCATCATGCCCATCTACACTATGAAAGATTTGCTTTTTCAGCAATGACGTCCAACTGCAGATGCAGGGTTCCCTGATCCAACATGATTCTTCTCAGTCATAGGCAGGGATCACTTACTGGATAGAAGAAACTGATCCTACAATGATGCATATGCCAGTTATGTCCCAGGAATATAAAACAATAACCAAAAAGAAATTCACCAATCTCTGCATAAGGAACTAGATAAAACTAGAGAGAAGGAGAGGCTGAGGGTAAGACAGGGAGAAAGAGACAGACAGATGCACATTCCGATCTTCCTTCTCAGTGGCCACAGGATCGCAGCTTCCCCTTGAAGAAGAAAATGCTAACGTTCTTTGGAGGCTTGTAATTTTCATGTACTAAGATCTGATTAAAAAATCCTCACTAGTCTGGTTTCCTATCAGAGGCCTTTTCATTCACCTCACCTCGTCAAGACATCTCTCGTACTGTTCTCTTTGATTTTCATTTTCCAACGCCAGTGCTGAGTTCTCTGCCTGCAGTAAGATACAAAAATAAGACAAATAAATCAATGAAATGCTATGTTATGTGACAACTTATTCAATACAGTTACTAAATATATCTCCTCAGGATCCAAAATAATCTTTTAGAAGTACCTTTGACAAGTCAGTTCTAAGTACTATTATAAATATCTCAGGGATGACTTCTGTCTTATCAACTTGCTCACAAAAATACATTACGATTTTAAGAAATGCAAAACTTGATATTCCAAACAGGTAGAAAATCAAATCATGGCTTGATGTGAGAGTGCTCTGAAGAAAGATTGCAATGTTTATCTCATTCTATGAAAATGTAAATGTAAAAAATGCCTTAATCCACTTCATTAACACCTGTCCTATTTTCACAGCCTAGTATTTGTTGAGGCCACAGAAGAAAATGCCAGGTAAAGTCACTGAAGCATAATTCCAAATGTAAACTGAACATGTTATTTTGATGTTAATCAATGACTTTTAAAAATAAGAGGACAACGATAAAGGTAAGACTTGAACTGTTCTCAAGCACCCCTTTCCCCACCCTTGTAACCACTGCTTTCATGCTGCACAGAGCTACACGGGTATGTGAATGTTGAATAGTGAGGACGCGTCATAGTGAGGAAGGGAACAAGTAATCACCACACGTGTATTCAGTTTTAGAGCGGACACGAATGTTAGCATGAGATCTGCCCTTTGCATTTGGTAAAGAGGGTGCACTGAGGCCACGGTGGTCCCTGTCTGCATCTCCGAAGTGTGCAAGTCAACCCTGCCCAGAACTGGGACAATGATCACTCACACCTCCCCCGCCCCAGCCCACTACGGACCCCTTCACCGCAACAAGTGGTGCTCAAAATCAGTTCCTAGATAGAACGGCATATTTTTAAATGGTGCATGGAACACTGTTCCTCCATAGTTTTTCTCCATCCATTTAGAAAAACCTTCTTATTTGGAAATAATTTCAAGCTTACAGACAATTTGCAAGAATAGTATAAAAACTCTCACATACCTTGCCTCGCATTCACAAATCATTAACATTTTGCTACATCTGCTGTATCATTCTCTTTCTCATTTTTTTTTGCACCTTGAAAGGAGGCTGCAGACACAACACCCTGTACCCCGAATACTTCCATATGTATTTCTGAACACCAAAGACATTTTTTTGCAAAACCATAGTCTAGTTTTCTACTTCAGGAAACAACTAATATAGTATGACGATCTGATCTATGTCCTTGTTACAGTTTCATCACTTGTCCCAATAACGTCCTTCATAGTAAATTTTTCCAGTCTACAATCTTATCCACAATCACGTACTACACTGAACTGTTGTCATTAGTCCACTATCCTTCAGTCTGAAACAATTCTTTTGTTTTCTTCTTCCTTTCTCCTCTTTTCCTTTCTTAGGGGAGGGCAGTTATTACGTGGACTGGCCTATAATTTGGGTTTGTCTGAAGCTTCCTCATGAATATTTAGTAGAAGTAGTGCAGACCTGATGCTGGGTCCATCTCAGCTCATCAGGAGTCACATGGCATCCGTGCGCCCCGTTACTGGACATGTGCTTAAAACAGAATCTGACAAATCTCTCTACAATAAAGTTCTCTTCTTTCCTTTTATAATTAAGATGTAATGTTGGGTAAAATATTTTGAGACCATGAAAATATCCTATTGCTCATTAAACTTTCACCTATGTTAGCAATTATTGGTAAGTGTTACCTGAATCTATGGTTACTTTAGTTGCAAATGGTGATTTATAACTCCATTTTATCTACAGTATTTTCCGTAATCTGTGGGGCACACATTCCAAGCCCCCCAGTGAGTCACTACAAACAACAATACTTAAATCTACATACAGTTTCGTACTACATAATCATGTTTGGTCAGTGAGAGACTGCCTATATGATGATATTCTCATAAAATCATATCACCCAGTGACATCGTAGCTGTCTTATCTTGTATATGTATATTCTATGATGTTTGCACAGCAATGAAATTGCTTAATGGCACACTTAGCAGATGGTATCCCTACTAATAAGCCACAGAGGACTGTACACTATGTTTTTCCCTATCCATATGCACCTATAATAGAGTTTAATTTGTAAGTTAGGCATCCTAGAAGATTAATAACAATAAAATAGAACAGTCATAACAATACAGTATAATAATATTGCCAGCATTATTACTCTTGTATTTCCAGTCATTAGTAAGTCCAATAAGAGCTACTTCAACACAACAACTGTGACAGTTCAATAGTGATTTGTTAACCAAGACAGCTACTAAATGGCTAATGTGCAGGTAGCATATACAGCATGGATACCCTGGATTAAGGAATGATTCACATCCCAAACAGCACAGCACAAGATTTCATCAAGTTACTCAGCATGGCGTACAATTTAAAGTTCATCAATTTTTTATTTCTGGAACTTTGTATTTAATATTTGCACACTTAGACTCTAATTAAAACTGTGTAAAACAAAACCATAAAGGGTAACCACTGTACATTTACAAATATATTCTAGCACAGGGAAGGACATTTCCTGTTTATTAGTATGTACAGAGGGATGATTTTTATTATTCAAAGAGTTATAACTTATTACTATTAATTTTGATGCTCTAATTGCCCCAGCTTTGGGCAGGCAAGTCACTTTACACTAGTGTCTGCATTGTTTTGTCACACTGCCGTCATTTTTAAAATTTTCTTTTTTGACACAAGTAAGTGGTACAGGCCCCTGTCACATTTTCTTTGCAACATTCCTGACATCTGCCATTTGTGCAAGGTATCCTACTTGCTTCTGTTAGGAAATGATATCTGGAAACCACAACCTAAGTGCTGCCCTCTGTAGCTGCTACTGAGAAGCCACGGCTTCTACTCCCTTTCAGTGGAAGAATTTCTTTCACCTCTGTCCACTTGAAGCCCTATACAATTCTTCTTTCTCCCTTACCTTCCCTTTTTCATTCTCTACCTTCCTTTTCATACAGTCAGAACCAGATCTTTCAAAATCATAGTATTTACAAATTTCTTCAATCCTACAAGTGCATACAAAATTGTTACACTAGGATGTATTGGAAGACACAGTGAAAAACAGTATTAAGAAGAGCTCACTTTTTTTTTTTTAGGATGATGGTATGTAATAAAAATTCTGTGTTCAGAAGTTCCTAGACTAGTTCTCTACTCCTACCTATAGCATTGTTATGCTATTCAATTGAAATTCAGTTCACTTCATTTGTGTCTGATAGTATTCAAATTTAATTTCCTCTCTTCTTGATTTCATTTTATTGTTTTGAGTATGAGAAACATTAACATGATTCCCAAAGTCAATCCTACAGATTTAGGTACATACTCAGTGAGATTTCCTTGCTCTCCTACCCTATTCCTACCTACCACTTGCAGGTTATTTAGTAGTGTTCATTATCCCCTTTTTGTCTTGCTTAATTTGTGACTGTCTAGTTAAAATCAGGTTCTCTGACTCCATCTCATAATTACATATGCAACAATCTACTTTTCCCTTTTCTCTTTTTCTTTTCATTGTTTTAGTTGTATTCTTTCTACTTTATCAGAGCGTACCGGGTTCTTATTGGATTATCCCACCTTTGTCCCACTGTTGTTTTGGCCTCTTTAATAAACCAGGATTAGGAAAGTTTGGTCTTGTATATTCTTATTTCCATAGTATTTTGCAATTTCCTCTCTTCCTTTTTCCCCTTCACAACCACATCTCCACATGGTACCTCTTCTTTTCCCTTCACCTCCTTCTTCTCACACATGTTCCCCTTCTGAGCCTACTGCCCAGGGTCTGCACACTTCGGAGCCCTGCCGTATTGCCTGCTCTGGGCTGTGACTAGCACTGACCTGTGGTAGGAGATTCGCTCACGCTGTGTGTGCTTCTTCTGTGCTTTCCTCTTACCCTCATCCAATTCCAATTCCTGGGCACACAGGCTTGTAGCACTAGTCCTGTGGGTGTCTGATGCTTATTTTCCTACTTATAGTAATTTGAAATTGGAGTGTTCTCTGGTTTTATAATGACAAAGCATGGGTTATGCGTGGTTTTATTCATGTTTCTTGGTGACATGCATATTTTCTTTGGCAAAAGCACAAAAAGTTTCAGATTTAGGCCAGTTTGTTTACTGACAATAAAACTTACGTGAGATGACTGAACCAGGATGGTAGAAGGAAGATGAGGAAACAAAAACGCTGAGAAAATGTCTATTTGAAGGCACTCCTGCCACCAGAATCGAGGATCAGACTATCTCCACTCAATCACGGTCCTCTCTCAGGACCCTAAAGCCTTGTTCTGGTCTTGGTCCCCCGCCTCGCTCCCCTGGGGCTGCGTTCTGTTCCAGCAATCCTCTGACACGCCTGCCACATTCCTTCAGTCCTCCTCAGGAGCGGCACTTGCCAGACAGTCCACACTTTTGCAACCAAATTGATCTTACGTTTAGATCTTTTAGGCATTGTTTCCTACCTCTTCATTTCCTACATAAGCTACATTGAAAGTTTTTCCTGACTTGCTGCTGCTTCCTTCAAGGATTGCTTCTGTACTATCACACTGAACCTCCTCCACCCTAAAGCTGGTGTAACCACTCAGCTCCTCCCCCAGCCCTGGGGGGAGAGCAGGTTCTGAGTTCCAGGTCCACACTGCTGCAGATTACTGGGCGATGCCTAGGTAAGGAGCCTTTAGCAAACTATTTAACTTAGCGAACTAGCTAAGCTACAACGTGATGTCCAGTGCATGGATTTGGGTATCACGGGAAAGCGCTCAGCTTACAATTGTACAATTACTGCTTGCTCTGGAGAAATGTAGCTTTGGTGGGGTCTGCTGTTCAGTGAAGTAACTGCACAGAGGATAATGGAAAGCGATAACAGAGAATGGCAATGCCAGTTTATGTTGTTTTCACTTTAAATGTCTTGGAAAAATGTGCACAGAAATAAAGGTGAAAATGAGAATTTATATGGGATGTCTGTATCTCACTCCTACCCCTATCGTGTTGCAATAACACTACGATCGATCCATTCGGATAATTACCCTCATTACACCATTTACATTACTTGCCTCACATTTACTGCTCCGACAATGTATTACAGGCAAGCAAATTAAATACCTAACGGGTGCTGGCAAACACACAATAGGCACATTTAAGGTTACTGTGTTCAGTTACAGAAACCAATTTAATTGATGTAATCCAACACATCCCAGGGGATTGCAGATATTAACAGTTACGCCAGTGAAGTTAAAATAATCTTGAACTCATGATTTCCTTTAATCCATCTGCATTTATTAGAGATTCAGGATTAACCTGCTTCCAACAGGAGACAACAGGGGAAAAAACAGAAAAATCTCTTAATTAAAAGTGATTTAAAGAAACAGTGAATGTTTGCACAGAAGGGATGGAAAAGTACCAAGCAGAGAGGGGAAAGAAAAAGAAGATGTACATATTCACGGCTGAGAATTACAGAAATTACAACACAAGACCTTTCCCATTTTAAATAAGTGTATTATTAAATCAGTATACCCAGAGGGTATAATTAGAGCATTAGAATATATGTAAAAGTGAATTTTTGTGTTCAGCTCTGTCTCCCACAATAATCAAAAACTTCTGGGAGACTTAGTCCCTGACTTAGAGGATCTCCTGCTCAATGTGGTTTCCCCATGATTCCAAATTATGGTGATCTAAATATATTTCTGGGTTTGTCTCTAAAATCCTTACAGGGCTTATAAAATCAAAAAGCATCATAGAACAAGCCTGAAATTATTTTGATCTGCTGTGAGAAAGGGTCCTGAATTAATACATATTTAAAAGTACCTATGTTTCTTAGAGACCCTCCTACGTGAATAAATATGCTGGTCTAAGCTTAAAAATGACTGAATGGACTGATGTTTCTAAACTGTTATTCTATATTAATTCTCCCAATGCATATTATGTTTAAAATATTTTATTCTGTAAATTTGCATAATACATCTTTTTCCACAGACTAAGGGTAGACTAGTTCTATGTAAGATCTTCCCTCTGCACAAGTAACAGCTCCACCATAGGCTTTCTACCCCTTAAAATCTGGCCCTGCTCACCCACCAGAGCTTTTCTATCTGCTGCTCCACAGCACATGTTGCTTCCTTGGCTGAGCCCAGCTACTGCTTACTGCATGAAGGGCCCTTCTCATGGGGACTGGGGTGTTGGCTCTGCTGCTCTAGCCTGCACTGTGAGTCACTTTCACACAGGCCTTTCTAATTCCTACTCAAGTGTTTGTGGCTTGGCTTAGATCTGCCAAGCCACAAACACAAAATTTAAATGAGGGCACATAAAATTTCAGATGTACAAAAACACTACAAAACATTATCAAGAATTTCCTTATCCCATCCTCTTAGATTCTTAAAAGGTTAACTTTTGATCATACTTGCTTCATCATTTGTTTTATATCTATCTACATTTATAATTCCCAAACAAAAAATCAGTATTGCAACACCTGATATGTTTTGACAATGGGCAGAATTTTAAATGCATATACTTCACTATGTTCAACAGTATACTGGAGTCTGCATTTTTGATCTTCATTATAAGTGTTACTTGTACTTATTATTCATCTTGTCATAGTCATAGATCAAAGATGGTTACAAATACTTTTTGATTTATCTTCTTGAAGCTAGGCTTGCCTTACAGATTTGCTTAACACACTCCTGCCGGCTTGAACCACTGGTAGCACACGCATGACTGTCCGATTAGGTGGCTTGTACTGCTGGATGGGACTGTCCCATACCACCTGGTGGGACAGTCATGCAGGTAACACAATGGTGGTTCCGAGGCGCTGACAGTGAGACATACGAATTGCAGCCCCATGATGAATGTGTTAAACAGCACAATGTAACTTGAGTGTCATTATGGGGACTTCTATGGTTAGATCATGAGCGTTACAGTTTCCATCCGGGTCTCTTAAAACACTAGGTGCTGGGGACCTGTGCTGCCATGTAAAATTTCTGAATGCTTTGTACTGGTATAGATGCCAAACTATATGGACATGCCATGAGGATGAGATGTCATGCGGACACAGGTAGGCCTGAGAGAGCTACAATGTCAGACACAAGAGCAGAGGAGTCATCTTGCAAATAGATCATCTAGCCCCAGCGGACGTCACGTGGATTGGAGATGAACTGTCCAGATATGACTTTCCCATATTTTCAAACCACAAAATTGTGACAAAAATAACATAGCTGTTTAGGCCTTAAAGTTTTGGAGTATTTGGTTCCAGATGACTGGAACAATCATATTTAGGACATGAGCTTCAAAATAAACTCTTTACGAATGCCTTTGGTTACCGATCTCTTGCTGTTTACCAGGAGCTATGTTAAGAGGGTTACAAGTTATATGAAACACAGGAGAACTAATATAAAAAAGGACATAGTCTAGTACAGGAAATAAATTAATTTTTCCACTGAGGATATGATTAGATCACCCTTCAAAGCACTCTCCCCCAGACAAACATGCAAACAAACAAACAAAACAGCTCACTTTAGATGTGGTAGGAACAATGTTCCTTGAAGAGGTGACCTTTGACTCAACTTATTCAACGGATTCAAAACAACAAAAACCTTCAGTGGAATGGATGACAATATGATAGCTTTGAACAAAATATCAAAGAAATGGCATTTCACTTGTTTTAGCTGTTAGATCTAAATTATCCAACCAAGCTAGACTCTTAGGTGTAAATATTATCAAGTTATTATGAAAGCAAATACTGTCAGACAACAGCCAACATCCACTGCAGAAAGTTCCACAATGAGAAAAAGAACCATTTAATAATGTAGAAATCGAGCAGCAGCAGAATGGTATGAAGGGATGAAAGGGGCAGGAAGAAGGGGATGTCTTCTGAAGGAGAGGAAAGAAAAGGTTAATCCATATTAGTTAAAAAGGTTTCATCCCTGACTTTCCCTGCTGCAAGAGTTGGTCATTCTCAGGATGCTTTCTTCCTTGCCTGCTGAAAATGCTTCAGTTTAGTTAAAAACAAGTCAGAAAAGATCAGGGAAAAAAGTATTTGTCTAAAATCACTGCTTGGCCCCGAACACGGAGCCATGTACTTCTTCTCCAGGACTGCCATCTAAATCAGAGTCCCATGACACCTGCCATAGACAGTACACTGAATGGTGATAGTGCCATCCCGACAACTTTAGGGTGTAGGCCAAGGAACTTCAGATTCAGCCTTGCAAGCAAAATAGAAAGGTCCCCAAAATGTCCCTAATGACACTGTAATCTATGCTATCTTCAAAGCTATCTAAGAACATCATGAGGATAAAGTAGCACAGGATAGGCAAAGTGTACCAACAAGCTCTCCATCCCAGGGAGCACATCTTATTCCAGAAAAGTAGTATCAATCAGGATTACCAAGGACAACAAGAACTAGACCTGAATACTGAGTCCTCTGCAGAGTTTCTGCATCATTCATTTTACTACGTCCGGCAGCCGTGAGTGGAGGGTAATTGGCTAAAGGGTGCTTCCACTGACTAAAGAGCTACAATCTCCATACCTGGGCAACGGTAATGTTGAGCATCTTGGAGGCAACTTCTGTCATGTTAGAAAATTTCAGGAATTTCTTAAAACCTCTCTCTACCCACCACAGGAACAGACATACCTATACATACACGCACAAACTCACCTTCACAGTGATCTTGCTCTCAAACTCAAAAGATTTAAAGGATGTTCATTAAGTCAAGGACTGGCACGAAGCAATAGGGACATATATTCAAATAACATGGGGTCTCTGTCTCCCAGGAGTTCAGGATTCATGCAGTGAGAGCCTTTTAGGGAAGACCTGTCCACAGGTTCATTTGCGAAGAGTTAAATAGAAAGCACTTTATAATGCAATCTCTGTAAACTTCCACAACTTAAATTCTTGGATCCGGCTTCCAAACAGCAAAGTTGAGTGTGCTTCTGAGTCACCCAGCAGGCTTTTAGATCACAGATTGTTGGGTACCACCTCTCAATAAATTGGTTATAGTGTACTTAAGGCACTATTTCATCTTTTGAACTATTCAGGGGTTTCCTCCACTTCTCCAGAACTGGGAGGAATCACTGTATAATTTTGCAATTTTCTTCGTGTTATTTTGAGAGTAAGTCTGCTTCTCTCCCCCTATATCGGCAGTTCTCATTGGGGAAAACTGGCCTGAGACAATATGTGAGTGTGTGCGTGTAAAATAGAAAAATGAGTGTGATCTGGCAAAATACTACTTGATATTTCATTATATCTGAAAATAATAAAATAAAATAATAAAAGATAAAACTTTCATGATATAAACTAAAAAGTAAGCTCTGTAATTTTCTTACCTACAGGGGTGGATAAGAAAGAAATCCTTGTATGGTAATGCCAGGTGGTGGGTGTGGTAGTAAGGATCTATCTTCCTGGGAGAAAAGTATGAGACTCTGATGGAAGGCAACAGTGTGCTTTGTAAGTTTCCTTTTTGTCTATTTATTTTTTATAATAGAAAGATCCCTGGCCTGTGAAGTCAAGTAGGTATTTACGGGAATCGTGGCAGTGCCTCTTGCCTACCATTACTGCAGGCAAGTCACTTGGACTCTTTGAGTCCATTTCCTCCTTGGGAAATGAAGTGACAATAAACACCCGTCACTGTTTGGGGCTGAATGAGATGATGAATGTAAACAACATCCAACACAAAGCCTGGCCTGCTGTGAATGGATTTGGCGAAGGTTAAGTTTCTTTCCACCCTTTGTAAAATAACTCCTGCCTGACACCTGGGCAGCTCAGGGACATAGCAAGGCCAGAAGCTGGGTCTGTCACCAGGGAGTTCACAGCCCAGAGCAGCAACACTGTGGCCCCTGGGCCTGGGCACATTTAAGCAGCCTTCCAAGATCAGCTTCAGGCACTGGCTCCTTTTATCTGCATCTTCCTTTCCTCTTTGCCTTCCTTTCTCTCACCCCTTTTCACCTCCATCTCCAAAAGCCCATTTATCAGTGAGTCTCTCAGCCAGGGTGCTCACAACTTCATTCACATTCAGATTCAAGTAAGTGCTAAGGCATTAAGAGGATTCCCTGCATGAAGAAAGTTGACTGGGTATTAATTACATCCTTCTAGGTATTAGAAAGTGTAGTGTTGGAAGGATATGTGGATGGTCTGGGGTAGACAAAGCACTTCATTGTACCTTGAAATCAGATCACATCACTTTTCTTATAAGGCCTAGACTCGCTCTTCATGATTTTTCCATGTTTTACAGAGCTGAAAAGTATGGTATACTACTCAGAGCTCTTCCCAAAGTGCCCACAAGAAATAGTCACCCGTCTGATGGGTAGATGTTCCTGAGCACGTGCCTGCCCTGTGTGCCCACAGCACCCTACACACCCTTAGTCACAGCACGCAGCAGTCTGCACGGCAGGATGGCCCGTGTCTTCCTTCTGTGACCTTTGATGACAGGTGCCACTGTATTCCCTCACCGTGCACAGTGGTTGGGATATGCAAGGGGTGCAGTCTGTTTGAACTCGCCTTTTTACCATGTGCAATTCTTGCATCCAAGGGATACAGACTGTGACTATGAATTATTAAAAGAGATATTAATTGGTTTAATGACATGGTCACTTGTGTTTTGTGCTTCCAAGTTTCTGTTTCCTGTTACACTCAAGCTTACATTGTAAGACCTTGTTACTTGCAAAGGCCATGGGCCTGGCATCTTGGCAGATGGCCACAGTTGCTGATACTGTGCCTTACCTCACATAGCTGAGAAGTCTGAGGAAATCCTTCAGACTGACTGACACAGGATGGAAATAGCAGAGCCCTGCTAGATACAGACACAGACAGTCACCTGGCACATGAACATCAACAGAAGGGCTCACAGCCACCAGCCTCCCATCAGCCTGGGTTCACATTCCCACTTTAGAAAGATGACAAATTTCTATGCAGCAGTGTGCTGGCAAATGTTTAACAAATAGCTCTTTGGGACAGAAGACTTGTGCTTTCTAATCTCTGTCAATTTCCATGGTATAAATACTCCCACCATCACTGACTATAAGCCTCTACATTCAGAATCAGGAAGAGATTCACAAGAGCCCTCTGTCATATATGAAGTACGAGCAAAATAAATGGCGAACGTTTAAATTTTTAAAAATTTATTAAGTAAAAGACACACTGCCATGGATTTTCCTCAAGCTATTCCCCCTCACATCAGACATACTTATCCCATCCTGCTTGCCACTTTCTAAAGCCGTTCTGGAAGTCCTTCTTCATGTCTTTCCAAGGTGTGATCAAAACCGCGGAGAGTACTGCCCCATCCAATGGAAAGGCAGGCTCATAAAAAACATCACAGTGTGTCCTCAACCACCATATTCACTGGAGCTGGCAGGGCTCGACTTCTGGCGCTTCCCCAAAGTCAAAAAAACTATGAAAGGTAAACATTTTGAATTGATTCAGGACACTGAGACAGCTATGACAGCACTAGTAAAGACACTCATGAAAAATGACTTTTAGTACTGCTTGAGAAAGTGGCAGGAACAATGAACACGTACACATATATATATATACATATGTGTAAATAAAATCTCCCAGTATTTTCCCATATTCGAAATTCAAAAACTAGAAAAATTATAATGTTAAGGGGTACATATATAGGAAATAAAACCACATTTTTGCATAGAGCAAGGAAACGATTATTATAGAAATCAAAATAATGACCTCTAGTGGGTTGAAAGGAAGCTGGAATAAGAGACGGTCCTGCGGGGATTTCGAGATTTCCAGCAATGTTTTATTTGCTGACTTTGTGGCAGTTACCCAAGTTTTTTGATTTATCACTTTTCAAATTTAGAGTATTCATTTTAAAGTATTCATTGTACACACTTTTCTGTAAACACATTTGTCATACACAGACTCATATTCACTAATAAGTGACAGAGCACTAGTCAGGGCCAGGAACAGCTCTGGAAGGGTCTCCGTGTGCTTCGGTGGCCCAGAACCACTAGAGCAAGGTCCACGGGAATAGAGCGGGCAAAGGCCAGTTAGGGATTAAAAGAGACGGGGAGGGAACAGAGACTGAGGCAAGGGGAGGGCCAAACACGTATTTTCAGGAACCAACCCCAACAGCACAGGCAGAAGGGAGCCAAAAGAGAAGATGCAGTGTGCTGGGATCAAAACTGTGAGCATGGAGCTCCTCTCCAGGACGCCTCCTCCTGAAAGCAAGCTGCACCCAGGAGAGGAAGCCTTCAGAACAGTCTGGCAGCTCCTAGCCAGGACCTAGATGAGAGGCAAGCCAAGAACCAAAGATGACATGGAGGCTTATATTCCGAGTCTCTCAGAGGGTGATGGAGTGTTTAAGAGAAATAGGGAACAAAGTAAGATAAAATGCTACAGCAGGTTTCTAGAAAAAAATCTGACTGCTTTGCTACGTGACTCCCCACACCTTTCCTACAGAAACGAGAAAATCACAGTGAATGCAGGATTGTAGTTCAGAAGTGAGGTCTGCTGGTTGCCACAGTGACCTCAGTCCCCGTCTTTCCACTGTTTGCATGTCTTCATGCAACATTTTTGTTCAGGGAAGCCCATGGCTCACTCTCGTGCTCCCCATCCTCTTTGGGGAAGAATACTGTCTCTTTGCTTATGTATTCACAAGGAAGATGGGATTAAGCTTCAGAGAGGTCATGGTTTAATTTAATTATCAGGTTTAATTGCTGGCCTTTCTCCTCAGAACAAGCGCCGCTGGCAGGTGGTGCAGCCGGGGACAGCGTAGGTCACTGGAAGCCTGTCCTCCACCTCCAGTTCCTACTTTCACCCGCCTCCTACCTGAGGGAACAGCGGCAGCTCAGGGGCGGGAGGGGTGCACAGACACGTAAACTTTCTGCCTCCCCAGTAAAGATGTCATGTGAGTATAATTAAGTTTCAGCATTGCTTGAAATTTCCTCACTATGGGAAAAAACCCCTAACTAATATCTGCCCGCCTGGGAGGAATTACCCTTGATCGGTGGCAGTCCTTAAACAGCCTGGAAGAAAGAAACATTAGTTCACTTTCATGTACACGAGACATGAAAGTAACCTCTGGAACACATCCAGCCAGGAGACGAAATGCAGGCTAGTTTAAGACAGAAGCCAGGGCTGGGTCATGGCTGTGGCTGTGACGGAGAGGAGCAGGGGAGCCGTGGGAAATGACGAAGCCAGTTAACAGCTACTGAGGAGGGCTCTGGTTACTATGTGCTGTGCTCTGTGCTCGGCAATCAACAGACTTTACCTCGTGTAATTCTTCAAACTACGAAGGGTGCAACTGTTGTCATCCCCATTTTACAGAGGGGCACTCTGAGATTCAGACAGGTCGCAGAGATTTCTTCAGGCCACACAGACCTATGTACATTAGAAACTCTAAGCCACTCTAATAAACTTCTTAGCATTCCAACTTACAAGGGTTTGGCTATCACGGAATTACGCTGAAATGAATCCCCTGCTAGAAACCATATTCTCTGTTTGCAAGCCCAACAGCTAAAAGGGGGAGGGGCAACCCCTATTTGGCAGAGAACTGGCAAGGAACACAATTTGCTTGGAAGCTTAGGAACTAGGGCAAGAGGAGAACTACCACATTTATATACACTCAAATTCCTCTTATTCGACCGCATAACATTTCCCGGGTTGCTTCGTGTAGGTGAGTGGGTGGGAGCTGGCAGACATTTTTAAGCAGCTGGGACCCTGAGCTGATGACGGCAAAGGAAACTACAATGCAATTCCTCACTGTGGGCTGGATCAAAGAGGAGTAAATACCTCCGCTTCCAGTTCATCCCACGTGCAGTAACAGATCCGCAGGGTGTGAAGCTGGCAGCCATCGATTTTATTAAAAGAATTTTCTGTTTGAAATACACATAATTCTACCAAGATAATATGGAATTATGGCCACCCCATCTACTTAACCAGTAATGCTATTAGGGAGGAATTTTATACCCAGATGACATCTCACAGGGGTATTTTAAGTGTAAGAATAGGGTGAACGCAAGAGACCTGGTCTGTTAGTTGTAGTCGGGCATTTCCAGCAGCACAATGTGGCAGACAGAACAGCCAGGAACACCTCCTTTTACGCTCTGGCAATTACGTGTGACAATGATGAAGCCACTTTACATCTTTTAGCTTTTTTGGTTTTTTTCGTAATCTTACTACACCACATCACCTCCAAAATCTTTTCCAGTTATAAAATACCATGTTTGTATCACTTTATATCAAAGAGCTTTATGCAAAATAAATAATCATAGAATCAGAGATTCTTAAAGAGACAACAGAAAGGGTCATACTTCAACTTATGTCATAGTACAACAAGCCCTTTTATAAAACCATAAATGTATGCAGGGCACACTAGTTCCCTTCTGAGTTTATGAGAGGGTCAGCCAGCTTCCGCCAGAGCCCACAGAGCCTAGCTGGCCTTGTCCATCTCTAAACCAGACTTTGATGCAATCTGTTGAGCGGAGAGGAGCATCACCAACCCAGAATGAAGTCTCATTAGGACAAACATGGATGAAATGTCAGGCTGCAAACAGCAAAGCTTTATTCCTTGTCTTAACAGATGGCTGGGAAAACAAAGTCTTGTTGATCTGGTTAGAACAAATAAAATGCAAAAGACTCTTCTTTATAATGAGAGAGAGAGAGAGTGAGAGAGAGAGTGAGTGTGTGTGTGTGTGTGTGTGTGTGTGTGTGTGTGTGTGTGTGTGTAGTATTTTGTGTTTAACAGACCTACACATACACACAAACCAGGGTTTCTCAACCTCAGCACCACTACATTTTAAGTCAGATCATTATTTTGGGAGGCTGTCCTGAGCACTGTGGAATATTTACACATCCCTGGCCTCTACCCAATATCTACCAGTAGCATACTGCTCATCTAGTGTTGATACCAAAGATTCCCCAGACATTGCTAACACGACCTCTGGAAAGGATACACATAGATTCAAAATGCACATCCACAGGTACATCTTCATGTACACACATACATATCAATGACATCAGAGGCCCACATGGCACTTTCGATTTCATGAATAACTTCTCTAAATTTTTTATAGTTAGAAGGGATTGGGAAATGAAGTCTCATCACATAATTTTGTAGATAAAGAAAACTACAGCCATAAGAAAATAATGACTATCCACCCAGCAACTGTATCTCAATTTTTATCAAAATAACAGAATTGGAAGAGATCTCAACTTCACCAAATGCAGTCTCTATTTTACAGACAAGGAAACTAGATCTCTGTTCTTCTGCCCTTCTACTCACTACACTGATCACTGAGGTTACTTGCTCTGACACACTGAGTAATAAGTGGATCTTAATTTTATCATACAAGACAGTAGAACTGGTGTCCAATTACTCCAAGACACAATCTTTCCAGAGCATGTTCCCTTTGATCCACTAAGTGGCGACAGGTTGAGAGAGCTCCAGACTCAGGTCTCACACCTAATGAGTCCCACGTAGGGCTCATGGCAGCACAATTATCTAGTCAACTGCTCTGGAGGGAACATCATCTCGAAAACATGACCAAGTTCACACTATCGTAATTAATCAGACAACTGCTCGGGTGTGATGGCAGTTAACACCTCACAGACTTGAACTGTCTCTTTAACCCAAGAAAACACTGTTCACATTAAGGTTGACTTCTATTTACAGAGTCCCACATTTGGATGCTAATTAGCAATATAGTACCCACAATGCAGTTCTGCTTCAATGTTTCACCTCCGGGTAGAAAGGCACTAAGTAAACAACATGTTATAAGAAACAGGATTGGGTCAGTTGAATATATGTATTTGCTACGGAAAAATATTTTAAATTCCTTATTTAAAAAAATCCCAGCTTCTTGATATTTTTTAAAGCTGTCTTAGAATTATTGTCTTTTTAAAATGCAGCTTTGGAGTGACAAATCAAGACAGCACTATATCAAGAATTCCTTTAAAAGACCAAAGAGCAGAGCTATTCTGTGCACTAACTACAAGTAAATATACATCAGGAGCTTGGATGGGGGGTGTTGCAATGTGAAAATGCTACTACTAGATTTTTAGCTCTGATGATATCGCATCTTCTTCAAAATGTTTGGAACCACAGAGAGGACTTAGGCAAACTTCTGGCTGGCATGCATTTTGCTTCTGAAAACCAAAGGCTCTCATGTTCTATTAGCTTTAGGGCTTTTAGTTTTAAAGCATTTGAGGATTCCTGAATTTCTGTGCATATTGGTTTTTCCACTTACGAACATTCGTACAAATAAGCAATTACTGGGAAGCACAATGATAATAAAACCCTTTTTAAAGCGTCACAGTTAAAAAGACATCTGTATTTAACCTGTATTTATGTGCACTGGAATGAAGCATTTCTAAATCTGAAAATGTCAATTATTATTCAAAGAGCAATCACAACATGCCTAAAAAAAAGGGCAATCTGAGAGGCAAAGGTGGGAAGGAGGCATTTACGAGACATGGAGAGCAAGGAAAGGGGGTTGATAGGTGAGACGTCCAGTTAGAACTCAGCAAAGCAACGCAAATCTCTGGTAGGTATCACAGGAAAAGGTCAAGGGGAACAGAGTTATGATGGTGAACTTTTAAAACACTGACAGGAAACAAGAGTACTGGTTTCCATTGTGTTGCCTTGCTAGTCACATAAAACCATTACAGAAAACCTTCACGGAAAGGTTTATTGATTTACACCAACACTCATTTGTCACATACAGCAGAGTACATTAAGAGCTGCCCAAGTATTTCAAATATACTCAGCAAATTTGCCTTCTCACTTGTGTTCAGATCGGGCTCTTGGCTGTGAGAGAATCCTCAGAGTGAAAGCCTTGATTCGGGAACAAGTTTGCAATTTAATAAAGGTGTGGTCTTCAGGTTCCTTCCTGATGTTTAATTGACAAGGTGCTCTCCTGGTTCATGGGCCCTGATGGGGAGTTTGTCATATGAAGGGAATTTATGTTGTATGCAAAGGGGTTCACAAAGGAGGGACGACACATAGCGTTCATCCTGCTCCTGCCTCAGATTCTCTGACTTCCGTATGGTCCACCACTTCTGCTGAGAGGTAACAGTGCTGTTAAAGGCAGGCAGCAGAGTGACACACAGGACAGGTTGCTCCAGCATCCTATGTAGGTGTGAATTTCAGTTCTGCAACTTACCAGCACTCTCACGCTGAGTAAGTCACTTGCCCTGCTTATCACTCCATTTCCCAATCTGTAAAGTGGGGGTAAAAAGAGTATCAAGCACACAGATTGTGGTGAGGTTCACGTGAGCTACTGTACGCAGAACACAGACAATGACTATTTTAAGGCAAGAGTATACTGCAGAGCTGTCGCCACTAGTAGAAATTAACTGAACCTAAAACTTCATTTCTTCACACCAGTCACATTTCAAATACTCAACAGCCATGTCTGGATACGGCTGTCGCACTGAACAGCACAGACTGAGAACACTTCAACGCCGTCAAATATTCTACCGCATATTTCTCTTCTAGAGGTTGAATATGTTTAAAACTTTTATCAAACAGCTCTTTGTAAGCTTTGTCACTTAATCTGCAGCACAGGCCTATGTCTGGTAGTCATTAAAATTATTAAATGTGCTCACTTGAGAAACGTATGTTGGTAGACTTCAACTTACATTTTGTTTTATTTTGATACGTTTTTCTCCCAAATCATGTTTTCATCTTGATCTCAATTTACACTCATGCTATCTTCTGAGCTAAATACATTAGACAGCTATCATTTTCATCTCATACCGAGGAGCAAGAGGTATGTGTGCAGCATCTACATTCACATAAGTAAAAATGTTAGTCTCTACAGCATTTTGAGAATAACAAAGAAATGAGGTAAAGAAGGCTACTCAGGAAGGATGAAATTCTTATTTCTCCTGATTTAAAATTAGTAAGAGTTTATTGGAGTGAACTTGAAAAATACACTGAAGTATGAAGAAAGCTGAAAGTGTTCGAACTTACACAATTTGTAGATTAACATAATATCATCTTTAAGGGGAATAAAATAAACATTGTATTTTACAGTTCATTTATTAGATGATTTGTTTTTTCACTTACCACAGAGTGGACATTTCCCCATTAAAAATTAATTGGTAACAAGAATACAGAAGATTGTTTCATGGGGCTAAAGCAGTATTATTTAACCATTTCTCACTTCTGCTATTAAAAATAATGCTGCAAAGACTGCTTAAACATAACTTTCAATTTAAATAAGGGAGTATTTTTGAGGACGGAGCCCTGCGATTGGAATTAGTTCCATTGGCTGAAACTCTGGCACTTTCTCGGAGACTCCTGATGTGTGTCACTGTTTTGCTTTTGGAAAGGCTACATCGATTTTTCACTTCCTGGGAGCTTCTCTGAATGTCACTGTGCTTCTCCAGCACCAGTGACTACCATCGAACCATTCTGCCAGTTTTACACAAAATGTTCTCTTTCCATCTCACACAGGCTAAGTGTGTTTACCAGCCAATGGTATTTTCCTATGTAGTGAATTGTCTCTTTATATCGTTTGCCCAGCTTCCTGTCACAAAATTTCTGTCATGAATTTGTATCAAATCTTCATATACTAAGGACTGCAAAAATTGTTTCAGTTGTGATATGTTTTCTGTATTTTTAAAAATTTTGTTTGTGATATTTTTATTCTTGTAACTACTATATTATTTATCAAATCAAATCAATCTTCCTTGTCCTTTGTGATTTCCTTCATTGATTTTATAAATCACAAAATCCTCTTCCCACCAGACAGCAAATAAATAGCCCCTTTTGTTTTCTTCAAGTTTAATAATGTTGCAATTATCTTTTTTGTACAATTACCTCTTTAAACCACATGGGATTTTTATTATGTTACTCTGTCAGGGAAACACACTATTTTATTTCCATTCCAAACACCAATATGACAATATTTTTTTAACCTCAGAACATTTTCAACAGCAGCTATGTTTCTTGTTAGCATGCCACATCTCATTTGTACATATTACAGTCTTAAAGATGGTAGCATTTATTGCAAGGTGACTGTTTTGTTGATTTACCTCACCTAGAACCATAACTGCACTAATTCAATTGCTATGAATTCACTCCATTTTAACATGGAAAAATGCAAACAAGTATCGGTAAAATCTCTTGTTTTTCAAACGAGGCTTGGCATGTTTGTTTTCTTTATATGATCCATAAAACAATTTTAAGTCCTTCCCAAAGCCCTCCCCTAACCCAACTGATTTCTTCCTCATAAAAATTTAATTTAATTTTTAAATTATTTTGGGAAAAAGTACCAGCTTTGCAATATTTGCCTTCCCATCTAGGAACATGGTATGTCTCTTTATTAAACTGTTTTATTTCCTTCAATGAGTTTTATAGTTTTTTTAAAAATGAGTTTTCTGCTTTTTTAAAATAGCATTTTAGGAACTTCATTATAATTATACATTAAAATTTCCTCAATTATTTTTTGAAACATTATTTCCAACTTACAGGAAATTACTGATTTTTGTATACTCAAACCTGAATGCTTCACTGTTCTGTTATTAATTTTAATGTTTTCTTCCAATTGATTTTTGCAGGTTTGTAGTGTAAATAAAGCCAGTTGCAAATAATTTTTTCTCCTTTCCAATAACCATGGCTTTATTTCTGATTCTCATAGGAAGAAAGGTGGCAGAACTCCCAAAATAATATTAAAATTAACTAGGCTGATTGCTGGTGCCAGTATTTCTGACCACAGCTGATGTACCAGCATATTTTTCTATGGAGAGTGATAGCAGATTGAGATACTCTGCATTCTACTAAGGAATTAGATGTTTACTTCTGATTCCCCAAAAGTATCAGTATCAATCTGGTTATCAGATTGAGATACTCTGCATCCTACTAAGGAATTAGATGTTTACTTCTGATTCCCCAAAAGTATGAAATACGAATTGATTTGGAATTGACTGAAAGATTTTTGATCTATCATTTTTCCAGGGTGGAAATTTGATATCTCTGCCAGATTAGATCTAATGTCTGGAAAAACTAGTAGAGAAATTATCTAATACTTGAAATTTTCTAAGAATTTGTCCATATATAATATGACTAGAAGGACTGAATTCCAATTTAACTAGATGGACAAATTAGCTATAAATGAAAATACCAACCAAACTATAGAAGAGAAGGCTCTTTTCAGATAACAGGTCATTCTGTAAAGAAGGAAGAGTTTGTGGGCTGTTTTCACCACCACGCAGAGGCAATATGGACTCTGCAGGCCTATGGAAAATTTAATTTGGAACCTGAGACTCATAATACCACGTGTTCATGAAGAAGGAATGAAAAGTCTGTTGCTCACTGTTTTAGTTACTTTTTATTTCTGGGACAAAATATCGGACACCCACAAGTTAAAGAAGGAAAGGTTTTTTTCAGCTCACAGATTGTAGCGCTTTCAGGCCACAGTCAGCTGGCTCCAAGCAGAGTGGCACAGCAGAGCACATTGCAGAGGAGAAATAGTACATGGCATGACAGGCAGGAAGCAGTAAGGAGTGAAGCTGCAGCAGCAAGCCGCCCTTTCCTTTTTACTCCACCCAGACTACAACTCTTTTGGGTGGTGCCACACAAACCCAGAGTGGGCCTTCCCACTATCCACACCCAGAATTATGATAAACCAGACAACGAGTAGACTGACTTACCACTTCCTTAATCCACAACTACACACTCTAGATTCCGGCTATCTCTGAAAATCCCCACCTATGAGCTCATGAGACTTTGGGAGGACCTCTAGATACAAGCCATAACACTCACATAATGAGGCCCTCTGGGGAGATGGAGAGAAATGCCCACATCCATCTGAACTAGTTTGCACAGTCTGAACTTTTCACTTGAGGTAACAGAGAGAGCAGATGGGTTTTCTTGTCAACATACCCAGATGTGGGGCGCAAGAAGAAGGGAGAACAGTGAGGGCTGGAAGTTGTCAGGGGACATCAAAAGCAACATAAAGCTCTTTATTATAGTAGAGACTGAAGGAGAAGCAGAGGAACACAGATATGACAATGGAGAAGGCATGGAAAATGGTGACAGTAGAGGCAGAAGTTTGGGAGGCAGTTAATTAGTGGCCTTCCACTGAATGTTCAAAATTGAAAAATAGGTAAGTTATTCAGGGTAAAAAAGCTCTTGATAAGTTCCTACTTGAAAGATTTGTTTTGAAGAATGTTTACTGAATTCATACTATATACTAGGATTGTGACTGTTTACCAAAGCCCAAATTATTGGCATTTAAATCCAAAAGAATGTATTAAATATGCAAGAGCAGAAACATAGGGAACTTAGTCTCTCTCCTAGCATGATGTCTCACATTTTGATAAACAGCATTAACTAGCTTAGAACTGCAGCACCCAAGCTGTTTACAGTCACAGGTAACTGAACCAAATGGCATGTAACATGCTGCCAATAACACCAATAGCTAAGCTTACTGAGAATTTAATATGTGCCAGAAATTGTACTAAACAATTCATGTGCATTATCTCATTTAATCCTCATGACAACACTATGTGTCAGTACTATTATGAACTGGGTCCCACTTCAGAAAGGAGGGAAACGATGTCAGTGAGGCTAATTAATTTACTTATAACCAGAGTCAGTAAATGAAGAGCTAAGATTGGGTCCCAGATCTTTTTTACTCTAAAACACTAATTGCCTATGACCACATCTATACTTACTACAGTGTTGTGGTTCACAGTATAGAAGTCTGAAATAATTTCATCTGATCTCAACTCTCGCTAGCAAATTGAGCAAGTTTTAAAATTCTACAACTTACAGTTTCTTGAACCATACAAATGGAATGGTGTTAATCACTTCCTGGGGTTTTCAAAAGGATTAAATGTTTTTCAATAATCTAATAGACTGCCTATCACACATGCTATACTTAATCTAGATTAGTTCTATTAACAAGGCTACAGATACTGACAGTACATTTTACTTATGGATAGTGGCAAAACATTTAGAACATGTGAAAAAAATACAAATGCCTAGAAACTGAAAAACTGTTTTGTCCATTCTCAACTCTAAACCATTACCACCTACGCAAAGCCAAAGTTTTGATGAGACTGAATGTAGACGTTAGCAATTTAACCTGATTATTTAGAAAGTGAAATATCTTTAGATGTAGATATTTCAGACATTTCAGATGACTGAGGAAATAAAGCCTCCATGGCTACTTCTTAGCCAGAATCTAGGGCAGTCTCTTCATCTTAGCCCAGAGTTACATATATTCCCATCTTAAAATGCCCAATTTAGCTCTCAGATACTCTGGTTCACATTTTCTTCTTATAGAAGGGAAAAGATATTTCCTATGACAATGGTTGGAGCGATCACTTGCATGTACACTTAAGAGGCCACACACCTGTCTTACAATGAAGGATCTTATCACGGAAAAACACACTTCACAAGCATATAGATAAACATCTCATTTAATGTCATCATTCTCTATAAAGCCTCATACCCAACAGATTTATTTGGTCAATGCTTTCATAAAAGCATGTTAGCACCAGTAAGCAGCGGGTCATCCTATTTGGATGACCTAAATTATCAATTCTTTTTTGAATTAGATTCTCATTCCTAAAGCCTTTACCCACTTAACTCCTTTTTGTACATAAAGCTGTACCCATATGGGTCCTTAAGAAATTTCTTCAAATACGTGCGGACTGAAATTATACCTACTGAACTTTATTTCTCCCAAATTAAGTCCTGTGCCTGAGTTTTCTCCATCCTTTCCTACAAAATGGTTTTTAGATCTTTGTCATTTTTGTTGTTTTAGCGGGGACTCTGGTTTGTCAATTTGTATCCGGAAACAGGAGCATCCAGAACAGAGTCATTGAGGATGCGGTCTGAGTGGGGCAGAGTGTGGCAGAGCTAATCGGGTTCTTTGGAAAGGACATTATCCTTGTAATGGGTATCCCCAGACTGTCTTAGTTCTGAGCACACTCTCGACGCCTAGTGAGCTTATTGCTCAAATACACTCCCAAGTTTTTCTTTTAATGCTAATTGCCTTTAAGCCTCCTAATTTAATAAATTGATATTTAAGCCCCAAATGCTGGAACTGATATTTATTCCTATTAAATTAAATCACTGTTCCAGGACCTTAAGGGAAGACGGACTATTTAGAATTCTGACTTTGACAAAATCCCGGTTGCTCTTCCTTCCTAACTTGAATTAACCTAATAGCTAAAAGCTTGACCTCTTATCTTCACGTCACTGATAAAATATGTAATTGTAAAGGACAGAATTGTGTGACGAAGTTCTGGAAGGTTCTGAGTTAACGTGTCTTTATTTAGGCATACCTGCACAAATTAGGGACCGTCAACTTTCCTTTTCATCCTTTCTGCACAGTGTGATAAACAGAGTAATATTACATGTGAATTCTGATGTGACCAAGTTATGGCAATTTTGAGACTAATAGATTTTCCTTATCTACTAACAAAGAAAATATCCATTTGTAAGAGAACCCGTGTTATATGTTAATTATCATGTCTCTATTTTCTATTTACTCCTCTGTCAAATTTCCCAGGCAGCAACCTCAATCTCCCAGTGCTATGGTTTTCAGAAATTTTTTTTCCTTTATAAATATGAAGACTGTATTTTTCCACCTCTGGTCTTTCAGCTGTTCTCCTGTACTCCATTTCCTCTGAGATTATTAACAATGGTTCTGGAGTAACATCCAGTTCTGAGAATGTAATTTAACAGAGTAAGAGATGACGGCTCACTGGAAGCAACTCACTACTTGCATTGTTTCCTCACCAGTCTGGGGCACTGATTGGCCCCTTGGGATAACTGCTTCTCCTTTCACAATGTGAGCAACACTTTATAGGAACCACAGACAAAGGACAGGAGCTGATGAAACCGGTGTCTACTGTTTCTGCTGCTGCCATTTTCATCATGCCACAGAAATCTCTACACTGTTGAAAAATCATTTGTAATTTTTCTTCTTAGGTGGATAATAGCAGCAGCAAGCTTTTTAAAAAGCACTTACTTCAATGTTAGCCCTTGTTAAATGCTTACTATAGAGCATCTCGGTTACTATTCATGATAACCCTGTGATGGAAGGACTATAATCATCCACATTTTACAGCAAAAAAGCTCACAGTTGGGGGGTAAGCAACTTGCCTGAGGCACAGCTAGTCAGATGGGGAGTCCGCATTCACACTCAGATGTTTATGATACCATCAGGCATATTAAACCACCATGCTACGTCACAATTAAGTTTAAAAGTGTATGTTTGGTTAGCTGGGCATGGTAGGGCATACCTGTAATCCTAGCACTCTGGGAGGCAGGAGGAGGGCAAGTTCAAGCCCAGTCTGGACAATTTAGTGACTCGGTAAGGCCCTGCCTCAAAATAAAAAAAATAAAAAGAGGATGTAGCTTAGTGCTTAGTGCAAAGGGCCTGGGTTCAGTCCTCAGTAACACACACATAACACACACACACACACACACACACACACACACAGAGGCATCCATGCACAGACATATATGCACAAAACTAAGTTTGGTTCACAGGCTAACTTTCTGGTAAATTTTGGTTCATTACTGACTTATATGTGTTATGGTGATACTCTTTTAAATTTGCACCTCTCTTATATTAGTTAATAGTCCTTTCTCTAGCAAAATTCCATGTCCCTTAAAAATCAGATTTTGTTAGTGAACTTCCATAGTTTTATTTTACTGAAATATCTCACTGTGACCTTTTCTTTGTCCTATTGTTTTCAAAAGGCTTGCCCGGAGTGCCCGCAGGGGTGCATGTATGTGCAAATGCTCGCACTGTCTTCTCAGCACCTCCTACCTACACAGACACACTGTCCTTTTCCTTGCTAAGGTGACTCAATGAGTACAGTGATACCCTGTTCCCATCCTAAAGAGATAATGCAGAACAGTCTCTGCAGCACAAAAAAATTGTTAGTCTCTAGGTCTTATGGTCCACATCTACCTCACGGCCTCTACCCCCACTCCAGCCCTTCAAACTCTGGGACTGCTGAATCAGTGGGCCCTCTCATGTTCCCCAAGCTTGCTGGTGGTCAGGCAAGAACATAGTGTCTGCTCAGATAAGCCAGGAAGCTGAGGATGTTTGTGGACGTTTTCACACAGTGCCCTTGAAGGTAACTGGTCGAGGAGCCAGGTTACAAGGAGTACATACATGAGTTGTGACATTCAAGCTAAGGTGAATGGTTAAATTAAAAAAATATATATTACGGTGAAAGACACACAGCCATTGATCCCACTCAAAACTTTCCACTCATCTTGAACACACTTATCCCCATCATTCTCGCCCCTTTCTGAAGCAGTTCTAGAGTCCTCCTATATGAGTGTCTTCAGTTGTGCTGTATCATGGCTGCCTCGACATTCTGAATCAATTCAAAATGTTTACATTTCATGGTCATTTTGACCTGGAGAAGAACCAGAAATCACATGGTGCCAGATGCAGTGAATAAGGTAGATGAAGACCCAGTACAAGGTTTTTATTTGACAGAAATTGTTGTAAATGTTTGATGAATGCAGCATGATCAAAAGAGACAGTGAATATTTAAGCTAGTTTATTACTGCAAAAAACACATTGCCATTAATCCCATTGAAAATGCTCCCTTTGCTTTGAACACATTTATCTTATCGTTTTTAGCAATGTGCCTTTTACCGTAGTAAGTTTTAAAAAATTTAAGCAATCACAATAATTTTCAGTCATATCTTGTAGTATCTAGTCAGCAAGGCCCAGTTCTTAAATCCTTCACGGCGAGCATGAATGTTGGTTAGAGACAAGTAGGCCTGGAGACCAAAGTGTCCAGAGGAAAGAAATGTACAAGAGGAAAGAAATGTCTAAGACCTGTTGACTCAAGCATGCAAGTAAGAGAGTCCTATATTTTGGAAGATGAATATCCCACAAAGATGCAATGTTTAACCCTGGTTCCCATTGTGGTGCTGTTGGGAGAGACTGTAGATTTTCAGTGGTGGGACCAATTGGGAGATCTTCAGGTCACTGGGGACATGGCCCCAAAGGAGATTGTGAGAACCTACCCTTTCCTCTCTCTCTTTTGCCTCCTGGTCATAAGGCAAGTAGTTTGATCCCACACTGGAATCACTAATTCCATGAGCCAAAATAAACCTTTTCTCTTTTTAAGTTAATTATCTCAAGTACTTTGTGATGGTGACAGAAAGCTGACTAACCAGACAGTAGGACAAAATGTTCTCATAAAGAACATACTGTGGAGTTTTCAACCACATATGCAATCAGGGTTTTTCACAATATATAGACAGATTTTACTTTTAGTACTTTCAATCATTCAAGGACAGTATTCTCCTTCACACAATCTGTCCAGGTCTTCAAAGTTGCTTTTTCATGAATATTTTGCTAGCTTATTTCTTAAAGACTAAGCAGGATACAAATACTTAAGGACTGCTCTGCTTTCTATTGATCCTTTGGTGCTGATTTGCCTCTTTAAATTTTCTATCACTTTGAAACCATGCATCGGGTACTTTTAGGGGTTCAGAATTTGGTGCACAATAGTCAACTCCCTCACTACTCTCTTTGCTTTTAGAAAAGGGACAACACTTCTAGGACAAGTCAAGAATTCGTTGAATGCCCTGCTTTCAGCAGCCTGGAACTTTCAGCACGTGCCTGATAGCTGAAATCCCACATCACTAACTCTATCAATGTTCCTTTCAATTCCAGTGAGATTACTTATGTCCACTTGCATATGGTGGCTTGAGTGTTATGGGTCATTTCTCTTCCACATGCTCTACGTCAGATGGAACTGATTTGTGAAAGCTACTTCACAGGTTTCTGGTTTACTTTAAAAATGTACGTTTGTTCTTAGGTAACATTAGAAAATACTCAGTTTTTCATAAGCTAATTAATACTTTAATTTGCTGCCCTTGAGTAAGTGACTGTGGTTTGTTACCTAGACTTAAGACTTGGATCTGGGCTACACCCTAGTGATGGGAGCTGAATTTGTAATAGAAAGAGCTCTCCTCCCTGGTCACCGATGACGTGTCAGGCATCTATGTAACACAGTCAGGCCACACAGAAGTATTACAGGGGAACCACACAAACCCAGCTTGCAAAAA
Source organism: Hystrix cristata (assembly GCA_004026905.1). Lineage (NCBI taxonomy): Eukaryota > Metazoa > Chordata > Mammalia > Rodentia > Hystricidae > Hystrix > Hystrix cristata. The sequence goes on along the minus strand of PVJO010000463.1, from coordinate 157,339 downwards.
TAAAGAAGTTTTAATAAACATAATGATACAAATATAGATTTAAATATATTGGGCAACTTAGTGGCTAAGAGAGCAGATTCTAGATTCAGATGAAACCTCGGCCATTATATTACTAGCACCATGATCTTGGGTAGGATACTCAACTCTTCTGTATCTTGGTGTCCTCGTGTGTCAAGTGGAAACACCAATACTGGCTACTAATAAGGTTTTATGAAGAATGAATAAAGGTGAAAAAGGCTTAGTATATGTCTGCTGCATAGTTAACGCTTAATAAATGTGAACTGCCAGCTGAATTTTTCACGATTACATATAAATCAATTTTTCCTTCTACAGATATGATGGTATTTGAGGTAATGGTATAAGCTTATAGAGGTTTTTCACTGGGTCCTGTGGTGTTGCTTCCCACCATAGTGCCTCAGATAGTGCCTTACAAAACAAACATTTGTTGAATGAATGTTTGAACAAACAAGCCTTCAATTTTTAATATATCTATGTTTGGATATACCCTCAAAGAATAGGGCTGGTATTGACCACGTAAAAAAAATTCTCACCACAATTTTCCATTCTCTCTATCCTCTATTAGCATACTTATCCTCTTCTTCAATCTACAAGTAAATTTGAAAAATAATGGAGTTCAGATTTATTTATAAAAATGAATCTGCTTCTTCGTTTAGTCCAATGGGCTCAGCTGGTAATATTTCCCAAGGGGTCCTTTTAAGATTCTTTAAGTAAACATATAGTTAAAACATGCACTAGTTTAATACACCTTGAAAAATAAGCATAAGAGCCTTAATTGCCTTTTTCTTGGCATACATCAATTCCTACACATAAAAATGCAGCACTGAGTAACAGCAGTAAGCCAAATTCCTTTCAAATCACACATCCCTCTGAACACTGGCTGTCCATTATGTTCCTTAAATTCTGGGAGGCTGAAACGTATTTGTGAAAAGAAACTTTTTAATAAAATTTTAAAAAGCCTAATTCTCATGCAGGGAAAAATGCACAGAAATGTCATTTTTTAAATTAAAACTAACCCTTCCTACATGCTTCACAACAGTAATAATTTTATGTTAATATAACATATTATATAGTCTTTCTGATAAAAATTTTAGAAAAAAATTAATGAAGTGTAAAATATAAGTAAGATGGGAGAAGAAATTTGGGGAATTACAGCTGAATTCTTTTTTTCGGGTAATTTACAATTTCTGAAATAGTTGTGTTTTAAATTTGTCCCACTCTTACAAATATTCTCATGGAATAATATTGTCTTTAAAATACAGCCATATACCTCTGTCCATAATAGTTTATCTATGGTAAATTTCAGAGGGTTTTCTATTTTACAAAACTAAAATGAAGTCATAATAGTTTTATTATACACGTCAGGGATTCTTTTCATATAGGGGCCCAATGTTTTATGCCAAAACATTCTCACTGAAAATGCAACTTGGGTTCCTTAGCCAGATTGGTTTCTTGGGGAGCTAAAAACTGCCTTGCACTGGTGGTCAGGAGAACTATGTTGTAGAACTGATTCTACCTGTAAGCAGGTATAACCTTGCCTGTGTCTCTTCTTTATTCTTCAGTTTCCGTAACTCAAAGGGAATACAGTCCAAATCAAAGTTTACAAACAAGCTTCTCCTCACCAAACATATACATGCCAATTTCACCTCAATGGTGGACTGAGGCGGTGTGATAGTTAACTGATTACACTAATTTAAGGAAGAAACACCCAATTAAATGGGCTCAGCACAGTACTGGCTGTGAAAAGCCCACCCTAGGGAAGACTGTTGCCAGGATGGTGAAAAGGGAAATGAAGAAGGCTCACTTCTGCTTCTTCGGAGCAACTCCAGTCTTCAGTCACCTTGGACATCATCTCCCGGCTTCCAGTGCAGGCCCTTCAGCTTCCATCACAGACTCTGGTCTCTAGATACAGACTCTCACAGGCCTAGTGAGTTCCAGGCCTTCGACTGGATCCTTCAGATCTCCAGGCAACAGACAGACTTTTTTGCATTCCTCCACACCTGACTCTGTGGGTGGCCATTGTAAGACAATCTGTAAATTCTTATGCATTTCTATATCTTGTATTTAGCCTGTTTCTCTAGTAAGCACTGACTGGTACAAGTGGGGAAGGTGGTAGCTTATATACAGAATGCAACGTGACCTTGCTGGTCATAGGATACAGGAATCTCACTCTGGGGAACAAGTGGAAAGGGCACATTCCCACCACTTTTCTTCTGTTGGGAAACAGTGTGGTGACAAAGCAACATAGCTAAATATTTGGAATAAAGCACAGCAGGACTCTCAGGAGGAGAAGTTCTGAAACACTAGGACTATAGAATACAGCCTAGTGGGTGAAGTGTCACCCAGAGTGATGATACCAAAGAGCCTTCCCTAACCTGCTTCTGGTCTGGGTATATTTGCAAATCACAGAACGGGAAAGGATGTTTTAATGAGTATATGTATGAACTTCCTGGGAAGAACCAAAATCATTAGAGTGAAGTTTCTCTTGGGGAGCAGTGAGCTGAGTGTCCCAATCAGCTAAGGCTGGGGCAAAAAGAAAAAGTGCTGCAGTATTTGGATTCGTAATGAGACCTAACATGAAGCCCAGGTAGATGGGTTAGCAAGAGTTGGGGATGATATTTATAAGCTGGTAAATTTGGAACCAAATAAAATGTTCTCAAACAAGAATTATCACACACCCATATACTGAGACAAGGCTATGTCTCAAAAATGAATATGTACACTTTCTGTGTATCTCAGAGCTCCAATACATTCACGCTCACCATCACCCCGCGGGCAGCCACAGAGCTCAGGAGCAGAGGTGAAGCTCAGAGAAACAGATTGCTACCGATAGAAATGCTCATGTGTGCAGAGCCTGCCCTTCTTTCCTAAAATGAGCAGTGCAAGATGAGAAATACTGCTGCCTAAGGGAAACTGAGGCAAGCTGGTCTATCATGCCTGCGGTTAGGACTTTCCCTAGCCACAGGGTGACCAGGAAATGATCACTGAATGTCCTCTGCCACAGTCAACCATGACCAGCAGACATTAACCGGGACTTCTAGTAGTCTAATTTCACATAGTGCTGGCGGACCCAACACCAGTTACAAATGCAGTCCTTACTACCCAACCCACAAGGCGGCAGGGTAAAACCCACGTCCTAAGGTGGAAAGGCTCTGCTACAAGGCTCTAGGAAATCCTAGACTTTCAGTCATTTTTCCTATGCATATTCCTACTTTAATAAGATTCTTAATAGGAAAAATGATGGAAAGTCTAGATATTTTAAGGATATTTCTGGGCAATGGTGTCAAAGTATATTTAAATTTTGTTGTTTTTCCTTTTTCTATTAATAGTCAGTTTTTACTTGCAAAATTAAGGAATAATGCTAAGGAAAGAAGATGGCTTAGGACCAAATACCGTTTATATGTGGCACCAGCTGCTGAATTTTGATACACAATTTCTGGGTCACATTTGAAATCATTGCTGCTACTTTCCAAGTGCCTCCAACTGTAATTTTCTCAAAGGCATGCACCTCATTTCATCTCTTTACTGATTTAACAGGGTTGGGGTAGCACCAATTTGTAGGATAGGTATCTTTGGGATGTGACCTCCTTCCTGGGTAAATTCAACTACAATATTCCATAGTTGGTCTGGATTCCCTAATGTGAGTTCCATGGAACTATCAGGGCAGAGGGGATGTGGTACAGATGCTGACAGATGTCTGTGAAACGGTTTCCACATGTGCAGGCACTGTCCTTGGCTCTTTATATGAGTTAGTCAAGCCTCGCAATAATCCTGTGAGATAGGGACTCTGGTCATTCCTGGTTTATAGATGAAAAAGCGAAGAAGATATGCAGTGACTTGTCTAAGGAAATTAAAAAAAAAAATCTATCCTCCATCCGTCATAGCCTTTGTGAAACTACTAAATTCCTCTTAGTTGGGCACAGAAAAGACTCACAGTGGTCTCTGGTGCTTTTTTATGATTGCAGAAAATGGCCTTTTAACTTCAATATCTTCTGATGACTCCTCTGTAAGATCCATATGCCTTGCTGCTCATTATGACTCACGCTGTAAGTGAGGCTTGCTGTTCCACAGAAAAAGGGAATCGAAACCACAGTTCGGACTCAGGCCCTAGAGCCCGCTGGCCACCAGGATGGATACATTTTGGCTAGTCCTTTTGTCCACTGGGTCAGTTTGCTCGTTTGTTATAGAAACTTGATGATGTTTTAGCAGAGACATCTTTTTGTGCTTTATAATTCATAACTCCACGATTTACTTTTAATTACTCAACAACCTGAAGAATAAGAGTGCACGAGGTAAGATCCAGGGCAGAATAGAGTCTGCATTCGTGCACCTGCATGGTTCCAGAGCAGAGCAAAATGCCCGCAGGAAAACTCATGTCAACCTGCAGACAAGGGCCAAACTGCCTGGCCATCAGCTCTTTATCAAGGCCTCAGAGATGCTGGCCTGTGACACTCATTCCTTTTAACATGTATGTCACTTAATTTTAAATCTCACATCATTTCACAAATTTAGTTCCACTGGAGCCTCTCCTCTCCCTCTACAGGAGGACCAATTTAAATCATCCTTAAATCATCACATTAAACACTAGCTTCCACTGGCTTCAAGGGTAGCCAGGAAGTGTATTATACCAAGTCTTAAAAGGCCATCCCTGCCTTTTTAGTTTTACCATAAAATCAGAAATAGCTGTTTTATCATGAAGGATTTAATAAGTTTACCTTTTAAACTAATGGACTATAATGGGCTCCTTAAATTTTGCATGTAAAAACCCCTGGGTTGGGAAACTTTCAATTTCTCCTTAATAACTCATCACTATAAATCAGATTCCTTTAATATGCTACACACCCACATTGCAATGAGCTTAGAAAGGATTGGTACCATTTTCCTCTTGATGTTTCAGCCACAAGGAAAGACTGGTTTATTTCTGCAAGGTAGTACTCAAAGCAATTTCATTTTATGTCCTTCCACAGAAGATATCAGATATTTAAGCACTCCCATAAAAGATCTACCCTTAGGTATTTCAGAATGACCTGTTTCTTGGAGATGTCAATGGTTTTTGTCCTGCCAGAAAAGAATCTTTCAAAGAATAGGTTTTAAGTCTGTCGTGCCACATTCAGTATATATTTTATTATATATTGGTTTTCTTCATAGCCAGTAGTTAAATATTAATAGAATACATTTATTGGATCATTTCTCCTCCAATTAAAATGTAACACTAATAATGATAATGGTGATGACATTATAACATCGATAATGATAATGACGATGCTATTATAAAAGAACAACACTAGCTAATTTCTGGTCCTTCTTTAAAGTTGTACATCTGTCCAAATGTCTAAAACAAGAAAGAAAAGGACAGTAAATTCAAGTTGATTTGAAGATCACTTGAAGGTAAATGACGATGCTTTCTGAAGTTTCCAAGCTCAGAAGTAGCTATGAAAAGCTGCTTTGTGAACACTGCACTGTTGACCACGGTGTGTGCCTAAAGGTCTTGATATCAGGCTAGATATCAAGAGAGGAACACAAATACATTCTCCAAAATTCACATTTTCAAACCTCCAGTATCAAACAAAACAAGACCAGAAAGCTGGAACCATGCTAAGTCATGAATAGTCTGGATTAACTTTTTCTTTAATAAATAATGAATTATTGTTTTATTTCATGGGCATATACCCCAAAGTCAGAGGAGAAAAGAGAAATTGTCCAGCTTCTTTTATATCAACTTAGCTTATATGACAATTCATATGGCGAAGTGGATTTGCAGTGACAAGAGAGGAAGCCAATTTCCATGGATGGCTGGACTTTTGATACAGCTTTCTTGGTCTGGGGAAGTGGAGAGGAGAGACAAGTTCCTGTCGGTACAGCATCCAGGATGGTGGCTACTTCAGCTAAAGACACATCAATTAACACATCACTGACAATCTCACAGTTATACACAGCGTGTAACTGAGAGTCAGGCAGGCACAGAGCCCCTGGCGAGACAGGTCTGCGATCCTGCCTTGAACATGTGCTCCACACAGTGGCATACAGATCCCCCTGGAATCTGAGCACTTGGCGAGAAGAGGGAGCAGAAACTGCCGCTGATAGGGAATCATTCACTGAACACACATCGCAGAGACTGCCTAAATGCTACCGACCCAGGAAATGAATGTGGACACCAATCACAGGATTAACACGACTTGCTGCCAGTCAACAGGAAGATGACGGTAAAGCTTCTGAAAATAGGTATACTTGACTTTAAAGAAATCGGAACTGATAGGAAAAAAGGGAGAGACAGAGGACATAAGAAAGCAAAGAGGAGAAAAAGGTAATAGAGAAGCAAAAGAAAAGAAATAAAAAGAATAAAGAAAGAAAATATGTTACCTGGCAGGCATATTGTAAAGCTCCTACCATGTATCGTCCATAATATTAAGTGAAATAAATCAGACACACAAGCTTAAATTGCACAGTTTCTCTTATGTGACAAACCAAAACTATAAATAGCAAAGTAAAACACAGATAATAGGAAACAGGGGAGATAGATCTTTCGCAAATGGGAAGATGATGACCAAGAGATAGAGGGAGGGGAAAGAAGGGGGATGAAAGAAGAATTAAGATGCATTACGCACATGTATCAACTCCCCAAAAGGAATGTGACCATTATGTCCTGCAAACATCTACAAATAAAAAATAGAAATTGAGAAAAAAGAAATTTGTCTCAGAATCCTTGCAAGTTTCAGGTCAAATTTATTTTCCATGCTGCTCCAGCCCAGGCAAGAAGAACCTGGGAAGTGAGAGACACTAAGGCTTGCTGTGTCTCCCAACCTTTGGTACCAATGGATAGAAAAGGAGCTTTTGTGGCTTAAATGCCACTGCTGGCCCCAATGCTCACTACTGGAGCCAATTTAAGATCTATGTCTTGGCCATTGCCCGCATGTCTGCATGTGCCCAGGGAAACGGTGCACCGGGTCCCTCCACAGCCAGCCTTCTCCACTGCCATATTGGCCTTTTAATCATTTTTTCTGTTAAATTCTTGATGCTGTTTCATGGGAGGAAACTCATGTAGTATATCCACTCTAGCTCTGAAATCAGGAAGTCCAGCATTCAGTTTTGCCATTTTGATCAGTGTGGGACACAAGACAGATTATCGACTTTCTCTGAGGCTGTTTTTCCTGGGTCGGAATAACAATTCCCACCTTTCTGACCATCCATTTTGCATGTCCATACTAAAACATTCTCAATTATTCTCCTTTTTTTTCCAACTCTGCATTAAGTACTATCAGAAAGTTACACAGCATTATACAGAAAGCTAGAAGCATGAAAAGGGATCTCCTTTTGTTTATAGATTCTTCACACACATTCATTCATTCATGTATTCTCTCTCTTTTTCACACACACACACACACACACACACACACACATACAGAGTGCGGTAAAGGAAAGGTTGGAGGGCCAATAATTTAAAAGTCTTAAAAATCAATACGTGTCTTTATATAGCATAAAATCTGGTTCTAGGGGATATATATGATCTTCCATTTTGAGCAGGTCATTGACTATTGTGTAAGGAAGAACCAAGCTGTCCACAGGGGGCTGGGTCCTTCTACTCCTAATTAGCTTGAGATGCATGTCTCTTTTCTTATTAAAACTGTATTAAATTGGCAAACCCATTTGACTGAGACCCTGATCTTCCTTGTGACATTTAGGCCTTGATATATAGCACTACAGTTAACTATGATTAATTCCCAGCCCACCCATATGAAATCTATGATACAAATTCGAGTATTAGCTGAAAGTACATTTACTGAACTATAAAGACTCCTGGAGAGGATCGTCTCATCCTTAAATATTCCCCTGGCTTTCTCATCCTCTCACAAGCCTCCATCTGACATTTGTAGGCTGATTCAATCTTGAATCTCCAAAGTAAATGTTGCCAGAACCTCATTTACCAGTGTGAACTCTTTGTCTCTCCAACCTCTTCTGCTGTGGAAGAGCCAGAAACCAGTGTATAATCCTCCTTCTCAAGGGCACAGTGGTACCTCACTTCAGGAACTCAGTTCTCTCCACAATTCTGGTCTCAAACCAAATCGGAGAAGAACCAAATCAAATTCTCCTGTACGGCCGACATTGAACCTACACATTGAATTTGATTCAGTTCTCATCCAATTTTGTTTGCGACCAAAATCTTGGAAAGAAACAAGTTTGTGAACCAAGGTACCATTGTCCAGGCATCTCCTTTTCACTCATCCCCATTGAAGACAGGCCTCAAATCCTGAAGAGTCTCCCCTTCTAACATTGCTCAAATGTGTTCCCCACTGCAACTAATCATTGCTGCTTTATTTTACTATGAATTGGTTTCTCATATCCCAGAACAGCTTAATACAGCATCCTCACAACAAGTATCAAGTTTTCTGACAGGTACCAGAGATACGCAGGCCAACGAGCCAGAGCCCTGACCCCATGGTGTGTCCAGGGGATACACATGAGTAAACAGAGGCTACGATGCTCCTGCAATGGTGAAAATATGGTCTCACATGCTGGGCACGGACAGGAGGGCGCCTGTCCTAGTCCTGGTCTGTCAGGGAAGACCTCCTAGAGGATGGTCACTCACGCCGACACTGAAGGCTCAAGGCAGGTATTAGTACAGCTGAAATTCATGTTTCCTGGGCTATGTTCACTCCTCAACTCTGTGAAAGTATCCTGACTTCCTGCAAATCTCTCCCTGCTGCTCTAAGTCCCCTCTTTATAGTCTGGTGGGAGCTGACTTCAATATGGCGCCCCCTTCCTCACACCTTCTAGTGAGAGCAGCACAGCCCAGGCGGTTTGGAGCACTGCATTTCCATGACCACAGGGACTACGTCAGGGTGAGCCTGTGACTGTGCCAGAGCCAAGAGCAGCACTTTTGCTCCAAGGGCTCCCTTTCTGCTGACACGGCTGGGAGCCCAAGGTGCAGGTCTGTAGATGTGACCACTCTTTTTCCAGGACGCCTGCTGTCTTAGTTACTGTTTCGCTGCTGAGATAAAATACCCGCCACCCAAAGTTAAAGGAGGAAAGGTTTATTTAGCTCACAGTTTGTAGAGGTTTCAGTCCACAGTCAGCTGGATTCAAGGCAGGGTGGCATGGCAGACAGGCAGAAGGCAGCAAGGTAAGCAAGGGACATACAAGCCTCTTTCTGTCCTTTGTATCTTATTCAGGCTGCTGGGATTGGGGTGGTGCCAAACCAGTCAGTGGACTGATTTAATAGTCACATGCCCTTAATCCCAGAACCACACACTCTAGACTCAGCTACCTCTGAAGAAGGACCCTACCTATGACTGCATGAGGCTTTGGGGGGCACATCTAGGCACAAACCATAACACCTGCCTAAGAATAGAGCCTGTCGGGCCTGCTGGCACACGCCTATAATCCCAGCACTCGGAAGGCTGAGGCAGGAGGATCACTGTGAGTTCAAGGCCAGCTCGGGCTATGTAGTGAATTCAAAACCAGCCTGAACTACATAGTGAGACCCTGTCTCAAAACAAACAAGCAAGCAAATGAGCCTGCCTAAAAACAAAGTAATTAATCAAGAGAGACCTGATTCTAGGGCTGCCTTGGTTTACGGATACAGCTCTGCAGGAAGATACTTGTGAGCAAAGACATCATCTTGATGGCTTGAACCAGTTTGAACTGGACTTTCTGCCATTTACAACTAAGAAAATACTTAGTAATGCACTAAGAAGTACGAGTATGTTCTAGGAAGAGCAAAGAGAACGTGCAAAAGCCAGACCAAGGAACTCTGGCCCTCCTGTACGCAAAGCTTCGTGAGCCTGGAGAGTAAATGGAAGATGTGACTTCTACAAGAAGCCGGAAAGGTTAAGAGCCAACTTTTTCCAATCCAGGGTCGCTCTGGCAGAGTCATAAAATGCAAATGGGAGCCTACAGTTCCTCTCCCCTGCTTAAAACACTTTAATGGTACCCCGAGGGCTTCGGGACGAAGTTCAAACCCATTAGCTTGGCACCCGGCTCGCCGGCCTGGCTGCTCCTTCTCCCTGTTTTCACCTCCTGCGTCTCTCCCACGGGGACCTCAAGCTCCAGCTCAATTGAACTACTTGTAGTTTTCCAAACATAGCAGGCCGTTTCATGCCTTTTTGCCTTTGTATTGTACACATTATATCATTTCATTCTCAAAAGGGCTTCATGAAGTGGGCATTATTATCTAATTTTCCAAGTGCAGAAACAGAAATATAGAGAAGTTGAGGAACACTGAAAGTCATACAGTTAGTAAGACAAAGAGCTGAGATTCGAATACGTATTTTTCTGACACCAAAGCGCTCTCTTTTTTATCTACCACCACTTTTTCCAATTATTTTTAATTTCTTGTCCATTGATAATTGTATTTCACATCCCTGTCTTTTAACACAATAAATACAAGTTCAGAATTTCAGGAGTGGGGCTTCCAGGCAATGCTTGCCAGTTAATTTAGGCTACTTTGCTACAATCACATTTTCTTCATTAGGTCTACGGATATTTCTGAGCATCCCTCTCACCCCAGATGCCGTGCCAGGGGATGGCCCCAAAGGGGCGACAGTGCGCGCGTTCAGTCATCTGGTCGCCACACCTGATGCTGGCTGGGAAGGCTTCCCTGCTGCATGTGAGGGTGCAGGCCACTTTGTTTTCATGCCCTCAAGGAACTCCATCAGCATGGCACTGCTGCTGAGGAACTCAGGAACTATCATCTGCCGCATTATTTTCAATGCCCACCCGTGAGTTTTATCAGAGATTAATTGATCAGCTAAATGGGGAAGTGTGGAGACTAGGCCAGGAATAAATCAATGAAGGAAGCAGCGTGCTCTGTCCTACATACCTGGGATCAATCGTGTTACGGCTCGGCTCACTCGGTGAGGCTCCAGATTGCAAACCAGCCTGTTTGCAAGGGGTCATGAATAGGGCAAATTGCTGGCTTAACGACATATGGAATTTTCATTGCCTTACTTATACCCAATTTCTCACTAAAGGTACAGCATTTCCTAATGGCACCAATTCTGCAGGATCACAAACTAGGAATGTTTTCTTTTCTGCTAATTGAGACAAAACTGACCATCGTGTAATAGGCGCTACACAGGAAACAAAAAGATAAAAAGAACACACACTACAAATTGGACACTGAAGAGTCAATGGAAACAAACAGTTTTAAGGTCAAATCTTTAAAGATGCTGTTAGAAAATCTAATAATTGTCTTATAATTTTTATTTGGTAGAAAAATGTAATTGATTGTGACAAAAATAAAAACAAACAATAAGCAAAGATTGTTGGGATGAAATATTAAAAGGGACATTTCCAATGTCAAAAAGGCACTTATTATGTATACATAGTAATATGTCTGTCTTCCTCCAGCCAGATTTCAATGGGGTCTAAAAAATTAAAAACTGGAGGTTAGCCCAGGTAGACTGGATGAGTAGCGAGTAGGGGGCTACAGGATATGAACTGAGTGGCTGGTCTCACAGTTGGTGACTCAAAGATGCTTGCTGGCCAGGCAAGACGGTGCAGATATAAGAGGACACGGTGTGCAGTCAGTGGCACGAGATTAGACAGGAGATTCGTACATACACCTCAGCTGTTACTCCTGGACAGAGACTTTCGCAGCCTTGAAAATGCCATGCTATGCAGGAGACATTCTGCATGACCAGAAAACAGTCGTTCTGTCACCCAGAAAAAAAATACAATTTTTTTTTTCATAACAGTGGTGGTTGTCAAAAATGAACTCATTTTTCTTATGCTGTACATTGGGCCCATAAAATAGTTTGAAGATCTCAGTCTGTGTTGTAGATGAAGTTTTGTGGCCACTAGCCAACTATAAGAGAGGATGACTTAAAAGGATCGCATCTTAAAAAAGCTCCCGATGTAAAGACTAAAAAAATATAAAATATTACTGAGAGGTCTTCTTTTTGTGTTGTGTCATATTTATTTAATAGGCACTAGTCTAGATGCAGCGTGACAAATTATGAAATATTTTTAATTCTTTTAAAATTAAGTGAAATGTTCTCTTTAACACCGATCAAAAAAACACAAGCTGCCATAATTGGTACAAGACAATTCTTAACAGCCAGTCCAGGTTAATCCCTTGGCATGGATTAGATTATAAAAGGTTTAAATGATAACTAATCTCCAAGCCTTACGTACACATCAGGGATTTCACTTGACTAATCTGAGTGATTATTTAAGTATTATCCAGAGTGACTTAAGACACTGTAAAATCCATGCCAAATCACATCAAATGACAGGAGAGCTAAGAGACCTAATTTGAACTGAATTAATATAAAAATACTAAAAAAGATTTTCATTAGATTTCAGATTGTGAAGCAGATCAGGGCAGATTCTTTTAAGCTCAGGTGAAAAATGGAGATTTAATACACACAAGGTGAAAGTAGGAGGGCACCCTTCAATTCAGTTCTGCACACTGCATCTCGTATCCCCGCAGAAAATGGCCATGTTTTACAGTTACATCTTCTACAGTTCAGAGTACAGTACATGCTTTACATGTACTGTAAAGTCAGGAGAAAGTGACTTTGCTAATATGGTATACATATTATACCATAAGAAGCTCTAAAATCAAGATTTCCTGACTAGCAGGTATTATGCTCCTTTTACTACTAACTACTAATCTTTAAATAAGAACTAGATTTTATTATAAAGAAGTTAACCACACAGGTTCACCAAGACAAGTCCGCCTTCTACATTACTTTTGCTCTTACTTATGGAGAAGAAGCAAAGCCCCCAGAAATTTCCAGAAACTTCCAGTCTCACATGTATTGTTAGTCAGCTTTTTGTCACTCTAAGAAATAGCTGACATCAACAACTTATAAACAGAAAAGCTTTCTTTTGAATCATGGTTTTGGAAGTACTAGTTTACAGTCTGGTCAACCATTGCTTTGAGGCCTCTGGTAGGGGTGTGGCACATCATAGTGGGAACGTGTGGCAGAGAAAACTGCTCGTTTCCTAACTAGGAAACAAGAAGCAGACAGGAAGGAGCCAGGGTCCCACTGTCCCTTCCAAGAAGAGGTCTTCAATGTCCTAAAAACGTCCCGTGAGGCTTCACCTTTTAAGGATTTCACTGCCTCCCAACAGTGCCTGCATGGTGACCAAGCCTCCAACATGTGGACCTTTGCAGGAGAGTCGAGATCCAAATTTAACATACACAGAAAATATATTTGTTTCCTCAAAGTGAAGCAAAATTTCTTACTCTTCCTTCACAATTCTACAAATACCATTCATTCTGCTTTGCACAGTTTCTGAACGTGGTTGGAGGCAGCCTGATGCAGTGGTTAAGAAATCAGACTGCCTGGAAATCCAATTTTAACATCACCACTTATTAACCAATTGATCTCGAATAAGTTATTTAATCTCTCTGTGCCTCACTGTCTACGTCTGTGTAATGGTTATCATACTACTCTATAAAGATTTGGTGAACTACTCATGAAGTTTTTACAATGCCCGGAATGTGGTAAGCATTATATAAGCATATGCTAACCTAAAATAAAATGCTTGCTGAATAAGTGTTTCTTCATACCTATGCTAATGTTATTACTCAACTGATGGGCTTTCTCTAACCAAAGCATGGTTTAAGAACTTGCTAAACTTTGAACAACTCTCTTATCATTTGAGATAAGCCAAAAGATAAATAACTGCTACCATATGACACATATACTTAGCTTGTAAAGTGCTTTGTAATTATTTATTACTTGCTGAAGAACTCAAGTGGGTAAAGGGAGGAACAAGGCAGTCATGTTAACATCTAAATCTCATTAAAGTTTCATCTCTTCGTACAGCCCAGGAAGACAAATGAGTTACCAGAGGAATTTCCTCTCCTTTGAACAGGTATTTGAGCATACTCCTAAAATAAATTAAATGGGATTTTCTAAATGGCCAAATAGCCCAGTAAGAGGGGTCAGGAAAGAAGGCAGAACCAAACTATCAGATGTAGGTATGAATTTCAATGTCTAAGACGAAGGTGATATAGTCTAGCAGTTAGACTCTTACTTTATTGGGGAATTTTGTTTGAAAAAACATAATAAGCTATTTTTACTTGCATATAGCAAAATAAAAATAATTAACCTATTAAAAAGTCAGGGGAGAAATCAAGTTGGGAGAAAGCCCCAAACTAACATTATTTCTTTTAAGAAATAGAGCAATAGTTTCTCGGCATAGAAGGTGTGATGAATTAAAATGGTCACAAATATTTTTCTACTATACACACACACACACACACACACACACACGCGCACACATTACATAACATTCCTTCACATCATTTGTCATTCCTCACATTAAGATGGTGGCACCTATATTTTCAACTCCTGGAGTCTAGACTGGCCTCGTGACCTTTGATGAATACAATGGAGCAGAAGGTGCACAGCGGGGCTCTCAAGTCCAGAACTCAACAGGCCTTATACCTTTTCTCTCCTCTCTTGCATCATCATATGAGGAAGGCTGGCCAAGGCTCTTGGAGGGTGAGATGTCACATGGAACAGAAATGCTCCAGCCCAATTGAGACCCCCTACTAACTGCTAACCCAAGTCATCAGACGTGTGACCAAGGCCACTTCTCACAAGCCTCCATATGACTGTCATCATATGAGTGAGCCTCAGAGAGAAGAGCACTTCAGAATTATGAGCAAATAAAATAGCATTCTTAGTCATTACCATAACAATCGGTAACTGATAACGGATGGCTCTGAAGCTCTCAGACTGAATTCACAACTAGAAAAAAATAGAGGTACTAAATGAGCCTGCTACAGATTCAATGTTTGTGTCCTTCACAATTTACTGGGTCAAATTTCTAATCCCAAATATAGTATTTGGAGGTAGGGTCACTGGGAAGTAACTGGGTTTAGATGAAGTCAGGTGAGTGGGACCCCAAGTCATGATTAATGCCTTTGTAAGGAGAGGAAGAGAACAGCGTTCTCTCTGCTACCACGAGAGGACACAGCAAGAAGGCAGCTCTCTGCACACCAGAAAGCGGGCCCCTCCCCGACACTGAGCCTGCTGACACCATGGCGTTGGACTTTTCATCTCTAGCTGAACTATGATAAATAGATGTTGCTGCAGCCACCCAGTCTATGGGCGGGACACCCAGTCTGTGTCCTGCCCTAACTAAGACACAGGCAAATGGGGGAAAGCACATGAACACTTTGGTCTAACCTATGATGGTTTGCTACAGATTGTTAGCAAAGTTTATAATTAAATTGTTAGAATTTCTGGTGCCCTATGCTGATGTAGTTGGTTTTGCTTGACTACCTCTACCTTAACAATCGAAATTGGTTAAAAACTAAAAATATAAAAAATAAACAATATAAACAAAACATCACAACTTTAAAGCATGCTGGAAACATATGTAAGAAAATGAAATATACAGAATTATGATGCCGAGGAGAACTATTTTAATGGTGGATCCAAGCGAAAGTGTGT
Organism: Hystrix cristata; assembly: GCA_004026905.1. Taxonomy (NCBI): domain Eukaryota; kingdom Metazoa; phylum Chordata; class Mammalia; order Rodentia; family Hystricidae; genus Hystrix; species Hystrix cristata. Next base: position 141,905 of record PVJO010000463.1, on the reverse strand, counting down.
ATTGAGGAATGAACGCACAGCTGCCTTCTGCAGTTACGGAGCACAGTTCTCCAGGATATTGGAGGAGGAAAAGGAAAAGCCCCGTGGAACTCTGCCCCACAGATCTCAAAACACGCCTTCTACAGTACTGGGGTCTCAGGCTCCATGTGATCTGCCTCATTTCTTCTGGACTTTTTTTTTCCTCTCTTCAACCCATTTCCTTTTCCGATATCGGTCACTGTGATGACCTTGTGATGCCTCCACTTGGAAATTCTTTTTGCAGTTTATTTCAGAGTATGGTGAGCCAATGTCTGGAGAGATGTGAAGGAGTGGGAGGTGTGCAACAGCAGCCATGGTGTGGCGCACATGCGTTGATTCACATTCACCTTCATGCCAGCTGCTGGGTCTTCGGGGAAGGCAACGCTTCTGCCTTCCCTTGTATCCACCGGCTTTTGAGCCAAGTACATGTGTTTAGTTCTGTGACAAAGATACCCTCATTAGGAAGGGCACAGGGCAGGGTACAAGATCCATTTCATCTTTAGAAAGTTCTTGCTTGTACATACGGCAATCGGCCTACTGTGGTCTTTCCGTCTGAACTCTTGCCCAACAGACTGCCAAGTTTCTGTATGAGATAACAGTCTGGTAAAGACTGATTAACTGGTCCCACAATTCTTTAAGCCTCGCCCTACACATTTTCTACTGGGTCTGTTCTTCCAGTTGAATTTTGACTGGTACCGTCATTGTGTTAAACAGTATGTATTGACAAGATATCTATCTCCAATCACCTAGCCAATAGGTCCTCCAGAACTAAGGGGAAAGAACAAAGGCACCCAACAGACTATGGCACTGGTGTGACGGTTAATTCCATGTGGCAAATTGACTGGGTTAAAGGACACCTAGAAAGCTGGAAAAAACATTTTCTCTGGTGTGCCTGTGACAGGGTTCTTAGAGAGATTAGTATTTGAATCCCTTCAATACCCAAAGAGTATACATAAAGGAAGAGGAAGGGTGAATTCTCTCTCCACGAGCTGAGGCATCTGTCTTCTCTGGCCCTCAGGCATCAGTGCTCCTGATTCTTAGGCCTTCAGACTGAAGGACTTAAATGAGCAGCCCCGATGTCCTCCGGTCTTAGGATTTGGAATGGATGAATGATCAGTTTCTTGGTTCTCCAGCTTCAGATGACAGACTGTGAGACCGCCTAGTCTCTGCATCTTGTGAGCTGATTCCCATTTTAAACCTCCTGTCATATACATCCTATTGGTTCTGTTTCTCTGGAGAATCCTAATACAAATGACTTAGAGAATTTAGAAGCAACAGGTAAAGAAGATCATGATGAGGAAACGATAGGCAGTAGGACTCAGTACATAATGAGTGTAGGCTCATAATACTGAAGGCTCATTTTATCCTACCAACAACCAGGAAAGACAGGTACTATTACGTCACATCTCTCTGTGCTCCAAGGTACAGACTAAATAATTTGCTAGAAGTGGAAAAGCCAAGAAATGAACTCATTTGTTGTGGCTCCAAAATTGTCCTCTCATATACTACATTCTGTGGCTCCAAATCAATTTATAGCTAGTGGCTTCCATCCTCTGTTTATCTTGCATTTGAGAAATATTTCACAACAGAAAAGTGGGGTGCCGTCCTGTGGCAAAGCAGCCAGGAAACTCCAGTTCTGGTCTGTATTTCACCACTAGTTGGTTGCATTGTTCTAGACAGATCATGCCAACATTTTTATTTGTAAAATAATCTCAGTGTTCTGTTCCAGCTGTAAAAGTTCACAATTCTATAGTGTTGAAGTTCTGAGAATATGGTTATAAGGTCTCTGGTGGAAAGTTGCTATGCAATAAAATCAAGTTTTAAAAAAAGCTGCAACTGTTCTATTTGACTTCATTACATTTGCTTTTCAATTGTTTCCCGCCTCTAAAGTTATTCTTCTCCATGGTGAAGATCCCATTAATCACATTCACACATGCAAAATGAATATCCAAGAAGAAATGTACTTTTGCTATAAATGTACATTTGATTGTAAAAAATATGATAGAAGACCATGCTACATTGAATAATGCATTTAAGTAAAGATGACTTCTAATTAATCACATGAACATCTGGAGATATTTTTAAATGGTACATATGTAAAGGAAAGACTTTGTGACTATTGATCTAAGAGATTCCCGCAGTTACCTCTCAGTTTCCCTTGGTATTCTCAGGGTACACACTGACTGGGCAAGCTGCTTTTGGGAAGCATTTCACTAGTAATCATCTATTTTTATTCAATCTTATTTTACAAATACAACTTCTATCCTGCAATACATGCTAAAACACAAGGGAAGATAAATTCATATGTCAAATTTTTTGTGCTTTGTTTTAGAATCTGTAAATTTTGGTAACTATTCTCAAAGATTTTGATCTGGAGTGGCACTTCCTCATCTATTCATCTTTGTAGTCTGCCTTTTAGAAAAATTTCTCCAAGTATTAAAGAAACAAGACGTTGATATCAATTTCAAAACACAGAAATAGCACAGGATGGAAGCTATTTTAAAAACTGAACAATGACTCTATGAGAAGTAGGATCTGACCATTTCACAGGCTGGAATCCGAAACAGTAACCTTCAGAATTTGGTCAGATCTAAATCGAGCCAATAGTGATACAGCGAAATTAACACTGGCACTCACCAGAAGGGTCAAGGTGACCCTGCACTTGGTAATGCAGCAACTACCAAATGGAATGCAGACATCATATCATCAATAGTTGTACTAGCTGTTTTTCTTGTCTCTGAGCATGCGCCAGGTTTACTCTTCTAAGGGGAGGGATGTGCTGGGCTGCATATAGTATGATACTCTGGAGTGTACATCCTGGAATTTGCTGCTTAAAGATGCAGCAAGAAAGAAGGTCATGCATCCATCCCATTTCCACCATTCAGTCTTAGCTGGCTTCTAGAAGCAACGTTGCTGAGATACCGAATGGGGTGAAGATGGGGTTCATGATAAACAGGTGTAGGTCAATACCACCATTTTGGGCAAATATTTCCCTATTATCTAGTTCTGCCTCTCAACCATGAGCACAATTACTCTCACTTCTGCTAAGATATATAACCTATTCTGCAGTATAAATGTGTTATTCTCTTTCTCTTCTCCTACCTGTTATGGCTTGTATCTAGATGTCCCCCTAAAGGCTCACATATGTGTGTGATACTGGGATTACGGGTGTATGGTTCTGGATTGGTCCGTTAATTGGTTCATCACGGTCCAGGGTGTGGATAATGGGAAGGTCCACTCTGGGTGTACGTGGCACCACCTAAAAGCTTGTAGCCTTGATGGGATAAAAGGGAAAGACAAGTTTGCTGCTGCTGCTTCACTTCGCCACCTCTGCCATGAACTATTCCTCCTCTGCTGTGCCCCTCTGCCAAGTAGCCCTGACTTGGAGACAGCAGAGGATGGACTGAGACCTCTAAAAATTGTGAGTCTTTCCTCTTGTAACTTGTAGATGTTGGGTATTTTGTCCTAGAAATGGGAAAAGTAAGATTCGTTCTCTCTCTCTCTCACTCCCCCTCCCTCTCTCTCCCCCACCCTTTTCTGTGTCCCATTAGACTGTGATAGATGATGTATCTCATTCAATTATCTGTTCCTGGTACTAGCACGGTACCTGGCATATGGGACATGATCAATAAATGGAGAATGGAATTAAGTGAATCCTGTTAGTTTACTCTGGAGAGACAATTTGAGGTAGAAGGCAAGGTGAAAATTTTTCCAAGCATGGGTAAAAATGACCAAACGTCATGCCATGTTTCTCTTGGATTAATGATGACTGCCTTTAATTGTATCTAAGAAAAGGTAATATTTATTCTTTTGAAACATCACAAAAGGAGTGGCAAAGTACCTTCAGAATGGCCCTGATCCCAATTAAAATTCTTCAACCCAAAAGAATAACTCTGATCTGATCAAAATGTATGAGTTCCTTTTTTTGTCAACATAATCTGAAGGCAGAAAATGGTATTTAGGATTTACATATACATGTGGAGTCCAACCTCGTTATGATGATTGTACCTAGAAGCCAGAGAGTTTTGAATCGTAAATGTATTTTCAGAAAAGAATCACATTTTCAGAACAAAAAAGGAGCCATTCATTGCACAATACCCAAAGAGAGGGACAAATTGTCAGGAGCATCTGCAGTGTCTATTCATTTGGCACATTAGCATGAAAGGGGGCTTTCTGCCCCAGGGGAGTCTGGCCTCTTCTCTATAGGATCTTGCTTTGAAGATCTTTGAAATAAGTATTTCAAGTACAGTATACTGATTTACTCTCATATTACCTAAGGAATTAGAAAAGTCATTATAACTTTAAGCATTAGGTGTTGGTATATTCACTCTTAGGACCAACATTACATCATAACTGAAACTAGGTAGGTACACATGCAAGCAAGGATTGGGTCTCTCGGGTGATGGCAAGCAGAAACTATAAGAACTTAGTCACACATAACTTGATGGGGTAGCAATCACTAAATGGAAAAGATGTTCTCTAAGCCAAATAATGAGTTTAAACTAAGCTCTAAGTTAAAGGAAAAACACTTTAAAAAAATCAAGCTATTTCTCTCAACTTATCAAAACATGTATACTCACTGGGTAACTATTAAAGACCTACTTTGTTGGACAAGGTCAGTCATCTCTAAGACAATCAACAAGGGCTCACACGCTATCTGATGTACTGTGCCATCTCTAAATCCCCAGCATCTACTTGAGTGTGCAGAACCCTGTGCCCATCTACACAATACCTATTGCATCACTTACATGTGAACATACGGAAGTGTGAAAATCGGTGGGTACTGATCCTCTTAAATTGCCTCACTCTATTTTATCTGATTAGGGTTACACAACCCTCCTTGTCTTAGTGACCAGGGACTACGCCCCACGGGTAAAACAATCACTGCATGGGTTTTCTCTGACCTCTAGGACTGGCTCAGGAAAAGCATATAACTGATGTTAGGTCCCTGAAAGTATCGGGGAAACAGGCTCCCTGAAAACTTCTGTGAAGTTCTCTGTATTTTGGGGGACTGCTGAGTGAAACACTTTGCATGACACATTAACACATTCTCGCCCACTTGAACCACTGGAGGTGCCCGCATGACCATCTCGTCTCATCAGGTCACGCATGTACACCAGGGATTCAGAGCAGCTCTGCAGCAAGACCTAAAAATTACTGTAAGTCTGTAGTAAGTTCTCTGTAGTGGGAAACATACTACTGGAGTTGATTTCTGATGGAGAAGTAAGTTTTTGTAAGTGAACGGTAGGGAATCCTTTCCAGGGACAGAAAACTGCAGGAGCAAAAGCAAAGAGGTGTAAAAACACGCAGTATGTTTAGGGTCAAGTGTGTGATGCAGAAGGAGAGGTGGCAAGGGGAGGCTGGAAGGCACATGAGCGTAGGGCCTGTAATGATCCTTTTCAAATACTAAGTGTGGTGGCAGAATAGAGAGGTAGAGGCTAGTATAGGTGGCTGCTACTGTCACTTGGGGCGACAGATAATGAAGCCCCATGCTTGTACCTTGACAGTGGACATGGAGAAGAGAGGATGAGTTTACTGGGTCTGTCGACAAGAGACTACACGCAATATGGTGCCAAACTTTATGAAAGGACAGGAGAGTAAGAATGAGGTTTCTCCAGTTGTGAGACGTCTGGTAAAAGCTGATGCCATTAATCAGGAAGGAAAATTCAGACACAAGTTAAACTACCTTCAGTAATTTTTGGAATATGTTCTATTTTACTTAAAAGACAACAACCTAAATCCAAAATAACAGGGGAAATGAATGGACAGATAAACTATGATACATTTACTGAATCAGTGGAATACTGTGCAATAAATTATTAATGTTCTCCTGTGGGTGACTCTTCTGATTGATAATATTTCCACACGTGATACATCCCCATAAAAGAGCTCCCCCCCATGGAAGCACCATGGTGGTGGGCTACACATTCATTTCGGCACCATCTGCTTTCCCACCACTACTAGATTCCTTGGCATTTCATGACTGGAAATCATTTATAGAATATTAACAAGAAAAAGTCTTCTGACATAGGAAAAAATAAATAAAAGAAACATTGTTCTAGTGTGGTGTAAGGTTTGAAAATTTAGAAGAACATGTAAATATGGAAAAAATTATATAGGCTAATATATTTATAGGCATAAATTCACAGTGGTAGGACTAGGAGTGGTTTTTTCTTTTACATCTTTGTGGTTTCTTTTTTTCTGTAAATTGCATACGCATCAATTTTGTAATTGTAAAAAAGGCATTGGCTATACTGGATTCCTCAGAAGCAGAAAATGCGATGAAGATGTGTGTGGAAATGATTTATCAGGAGATATTTTCAAGAAAAACGAGTACATGAGCAGAGCAGTGCGAACACTTAAGGGAGGAGGGCCAGAAAAATTGTGTTACTAAGCGACACCTCACTGGAAATAACGTGAGGTCAGCTTCTCCGGGTCAAGGTGCTGTCCTCCCTCCTGTCAGTCACCAGCTGAAGGCTGCCCCCAGGGCCATGAACATGCTCAGGTACTTGTGCTTCTCCTGCAGGTAGAAAGATGTGAGGACAGTACACTGACCGTGAGTCCTGGGTGTTCGCTGTGACAAACATGTATGAGAAAGGTGAGGGGATCTGAAGTGTGCGTAAAGCCAACGGCATCTGATAAAGATACTTACAGTATGAAATCTGTACTGTTTCACTTAACAAACATGAAAACCTTTACTTCATGACTACATTCGTTCATATTAAAATACTGATTTTTAAAGACGTGCATAGGTTATCTGCAAATGCTCTGCTACTTGATATAAGGGACTTGAGTGTTCATAGATTTTGGGGTCCTGGACACAATGTCCTCTGGGGGTTGGGGATTTAGCTCAGTGGTTAGAGTGCTTGCCTAACAATCACAAAGCCCTGAGTTCGATTCCCAGCACCCTCAAAAAAAAAAAAAAACACACAATGTCCCCTGGATTTCAGATGATCACTGTACTGGTTAGTGGTAACTCATCCTAATATCTTTCAGTTGTACAAACTTCCTTCAATTTTGTGATATGCTTACTAAGAAACCATGTAAAGTAAAAATGGCTTAACTTCTCACCTCTCTGGGTACAGCAGGTATCATAAACTATTTCTTACTTAGTTTATTCAGTTACAAGATGTGATTCGCTCAGGGAAAACCTGCAAGCAGCAGCTCATCCGGTTCTAATTCCTTAGGAATCAACTTATTATCTAACCACAGGCATAGCATGTCTTCAGAGAAACGCTATTGATTTTAGGGTTCTGACCTTGCATTTGGCCACTTCGCTAAATCCTCTTATTGGTTCAAATATTTTGTCAGGTTCGTCTCCTAGATGTTTTTGAAGGCAATCACACTGTCTCTACCACTGATAATTTTGTCTTTTTACCAATTTTTACCTCTGGGAGATAGGAGCGTGATAGCAGTCACCGATGTCCTGACTTTCATTTAAATCAGATCACGTCTAAATAATTATGATTTCTAGGATTAATCTGAGAAGATGGTAGTTCCACGGACTAACTTAACATTATTCCTAATATACACTTAAGAAGAGAAGATGGAATTGCATTATGTTTACATTAGGAAAAAAACCAACTATTTTAATAAAAACAACTGATCTTTGCTCTTTGGTTAATTCTTTGAGGTAATACTGAAACTGCTACAGAACTTTTCCACTTTAATCTACTTCTGATGTACAATATGTAGCTTAGAGATAACTTAAAATATTAGCACCAGAAGTAGAAAATTACATTTTTGCTATTAACAGGGTAGTGGGAAAGAGCAGCAAAATAGTAGCCTTTCTGAAAGACAAAGAGTCACTGAAGAATCACAGGGCACCATTGGAAGTACAATACTCTTCCGTACATGACTGAGAACCTCAGTATACAATATTTTAAATTTTATGTAGGTTAAAAAAAAGAAGGGGGGGAGAACTAAGATGCATCATGTACAGGTACAAAATAAATGTGATGAATGTAACCATTTTATGTACATTGTACCAATACATGTTCTTGGTTTAAAATAAAAAAAATACACATTTCTATTTCTCTTACATTTTATAGAATTGCATCTAAATATTAGATTACATTCAAAATTTAAATAAAACTCAATTTTAATAGTTTTTTTGAGAAGAAAAACATCAACTTTTAATATAAAGAGAACTGCATAGTAATATAATGTTGACTTGACTTAGTATTTCTTTCTGGGAAGGAAAATTTGAAAGATCTTACTTTGTAAACCATCCCCAAAGTGCCAAGTGCCCCTAAGATGTAATGCTTTATATTGCTTTATGTTCTCAGCGTTCACAGTGTTAAATGCGTGTATTAGGAATTAGGACCACCGGATATAAAAATGAGATGACACCTATAGACAACAAACATTAATTGCTGCTCGTTACTACAGAAGCAAGATGACTAAAGTTTGGGAGAAAAGTATTTCTGATAGCAACATGCCAGACTAAGAATCTTCGCAAAATCAATGGTGGTCTGAATTATTCAGACAGTGTACCACGGGCTAGAGTGGAATGTAAACTAAATGGCTTCCACAGATTTGTGGCTGGTATCTATTATGAATACTCACAGTAAACACTCTCTAGGGAGGAAAACAAGGAGATGGAGAGGAAATGCTGGACTTGAGAGAATTAGCCAACCAAGCTGACAGCAGCATACATGCCAAGACTTTGCCAATTTTGCCCACATAAAGGACAAACTAGATGCACATGCTATATTGGTAAGATCTAGTGCTTCTTGACATATTTTAACGTAGACTAAACCTAGATACTCCATTCTCTGAGCCTTTGACTTTTCTTCTTTTCTCAATAAATAGATTAGATACTAAATATTTTGAAAGCCATCTCTTCTAATCCACGAAAATGCACACGTAAGTATACATACGTGGCTGCCAAAGTGGCATAACTAGAAGAGCTCTGGTAAAGTATTGCTTATTCCCAGTTTCCTTAGTTTCCTTTGGCTGACCTCTCCACTGTGGTGAATTCATCAAGATGAGACATTGCCTGAACCAGGAGCAAGTGCAGGTAGCAAAGGCACATGATGTTTCCTAGGGCTTCTGACTCTGACAGGATTTATAGACAGACTCTGAAGTTCTGGGACCTAACATATGTATTACATGTATACATGTGAATGCACTTCCAGGCAAGAGAATCCAGGGTTGTCTGTACATATCAAAATAGAAAATCCATGACCCAAAGGTAGCTGAATAAAGCTGCCAAGTACTTCTTTTTCCACAAAGAACCAAAGTAACAGGTATAGAGCTGCCTTTTAAGGTGAGTGACCCTAGGAGAACACTGGAAATTAGCAAAAGGGAGACTGAAACCTTGTGAGAGTCACAGACCTTGGAGGACAGCACGGGATGAGAAACAAAACACTCCGTATCTGCCACTCTGGTTCCACCACTGGCCATGGGGGCGGGAGGAAAACACCCCTGTGCAAGGGTAAGGGTGAAAAGGAGTGTCACGGTAAACTATCAGTGTGGATGCTGGCAATCCTAGCTCTTAGAAAGTTTCACAGTCCTCCAGGCTAGCTGCCCCCTTAGATAAATAGCATGAAATCTGCACAGAAGCCTGACTTTATAAAAGGATTTTATATCACCTCCCAGAAAATCCCCAGGCTGCTGTACCCAGGAGTCATCTCAAGAAATGAACTGCTGTCTAAATCTAGGTTGATTTAGAGGTCAGAAACCTCTGCAACATCCAATCTCTGGGGCCCTCCAGGCAGTGCACTGTACTGGCTATGGGGATAAGTGCTTTGCAAGCTCAATTTAACCCAGGAGAGGGGACTGTCACCGAAGCCTAGTGGATGCCCTACACTGTAGGGAATGGGTATTATTTCATGGAGAATAACACAGGGCACTGCTTTCAAGGACTAGGAGACCACAGCACTTGTTGTCTGAGACCAAGAGCATGGTCAGCCGAGTGCAGACCTATGCCATTGCCATGCCAGGACTGAAGGCAGGCACCCACATGGTTCTGCCTGTGTTCCACTGTGTCACATCAGTAGCCTGCTGCAGGTAGGATGGAAGGAAACATTATGATTTTTACTGCTGTCCTGCCCACAAATGGGTTCTAAGTGAGCAGTAAGCAACTTTATGGTTCCAGCAGTCACTTTGCCCTCCCAAGGAGACTGTGGCCAAAGAGAACCAAGAGGAACTTTTTTTTTAGTTCCAGCTGCGACCCCACTCCCAGAGATGCATTGCAATTGAAGGGTCCAGTCAAGAAAGCTTTGGCACCAGACTCTGCCCTGCCTCCAAGCATGCACTGTTATTGAAAGTGCTGCAAGAGGCAACATAGGCTGTAGCCACCAAAGTGCACCTGGATATAGTACCATGGAAGCAGCAGAGAGTAACACCATAGTGTCTTGCTGCTATCCTGCAATATACAGCTGGCCGGGTTAGTGGAATCATCACAGAGGAGGTGCTATGGTTGCCACCACTGCTTCTTCCCATCAAGTATCTAGTGTCATCAACATCCAAGGTCTTGGCTAATAGCAGAGCTAATATCAGAAGTACCCAAGAAAATTTTTTAATGACTAACAAGGGCCACCATTCCCACTGTAAGAGTAGCCACACACTGAGTACCCCCCACTCCATACCCCACACATTCTGCTGTCTGCACCACACTTGTCTGAGTTGCTAATGTGTCCCACACCTATGTGACCCTCGGAGACAGTGGGTCTCTCTGACACTGCTGTGGTACACATTCTGCTTCAAGTCATTAATTCCAGCCACATAAACTATAGGGAAACTGTACTATGGTGAACAAGGCCAACACTGGAAACAAAGCTAAACAAACTAAAACTTGTGAAACAAACTAAAACTCCAAACCACATGTTTAAAGGAAAGCCACTTACTAGGAAGGCCACCACATAAAGGTGATAAGGACAAGCCATCCATCAGATGTGCAAATCTGATGCACTAGAAATATGAAATAGAGCACAAGAAATATGAAAAAAAATATGATGCCTCCAAAAGAACACAGTAACTTTCCAGCAACGAATCCCAAAGAAATCAACATGGACAAAATTCTTCACGAAGAATTTGAAAGCAACACAAAAACTATACAAACACATGGAAATTATATAACATTCTCTCCAACAACCAATGGGTCACAGATGAAATTAAAGAAGAAATTAGACAGTTTCTACAATTAAATGATAATGCCAGTACAACATACTGGAACTTATGGGACACAATGAAAACAGTCCTATGAGGGAAATTTATAATGATGAATTCCTACATCAGGAAACAAAGCAAGCTCAAATAACCTAATGTTGAATCTCAAGCTTCTAGAAAAAGAAGAATAAGTCAAGCCCAAAACTCAAACAAAGGAGCAAATTATAAAGATCAGAGCAGAAATTAATGCAATTGAGACTATGAAAACAACACAAAGAATCACTGAATCAAAAAACTGGTTCTTTGAAAGATTAAATAAAACTGACAAACCTTTAGCCAACCTTGCTAAAAAAAAAAAAAGAAAAAAAAAAGGGAAAGAAAAGACTCAAATCCATGCAATTAAGAATAAAAATGGTGAAATCACAACAGATCCTGCAGAAATCCAGGAGATCATTAACATCTACTTCAAAAACCTATATTCAAATGAGACGGAAAACACAGAAGAAATAGATTCCTAGATATATATGAATTATCAGCACAGAATCAAGAAGGTATAAAAATTCTAAATAACCCAATATCAGCCAATGAAATTGATGATATAATTAAAAACCTCCCAACAAAGAAAAGCCCAGCTTCTGACAGAGTCACTGCTGAATTCTACCAGAAATTTAGAGAAGATATGATGTTGATACTCTTTAAAGTCTTTAATGAAACTGAAAGGTAAACAATAGTCTCAAACTCATTCCTGAAAACAAGCAGTAACCTGATACCTAAATCAGAGAAGGATCCAACCAAAAATGAGAACTATGGACCAGTCCCCCTAATGAACATAGATGCAAAAATGCTCAGTAAGATACTGGTGAACAGAATGCAGCAAATCATCAAGAAGCTTATACACCATGACCAAGTAGGGATTCTGAGATAGTTCAAAATATATAAATCAATCAATGTAATAAGCCATATCAACAGAGCCAAGGACAAATATCACATGATCATCTCAATAAATGCAGAAAAAGCATCTGACAAATTCCAACACTCATTCATGATAAAAACCTTACAGAAAGTTAGAAGTTCTTTATTTCAATCGGATAAAAGACAAACCAACAGCCAAAACCATACTAAATGGTCAAAAACTTAAAGCTTTCACTCTTAAAATCAGGAACAAGACACAGATGTCCACCATCACCTCTCCTACTCGATATAGTTCTGGAGACTTTAGCCAGAACAATTAGACAAGAGAAAGAAATAAAACGAATATGGATAGGAAAAGAAGTTGTTAAACTATCAGTATTTGCAGAAGACATGATACTCTACATAGAAGATCCCAAAAACTCCACTAAAAGACTTCCAGATTTAATAACCAAATTCAGTAGCATAGCTGGATACAAAGTCAACACTCAAAAATCAATAGCATTCCTGTACACAAATAACAAACTCACCAAGAGAGAAATTGAGGAAACTGCACCCTTCACAATAGCACTGGAAAAAAACGAAATACTTAGGAATTAATCTAATGAAGGGACTAAAGGAAATTTACATTGAAAACTATAGTACTCTGAAATCACAAATCAAACAGGATATCAGGAAATGGAAAGATATCCTCTGTTCTTGGGTAGAAGAACTAATATAGTAAAAATTGTGATACTTCCTAAATTACTATACAAATTTAATGCAAACCTAATAAAAATACCAACAGTACACTTCACAGAATTAGAGAAAACAATCCTAAAATTCATTTGGAACCAGAAGAGACATACAGTAACAAAAGTAATTCTGGGCAATGAAAGGAAGACAGGGGCACCACAATCCCTGACCTGAAACTACACTACAAAGCTACTGTAGTAAGGACAGCATGGTACTGGCAAAAAACACACCTGAGGATCAGTGGAACAGATTAGAAGTTACAGAAACAACTCCAAACACACTCAGACACTTTACCTTTGACAAAAGGGCCAAATTCTTCAGTGGAAGTCAGACAACCTCTTTAATATATGGTGCTGGAAAAACTGGTTTTCCACATGCTGAAGATTAAACCTAGACCCGTATCTCTCATCGTGTACTAAATTAAAATTGAAATGGATCAGAGACCTAAATATTAAAGCAGAAATCCTAAATCTATTGGAAGACAGACTAGGTAGAACTCTTGAAGATATAGTCTTTTTTCCAAAGACTTTAAGGGAAAAAATCTGATTGCACAGGAAATAATACAAAGAATCAAGAAATGGGATCACATCTTTTTAAAGAGCTTTTGCACAGCAAAAGAAAATACCAACAGAGTGAAGAGACAGCCCACAGAATGGGAAAAAATTTTTCCCAGTTGTTTCTCAAACAAAGGGCTAACATCTAGAATATATACAGAACTCAAAAAAATCATAACTCCCAAATTTAAAGATACAATCCAAAATGAGCATCTGAAATGAATAGATACTTCTCAGGTGAAGAAGTACAAATGGAAAATAAACATGTGAAAAAATGTTCAGCATTGCTGGTCATTGGAGAGATGCAAATTAAAACAAACTGGGATTTCATCTTACCCCAGTAAGAATGACTATTATCAAGAAACAGGAAGATATATCATGTACACGTACAAATTCCCTATGTTGAATGTTATCCTTACGTATATCCAAAATGTACCACTAAAATAAATTTAAAGAAAAAAAGAAATCAACCAATAACAAACACTGGTGGAGCTATGGGAAAAAGGAACTCTTTTCTGCTGTTTTTGTGAGTGGGAGTGTACACTGGTACAACCACTGTGAAAGTCAGTGTAGAGATTCCTCCAAACACTAGGACTAGAAGTTCCATCTGACCCAGCTATTCTCCCTTTTTGGTACCTCACTGAAAGAATTAAAAGCATCATACCATAGTGGTATATGCACATACATGTACATGATTTGTAACAGCTAAATTTTGGAAAGAACTCAAATGTGCATCAATGGATGAATGGATAAAGATGATGTGATATTTTTGTACAATGGAGTACTACTCTGGTATACAGAATGATAAACTTGAGGGCACCGAGTCACACTTAAGGGTATCTCAATTAGACTAACAGCGGATTTCTCAACAGAAACTTTATAGGCCAACAGGGAATGGAATGGCATATTCCAAGTCCTGAAAGAAAATAGCTGTCAAAAAACAATACTATATCCAGAAAGCCTATCCTTCAGAAATGAAGGAGAAATGAAGGCCTTTGAAGACAAGCAAAATCTGAGGAAATTCATGATTACCAGAGCAGCCTTAGAAGATGCTTAAGCAAGTCTTACATCCAGAAGTGAAAAAGTTAACTACCATCACAAGAGGATGTTAAAGTATTAATTTTAGTAGAAGGGTACCTAAAATATGTAAAAGATAAATAGAAAAGAACCAAACACCAAAAATCATCAATACAATAAAGCATGAAACCACAAGATGAATAAGAGAGCAAGAAGAGAACAAAGAATTTTCAAAACAGAAGAAAATAAAAAACTGACAGAAGTTTTTGCATGTCAATAATAACCTTGAAGTTAACAGACCAAATTCTTTAAAGACAGATTGGGTGAAGAGATCAGTGAAAAAAGATCCATTAATAATTCTGCCTACAAGAAATTTACTCTATCAGTAAGGATACAAATAGTCTGAAAGTGAAAAAAAAAAGATATTCCAAACAAATGGAAGCCTAAAGGATGCAGAAGTAGTTATACTTAATCTGATGAATAGACTTTATGACAAAAATTATGAAAAAGTCAAAAGATCCCTATAAGAAGTTGTTATATCTTCTTCAATATAAGAAGATACAGTAACTGTAAAGCTACATGTACTAAATGTCAGAGAACTCGATTTTACAAAACAAATGCTATTAGATCTAAATGGAGAATTAGGCTCCAATATGTAATGGGTGAGTTCTAGAACATCCTTCTTTCATAGATGAACATATAATCCAGACCAAAAACAAATTCAACAAAGAAACATCAGAGGTAAACAATACTATAAATCAAATGGATTTAGCAGACATTTACAGAACATTCCACCTGAAAGAAACACACGTTTTTTTTTTTTCTCTAGAAAGAACTTTTTCTAGAATAGATTGTATTAGTAGGTCACAAACTATTCTTAACAAACTCATAAAAATTGAAAACATCTTTTCTAATCACAATGGGAGAAAAGTAAAAATCAACAACAAAAGAAATTTTAGAAATTCTACAAACACATTGAAAGTGAATAAAGTTTTGAACAAAAATGGGTTATCAAAAAATCAGAAGAAAAATTTAGAAGTTTCTGAAAAGCAAATGCAAACAGAAACATAGCGTACTAAAAATTATGGAATACAGCAAAAGCAGTACTAACAGGGAAGTTTATGATAATGTATCTACATCAAAAAGGGAAGATTTCAAATAAATAGCTTAATCATATATCTTACAGTCCTATGAAAACAAGAACTAAACCCAAAATTAGTACAAGAAAATAACAAAAATCAGAGAAATAATAAAACAGATACTAAAAAAAATACAAAAGATCAACAAAACAAAAAGTTGCTTCTTTAAAAAGATAAAATTAACCATCCCTTATCTACATGCTCCACAAAGATAGAAGAGCCTACTAAATAAAATTAGAGATGAAAAAGAAGGCATCACAACCAATATGACAGAAATACAATATGTACATTTCTGATTATTATGAAAACCTTTGTGATAACAATTTGGAAAACAAGAAACAAATGAATTTCTCTACCATTATGACCTAACAAACTTGACCCATGAGGAGATAAACAAACCTGAATAGGTCAGTAAGAGCTAATGACATTAAATCAGTAATAAAATGTCTCCCCAAACAGCTCAGGACCAGACTTCACTAGTGAGTTTTACCAAATTTTAAAGAGCTTACACTTATTCTTCTCAAACTATTCCAAAGAAATAAAAGAGAAGAAACCCTTCCGAACTTATCCTATGATGCCAGCATTACCCTGTTATCAAAACCATATAATGATTCAAAAATTAAAGAAATTCATAGACCAATATCCCCAATGAGCACAAATGCAAAAAAATCTCCAACAAAATACTAGCAGATTGAATTCAACAGCACACTGAAACCATCACCCACCATTATCATGTTGGTCTCATCCCAGGGATGCAAGGATAGTTGAATATATACAAATACATACATCCATCATATCAATAGATGCAGAAAATTTCTTTGACAAAATCCAACACCTCTTCATGAAAAAAGCCCTGAATAGATTAGGTACAGAAAGATCACACATCAACACAATACAAGAGCTATGTATGAGACAAACCCACAGCCAGCATCATCCTGAATGGGCAAAAGGTGAAAGCATTTCCTCTAAAATTAGGAACATGACCAGAGTGTCTACTCCCACTGCTCATATTCAGTACAGCATCCAGAGGTTTAGTCAGAGGTGTTAGGCAAGAGAAACAAGTACAATACATAGAAATAAGAAGGGAAGAAGTCACATATCGCTATTTATAGATTATATAATTCTATATATTAAAAAAACTCTGAAACTCCACCAAGAAACTGTTAAAACTTATAAACAAATTCATAAAGTAGCAGGATACAAAACCAATATAAAATTTTTTCTGTATGCCAATAATTAATTTTCCAAGAAAGAAATCATGAAAACAATCCCATTCTTGGACAGCACAAAAAATACTTTAGGATAAATTTAACTAAGGAAGTGAAAGACCTCCGTAATAAAAATCATAAGAAACTGAAGACAAAGAAAATGGAAGACTTCCCATGTTCATGGATGGGAAAAATTAATGTTGTTAAATAAACACACCATTGGACTCTATCAAACACCAATGACATTCCTCACAGAACTAGAAAAAAAAATCTTAAAATTCATACGAAAACATAAAAGATCCCAAATAGCCAAAGTGATCTTAAGAAAAAGAGTAAAGCTGGAGGTATCAGAATACCCAATTTCAGATATAGAACAGAGCCATGGTAACAAAAACAGCATGGTACTGGCATAAAAACAGACACACAGACCAGTAGGACAGAACAGAGATCCTTAAAATAAACCCACACATCTACGACCAACTAGCACTTGATGAAGATGCCAGAAACATACACTGGAGAAGGGGCAGTCTCTCCAACACATAGTCCTCAGAAAAATGGATGTCCACATGCAAAAAATTAAAACTTCACCCCTATCTCTCACCCTGTATAAATGATTCAAAGACCTAACTCTAAGGCCTTGAAACCATCAGAGTACTGGAAGAAAATACAGGACAAACACTTGCAGACATGTGTGCAAGCAATGATTTTCTGGATAGAACCCTAAAAGCACAGGAAACAAAAGCGAAAATGGGGTTACATCAAACTAAAAAGCTTCTACACAGCAAAGACAATTGCCCAGGTGAAGAGACACAGAATGGAGGGCAAATGATCTGAATAAGCACCTCTTGAGAAAAGAAATACAAATGACCAGCAAATACATTAAACACTGCTTAATATCATTATCAGAGAAATGCAAATCAAAAGTACAGTGAGAGTGAGGGTGAAGGAAGGTGAAGGAAAGTAAAAATAATTAAGATGTATTCTATAAATGTACCAAGTATCCATGATGAATGTAATCATTATGTACTGCAAACATGGACTAGTTAAAAAAAATTACAGCGAGGCATCTCGACTGAGTTATAATGGCTATCATTACAGCAAACAAACAAAAATAATAAATGCTGGCAAGGATGTGGACAATAAAGAACTTTTACACAATGTTGATGGGAATGTAAATTACTATGGCCATTTTGGAGAACAGTAAGCAAGTTTCTCAAAAGATCTACCATATGATCTAGCTATCCTACTTCAGTACACATATCCAGTGGAAATGGAATCAGCATACCAAACAGATACCTGCAATCCTGTGTTTACAGTGGCATTATTTATAATAAGATATGCTATCAGCCTAGATGCCCATTGGTGGCTGCATGAATAAAGGAAATTTGGTATATACACACAATAAGATATTATTCAGCCATAAAGAAGAATGAAATGTTATTTGCAGCAAAATGAATGGAACTGGAAGGCTCATGTTAAGTGAGATAAGCTAGGCATAGAAAGACAACTACAGCATGTTGCGTCTCACACGAGGAAGCTAAGAAAAAGAAAGGTGACCTAACTGTAAAATGGTGATTAACAGAGGTTGGAAAGGGTGTGCGGGAGACAGTGTAAAGGGAAGTTGGATTTAATCAGTGCATGTTATATGACTATATAGAAATATTACACTGAGCCCCAGTAAGAAGCATGATAAATGCATGCTGAACAGAAACAAACCATCAAAGATAAAAAAAGTGAATTCATAACCCACGAAAGGTTAAGGAGCTCAAGAATGAGAATCAGGAGGCCTGCGCTCTCCAGCTTGACTGGCTACTAAGCAGCCACGTGAGCTCATACTGAGACAGTCCCGCTTTCAGCACAAAACGTGTACACATCTGAATATGTTGCCTGGCAAAAGCCTCAGTGTCCAGCAAACTTTTTCTATAAGAAGGCAAATGGACCTCTCCCAACACTGGCCTGGAAATGTTTAAACTCTTCGTTTGGATCCCTAGGGAGTGATAAGTTATAACAATATATTGGTAAGATAGAGGGCAAAGGAATAAAGAGACAAGGAAGAACAGGTAGAGTAAGGAGGAGAAGGAGAGTGAGATAAAAAAGGAGGGAGAAATGACGCACTGATGATAGTCTGGGTATCAGGCAAAGTAGTACAGAACTGATAGAAGGGTTTTCGTGGGGATCCGACCCTGGTTCCTCCCTAGTCCTTCCCACTGTCCACAAGTACAGCTGTGGCATTCAGATCCTTGAGAAAAAGCATGAGTTTCTAAATTAAACTACAACAGGAGGCAGGAATTACACACATGTGAATATGATAACATGTGTATGTACTCTTTTAATTTTTACATTTTAAGTTATGAAATCACACCCTCTAATGAGTAATAACACATAATAAGGGAATAATTTTAACTAGCTTGTTTATTTGTTTGACAGTGATAATGTGGAAAAATGATCTTTTAAAAACACTTAAACATTTAACTTTTGATTCCAAGTCTTCTTCCCACAGCTTAATTTATTAAAACTAAACACATCTTGACATTTTAATTTGGAAAGGTGAGAGGGCAGTACCCTATAATTAGAAGCCTTCTTTGAGCATCCTACAGAACAGAGCAGTTTACTAAAAGAATTATTGAGCCTTATTTATGAACAAGTATAGAAACACCACTCATGAATCAAGATTGAATTAGTAAGGCAAAAATTGACGCAACTTCAACTTCTCTGTAGAATGAAATTAGCCTTCTTTCACTTATAAATGTGCTTTCTTCATTAATGGGTAGAAAGATAGTTATATGGACAGGGTCGAAAGGGGATGGAGAATCTTTCCGGCTGCTCTCTATATTCTTGGCTCCTGACTGAGAATTATCACTGACACTAACCATCACCACGCAAAGGGGTCTATCTGTCCAAGTGCTTGTAAGGGCTCATTTTTACTTACTATGCAAATAATGTGCTCGGCATAATCCTACCAGTTTATGTGAAGGGAAGAGACCAGGATGCGATTAAGATGCGAGACAGTCCCAGTTTGGTCTGGCCAAACTTCTGGGTTCAGGAATCACTGGACCACAGATGTGGCCAATGAACACGTCCACCAATGATCATTCCTAGACTTCCACATGGCATTTATATTTAAAATATACTAAACAACGAAATAAATTTATGATCTTTAAATGCTTTCCTATTAGTTAAATCTGTTCTAGAAGCAGAAAGCAATATAGAAATTGAATAGCATGGATAAACTAGCAGCAAGCTACATGTTCAACAACAAAGTAATTTCATATCACAGACAGGATAGGACCCAGCCATTGAAATGACAGTTATACATCACTGTATGTATTACTGCAGTAGATTCTTGCAATGAAATGCTTAATTTTTTAAAGTAGTAAAATTTTACTCATACTTTTGCAAAGAGCTGGGTCAATAATCATGTCACCTGATTATAATCAAGAAAAAAGTCTACAGGAAAGACACAATAAGAAAACCAATATGGGAACGTTTTTCCATGGAAAAGAGGTTAAGTTTATGAATGATTTTCCCCTCTTTTTCATTTATTTTATAATTACATTATAAATTATAGTTATATTATTTTTACACTGATAAAATACATTTATAATTAAAAGAAAGATATTTTAACATTATATTCATATACGAATTAAATAATTTAAACATTTTCCACTGATTCATTAGATTCTTTAACTGCTACATGAGGGTAACAGCAAGAATAGTGAAAACCAAGCTGCCCGATAGGGAAGCTGGAGATAGTGCAGATACGTTGGAATCATTACAAAGCCTACATCATTGGTTAGGAACTGAGTGTATCCTCAAACACAAAGTAGCTAATATCCAAACTAGAGGTTCTTCCCCCAGATAGGTATTTCTGGCACAAAAGTAACTACAGATATAAAATTTACTCAGGGGAAAATCTGTTACTATCTTTGAGTCCAGGGCCTCTGCTGTTTCTTTCTGCTTTGCATCCATTCCGTTTTCTCCAGGCATCTCATCCTGATTTTCCTCTGGTGACCACTCTTCCCTCATTTGTGGCCCACACAGTGCAGAGGTGCTGGCCTCACCTCCTCAGTCCATGGTTGTGCAATGGGCCAAGCTGGACAGTCTCCAAGCTTAGCCAACAAGAGTAAAGTTAGGGGGATGATGAGAGCTGCAGTAACATTCTTTCTACCGGGGTTTCTAAGTCAATGGCACAGAAATCTGGTGCTGCTGTGAGACTTCTTGCTACCCATTTGGTGAGCTCTTGACAATGCAATAACCAAAGGAGAAGCACAGTTGAGAACACAGCAACTCGATTCCTGGTCATTATGCCTCAATCCTGGGTCCAACTATTCCTGAGATCGGTATCACTAGATTTTTCATTTACTTGAGTCAATATATTGTTACATCCTTTGAAGACACGTACTTTAAGCAAAATTGTTACTTACAATCAAATTATTAATTCGTATTTCTGCAATTGCTTGGTAGTGTATTCTACATTAGGTTATTAACATTGTCTATGATCATTCACTATTGCTGTGATCTGTCATCTTCCTCCTTTGACCAAACATATTTACTAGAAGAGAGAATTTTGAATTAAAAATGACTTGTTCTTTCTCAAATCATGCTATATGTTGGCAAGTCAACAAGTGCTTTTATATAAATTCATCCACATTAAACCATCTGAATATCTATGGTGTTCAAAAATAGATTTTTGTAAACATATCTCAATGCAGAAGAGGAAGTTGCTTAATTAGCCATCTGTATTCAATTTGAATTCAAACTTTTCAACATTAAATGTGAAAACAATTTTACTAGTGGTAATTACACAAGATAACTTGGATAAGTGGGTCTCAAGCTTTAGCATGCATCAGAATCACCTGGAGGACTTGTTAAAAACCATTGGTGGCCATCCCTGTCTCCTGGGTTTATAGTCCAGCTGGTCTGGGCTGAGCCTGACAGTCTGCATCTCTAACAAGTGCCAAGGTGATGCTGATACTGCTGGTCCAGAGACCACAATTTAAAAATCGTTTAGACTTAAAATTTTTTTCATTTTTGTATAATCACTGATATTTATTTGGTATCTGTGATTTAAAACATAAATCCATGTTTTCTGAGATGAAGGCATAATTTAGATCTGAAAATTCTGGACATAAAGATAGTGATGGGTTCTACAAGTGGATGGGAAATAGCAGATAAAGTAATCTGAGCAAAAGCTTGATTAAAAAACTCATTATGGAAACTAAGTAACCTTCATTTCCAATAGATGACATGACCAGTCAGAAATTCTGCTACATCAACTAAAAGTCAGACTTAAATGTTCCCCTGCTGCATTTATTAGCAAAGTTCACAAGGCCAATGTAATCAAGTATACCACAAACTCCTGGGTACCTTTTCCCTCTGACTTACAGAAGGGAACTAAGTGGTTTCTCTCTGCCAGGGGGACTGGCAACTCACAGAAAGAGTAAAGTTTGGTAAAACATGCTTAATTGGCAGGAAGTCATTCAACTGAAAGTATGATTCAAAGAATCTGGTAATCTACAATGCCCTATCACTTTTTTAATAATTTGATACTATCAATGTACTTCATTCAAGCATTCTCTGACTTTAAGATAGAGTAGGATCTAAACTGAGTTTTACAAAGCACAGCTCGACATATTACTATGCATTTTAAGACTTGCCCAAGTGGACTTTTTCTATGGATAAGCCACTGACAGTTCCCTTTATCTTCCTATTTGAGGCTCAGCTGCTAATGAAATAAGAATCTTTCATATTTGAACAAGTAAAATTAGAATATGACTGAAACCTTATCATAAGTCACATGTAAACTAGCTTCTCTGATTTCATATCTGTTTGAATATAGTCAATTTTAGTATACTACATCAAAAGAAAAACCATATTACTTTAAAGGTAAAAACGTGCCAATGTTAGCTTAAGACTAGTAAATCACAATTTTTAATAAGGAATTTATTTCTCTACAGTGAAAATTGTATTGACCGTCTGTCTAAATTCTTTCATAAATAAAGAAGGAGAATGAACTCAGAAGAGGGCACATTCTTGTCAGAGGGTTTATTTGGCAGTACAAACAATGCTGCTGGTCATGAAGTTTCTCATGTTCCTAATGGAAAATATCAACTTTTCATCATGTATGGCACCGAGTAGGATAGAGAGCACGTGAGTTGGATGGCTGGGCCACAGACTCAGGATCCAGGAAAGCCCTAAGAAGTCAGAGCAATAGATTTCAAAGGAATCCATCCAGCCAAGTTCAGCTCTGCTGAAACCAATATGCTGCACTGCACTGGAGTCCAAACCAGCTGTGCAAAAGCTTAAGAAGGAAGAGAAGTGCCTCTTGTTGTCCCCAAATCTAGACATTTGAAAAATGTTCATTCAACCCATTCATAAAAATATTATTGTTCTCATTTTATACTTGGGGACAAAGGCTCAAGAGTACTGATCAACTTCCCCGTAGTTAGTGATAAGGCCAGAACTTGAAACCAAGGGTGAAGGTTTCAAACTTTATGCTCATTTCTACTATGCTGTCTCAGTAGGAGGGAAAATTTTTAAGAAATGAAAAGTCTACAACCAAAAAGGTTGAGTTCTCTCTATTTCCCTGATTAATAGGCATAGGCAAATTCCATTTGCCTTTGTCAAGAAATTCATATTCATATGATGTTTATCCCAAGAGAGCTGCATTTTAATACAGAACTCGGAGCGTGGAGGGGGGCTGTAAAATAGGGAATGAGTAAGATGAGAGAGTTACAGATGATGTCAGAGTCAGAGGGGAGAGATGGGGAGGCTTGCTTTGAGATCAAGTTGCCTGGTAATCAATTTCCAAACCTGCCTCTGCAAAAAGAGCTGGGGATGAAGTTCTCAACAAGATTCCTCAGGGAACACGCTGGTCTCTGGAGAAGCTGAGGCAGATGACCTTGCAAGGCACCCAGAAGAAAAGAGGCCAATGGGTGCCACATCCAGAACCACCTTGGGTGTGAATTCCCAGACGTAGCTCAGCGGTCAGGAGTAATGAGGGTATTTTGCTGGTCTTTAGAATTTATATGACCCCAAAGGGAAAGCTGTCCTCAAAATACCATTTGTCTTTCCAAGGGTACTGGCTGTATTCTCACTGCCTTGCCACTTCCCCCAAAAGTCTCTAATTTCTCTGTTGAAATTGTGATGAGTAAATGAAAACTGGAGAAAGGGAAAGGAAAGGAGATAAAAAAAATAATTAAAATCTGTTATGCATATGTACAATCTCCCCACAATGAATGTAACCATTACGTACTGCAAACATGCACTAATAAAATTTCTAAAAAGTCCTAAAACGTGAGACAGTAGCTCCACTTCATGAATGTTTTTACTACTTCAGAAGTTCATGTGTGAAGCTAACCTATTATAGGATTTATCTTGGAAGAGTGAGAGTTACATAAAATAGTTAATCGAAATGACTGAATTAAATTGAGGGAGTTTTCTACACATATAATAAAAACTTCAGTCTCATTTCTAATTTCTCATATGCTTAGTATGAATTCAAATACAGGTGCTAGTCCTTAAAGAAAATTAAATATGTGGTGACATAAAGAAAACCACAAGGATAATCGACTCTTAAGGTGTTGTTACTAGAATTTTTTGAAAAGTTCTTTGCTTGTGTACTAAAAAAAATTAAAAGTGTCCTATATTTAAGTATGTCTAAAAGTTATTAAATCCCATTGCACAGCAATGCTGATTTAAAATAAGATATGCTAATTTATGTACTAATAATACAATAAATGAAAACTAACAATGATGCAAAATAGGTGAGTCTATTGTGGGTTTTATCATTTCTTGGTTTAGTAGTATAAATAATAAGGTATAATTTTAAAATGAAGTGATTCCTTTAGCAGATAGTGCAGACTTCCCTGGAGCTGAAGAATAGAAAATAAATTAGTTCTACAGCGATTATCTTGTCTTATCCCCACTTCTGCAGGGCCCCTCTACTTGTTTTAAACCTCTGTATTCATATGTGACACCCACTGTCTGGGACATTTAAGCAAATACTTTTCATTTCAATTCAGTGAGGTATACACAGCAAGAACTGCAGGTGCAATTGCAATTCCCTGTCCTGTCAGGGATAATAGGACACTTGCTTTGTTCTGGAACACAACTCCAGGTAAAGGAAACCACGAATCTGCAAAAATCTACTTGGGGAGATTTTACTATCAAGCTTTCCTTGCTGGCTTCACTTGTTGCCTGTCCTGGGATGATCATGGAGTTTTGTGAGTACTTCTTACTCTTCAGGAAGGATTAGCATAGACGTTCTGCTACAAACTTAACATCAGGTCTGAAATACACAAACTCAGGACCCAAACTGAAATCACTCTGACCTGAGATGGGTCAGGGTTCCCAAGTCCTTCTCTGAACCAGTTTCCTAGCGTCCTTCCAGATGCCTCCTGAAAGTGAATGCCCAAGGGAACAGAGGGAACGGAGGGACTGAGCAGAGCTCCTGGGGGCTGGCTTAGGCAAGGCAGGCTGGAACCATGATTTAGTTATTTTTATACCACTGATATGGACTCCATAGGTCACTTTCTTTTTTATTCCACATTTTTTGTTAGAGCATATCGGTGATACAGATTAATGGGTTTCATTTTGGCAGATTTGTACATGTGCATACAATACATACTTAATCACCCCCCTTCCAGCTATTTTCTACCTATGCCCCCATTCTCTGTGTGCTTCCTGGTGCGACGGTGTAAGTGCAGCTTCAGGAGAAAAGGGAGGCCTTTCACGAGCACATAGTTTGTGGGCAAAGTTTGGCAGTATGTAGGTTTGCAGCTGATTTGTCTCAACTGGTCATGTACAGAAAGCAGCTGGCAGCAGGTACCCAAATAGCTGGAGGGAGAAGTTAAGAGGGACTGCGGTCTGCTGTGAGAAGAGAACTGCTTCAAGGACTCGGGAAACCCAGCCCAAAGCCAGCAAAGGGGCCGCAGCGGAAGGACTGAGAAGCTGCTGGAGAAAACATCAGTCAGCCTTTCAGAGCAAGGGTCTAGGGATCCAACCTGAGTGCTGGAGGTAACCAGCTCTTCAGATGGCCTCCAGGGAGAGGCTGCAGATGAGACAGAGAGCCACCCTCCAGCTTCTTCAGGAAGTGCCCTGATGACCAGCCCCAGCACAGAGGAGTCTGGGACTGCAAGAGCCCAGCTTCTGATATGACTGTGGACCGGAGGCAGCACGTGCCCTCCTCCTGCCTTCACCCCACACCTTCACTCTGGCAAGGACGAGAAGCTCCTAGGCACAAATAATTAAAGTTTAGGGCTGAAAACACCACAAGATTAATTTGCAATGACTAGCTGATTCAGTATGATCAATTCATTATATGGAAAGAAAGCTCAAACAGATGGAAAGGCCTATGTCACCCTGAATTTTTGTTTCCCAACTCAGAGGCAGGAAAGATCTAGAAAATCAATAAAAAGAAATGTAGTGAGGAGAAAGACAAGACCGGACATTCTACTCTTACATACACTGAAAAAAGGCAAAGAAGGTGACAAGTGAAACCTGAGGACCAATGATGAAAAGGTGTCCAGAGGTCTAGAAATAAAACGTCACATGGTTCCTACGGGCTGTATTCACCACAACTTTTATTTTCTACATGCTGATTATTTCCCAACTGGTGCCTCGCTAATTCCCAAGGAGCTGCCCCTTCCCTGCTCAGCCAATTCCTAGACACAGCAGTCAATTCATTCAAGAGCACTTTATAAATGTGAACCAACCAATCTAGAACCCAGGTCCCCAGTTGTCTTCCTATGGGGTTCTCACACAAGGGGCCACTATCTACCTACCCCAACCACCCCAAGGCCACGTACCAGACACCCAGACACAACCCTGGAACCTGTGGAAATCGTTAAAACTGCCAGTCCTAATCCTGCCTCATCCCTTCCCTCCCACATACACCACATGAAAGGCTCTCCGCCCACTGCCCCCTCCTCAGACTCTGGACCCACTCAGAAGGCCCCTCCCCTTAGAATCTGAGTGTAACAACTGTCTTTTCAAGGGTAGTCACCTCCTGATCGGCTGGCCTTACTATACCTAAATAACAGAAAAACCTCTACTTTAAAACATGGTCCTCAAGCCATCTTGTGAATCACCAAAAGGATGTAGACTTAGATACCGCTGAATTTGTGTGTGTGTGTGTGTGTGTGACGCATGCACCCGTGTAAGTGAAGGTGCCGGGGGTGAGAACAGAGAAGGAAGAACGAAACACTGTTTTTTCTTCTGCTCTTTAAAAATGGTCATTTTACAGTAGGTAAATACAGGATAAAGAAATTAACTTTTTAAGCTGACCAAACTTTCATCTGTTCACCACTTATCTGCAGATTGTACCTCACTATAAGCATACTTCTGAAAGCACCTTCTTTTTTGAAATTGTGGGTGAGCAAGTTTAATCCACATAGGAAGATCAGACAGTCATGTGTTTATATTTGTCTCTAAAGTGAATTAACCAATAAATTCATCAAATGAAAATCTGTCTGGCACCAAAAGGTTTCAATACTATTTAATTGTTAACATTATTGTATTGAATATATGATTATTAAATCCATTATCATAATTCCATGATAATGAGCATGGATTAGAGTCTCTGTAAAGATCCATGAACCTCGTAGGCTGCTGCAATGAGGCTCCTGGGACCAGTTTTCAGGCACTGAGGGTCGGTGAGGCCCTAAACGGGGCCTGCTCTCAGGCGTTCACCTTCATCTCAGGAAATACGCAGACGCTGCTTTCAGGGGTGGGGGCACCTGTGTATTTCTTATACGTCTCTCTCATAAAAGAAGACTGCAGGGAGATTTTTGGTTATGTGTGCTTCTGAGAAACCAATTTTATCACACAGACTTAGAAACTCTGGTACATCATATGCTGTGCGCCTGCAGTTGCTTCGTATTTTAATCTGGAATTACATACGGAGCCACATGCTCAAGTTATGGCACGGTATGGGAGGCAGTCTCCTCTAAATGAATCCAGGACCATCTGAGTATTTTATGAGATTACCAAAACAATTTGACTTTGGCCCTGGGCACCTAAAAAGCAAAACAAGGATGTCACTGGAAAAGGTGCTTTTCGTATCTCCAAGAAAGGTGTTGTGGATATGACTACAAATTAGACAAAAGTAAAGGAACAGGCTCTGCCTTGAGCAAAAAGATCCAAAATTTCCAAACTGTACATGTCCCTTGTTCTATTCTGAAAAATGTAACTTCTTTACACCGCTAGGCTGACATGCTGTCCTTTCAAGACTGGAAACAGGTACACATCACCAGCTGTATCTTCTTTCAAAGCTTTTTTAGAAAAGGCCCCTCCACGGGGTGAGGAAAGTATCTGTCATTACTGAACGCCAAAGGAGAGGTTCGTGTGTACTGAGACTAATGGGCTCCAATTAGAAAAGCAGGATGCCACTGAGCATGCTGAGAACATTTACACTGAGAACGTTAAATTCACAGATAAAAACAAAGATATATCCTAGATGATTCTGAAATAGGACTAATCACCAAAACTAATGCTGTAGCGATTCCAACACCATGACAGCTTGTGTTCATAGCTGCTCCTCCCACGTCCAAATCTTAAAATCCCTGGTCCATAATAGTACTTCAGTCACACTGCTTTGGTTATGAAGTAAAACTGTATTTCCCCACTCACTAAGTAGTGAGGCCCTAGGGTTTGAGCTGCTTTGAAAGCTAATGAGCTCAGTGGTTCTCAGAAAGCTGCTATCAGAAATCACACTCAGTGGATTCCCACGGCCCTGCAGAGTTGGAAGGCAACGGTGTTAGAGACCCAGCATCTAAAGCCAATACTTGCACAACAAGGGTATTTTTCTAGAACCTATTCTGGATTCATTATGCTTTTTTCCCCAGGCTGAAAACATCTCCTCCTGGAAAACTATTTAGGGCTAACAGGATGCTGTGGTTCTGTACCTGGGACTGCTCATCAATCATACTGCTTTTTGATTCACATTTCATGCAATTTTTATTCAAGACACGTAGGTAAGTTACTTAGAAGCTCTGCCTCCAGGACAACTCAAGACATCCCCTAGACAAAAGAAACCAAGATTTGGGGTTATGTTTTCCAATTATAATCATGATATGGTAGGCTTTATCATACTTTGTGGAGTAAGGATTAAAATACCTAATTGGCTGTAACTAAGCAAACTGAGGACTTCTGATTAATCAAGCCAGCCAGCTTTCAGCTTCTGACATCAAAATTTATGCCCTCCATGAAAACACAAGGCCACAGCTACATCACATTAAACCAACACACAATTAACAACACTTTGTTCTAATTATCTCTGGGTACAATTAATGTTGGCCCTATGGTTCATTTTTCTTCTTTGATAGCTCTTAGAATATTTATGGAGATTAGTACTTGATGCATTGGCCTTCTTTAAGATCTGGGGTTTTCTTACAAGCTCCCACACAGATCTGAGCCTGGCAAAGACATATATTTATGCAGATTAGTTCTTGACATATTGGTTTTTTCTAATATTTGAGGTATTGCTGGTAAGCTTTCCTTCAGAGCTGGCCCTGGCAATGCAATGCAGCCAGAGACACCCTGACATCTTGGCCTGACTCACACTGAGAATTTTTTTCCTTTCTCCCAGCAGTTGGTCGTAACTGATAAAAGGTTGTTTCTTGATTGAACAAGCTTTCAGGAGGTGAGAGGCCAAAAGGATGGCTGTAAAATAGCAATGGAGATGCTAACAAAGCCCAAGGTAGGAGGACTCTACAGCTGCCTCTTATTTGAAAACATCTACTGCAGATGAGCTCAGCTCCCTCACATCAATAGTGAGATGGGATAAAAGAAAAAGTGTTGCTCAAAGGTAACATTCAAAGGTGATGGGTACCACTTTAACTTATGGAATGTGTATGTTCTTCTACATGCCAAAAAGTGACTTCCAAAGTTGGTGGGTGCCTATTAAAGCCATAAATATTCTCCACAGTGCAAGGCTTTTGGTACCACAACTTGGCGTGTTTCTTTGGGCATGGTTTTCGGTGCTCTTAATGATGGGCTTCAGCAGCACAAGGAAGTACAGCTTGAGGGGCCTATGAACTGGCTGTTAGTGAAGAAAGCTTCCAAAGAGATTAGAGGCTTAATTAGAAATAAACATTGTTAGCTCTGTTAATATGTGCTGGGCACTTGCACATGAAGGACAAACTCACCCTTTCCATCTTCCCTCTGGCCACAGGGGCCCCAGACTGGTCCACATTTGTCCCCATGTCTTCTTGAGGCTGCTTTAGGCTCTTCTGATGTTGCTACATAAGTTCCTTCTGTCCCTCTTATTATTATTTGCCTAGGAAACTGGCAGGAAGTCTCAAAGACTCACAGTTCAAATGCCACCTTCTTATCTCCTTGCTTTCTCCAAAAAGAATTGTTAGTATTTTTATTGCAGGGTCACAGTGACCTTTGTACATACCTTTTTATGTTTTAATTTTAATATACATTATTTTTATTATTTTAATTAGTATATTTTTTTCTCCTTCCAACAGTGTGTCTCAAGGGCAGAGAAAATGTCTGTGGGTCTTTGTAAGTACACCACCCAGCAGGAGCCCAGCCCTGCGAATGCCAAAGAAGAGGGAAGGGAAGGGGTGAAGATTAGTTTATCTTTACCTGAAGAAGGAAGAGAAAAAGAAAGAAGACATGCCACAGAAAAGAACACAGTCTATAGGCAGGGCTGTATCTTTCTGCATGGTTGTAAATCAATCCTGACATCTAAAAAACTAAAACACAACTACTGTACCAAATCATTAAATGATGCAAGTGTCCATCAAGATAGTCTCACCTCTGATGACTAAGAGGTGAGTGCACACCTGAAGCCAGGTCAGTGAGATCCCTCTCTGAAGCGGAGCTTTGATGGAACGACGAAGAAAGAGAAATGAAATTTTGGCTGGTGCTGCCGTTGAGGGCCCTCAGAGGTATCACACGGAGCAAGTGTGGGGATGACTCTGATCCAGAGAAGAGCAGAGCTGGGAGATGGGCAAAGCTTCCTGACATGCTTTACTCCAGTCCTTTACTTACTGTACCAAAACTGAGTTTCTATTTATATAATCATCTTTTCTTTTGTCCAAGCCAGTTTGAATATGCTTCTATGACTTGCAACTGAAGAATTACAAAGGGAGTATCTTGGAAGCATACCAGCGATGTCCACAGTACGATATTTCCCAAGTATTTAGATCTTCGAAATTATTTCAGCAGCCCACAGACCTTTCTCCTGCTTTATCCTATGTGGTGTAGGCAGATCCTTTGAGTACAGGTGGAGCGTTCTTTCCTAACTGTGCTCCTCCTATTAGCATCACTTCTGGGATTCTGAGTTTGGAGAGCCATTCATTCTTAAGTAAGAAATCTAACTGCCTACTCGTACAACTGTTTTAGAAGAATGGCACACTTAAAATATCCTACCAAAATATGTGTATAAAGATTTACATACCAAAGTCATTTACAAGAACATTCTGATGTAATATAATACAGTAACCACATTATAAGAATGTTCTAATGTTATTATAACAATACTATAACAATGAAAAAGCGTCAACAGCCTAAATATAACGAGGGGATTATATAAGTGGCACACAGCATCCATTATACATTTCATAGTTTCTACACTGCCACGACATCATATTTTTTGAGCGTATTAAATAGGATAAAAACTTTGGTAGATTACATGAAAATGCAGATTATTAAAACTATATATAATAATATTTTATGATTCCTTAAGCATACCAAAAGATTGGAAATATCCCAAATAGTCAACAGGAGACCATTTCTGATTATGTACTGCTGTCCCTTGGCATACACTGTGAACTTATTTCAGGACCCCTTGGGTATACTCATGTCCTTGAGTACTTAAGGGCCTTCTATAAAATGGCATATTATTTGTGTATTATCTACATACAGTTTCTAGTTATATACTCATCCAATATACCTTAAATCATCCCTAGATTACTTGTGATACCTAACAAAATATAAATGCTATGTAAATTCTTCTTACCCCTATTGTTTAGGAATAATGACAAGAAAAAAGTCTGTACATGTTCGGTACCAAAGTAGTTCTAAAAGTTATTTCAGGCTTCAACTGGCTGAATCCAGGAGTGCACAATCTATGAATGCAGAGGATCAACTGTAACTACTATTTATTTCCTGTATTTTCCATGTTCTGTGAATGTAACTACTAACTAAATTTATAATCAGAAAATTGTTAGTTCAAGATTACATAGTGACATGGAATGTGATCCCCCCAATATCAAACCCTTTTACCAAAGAGAAGTAACTGTTGTTGATAGGTGACCTGCAGTTGGATGCAAATTAATCAAGAGAACGATATATGGCAGACGCCTTCTCAGTGACGTCTGGAGTTACCTGTCAGCAAAGCACCACGGACCCTAAAGATAAGAAGGCAGCAATCACAGACTGCTATTGAGATCACTGCTGGCAGACTGCCTTCTAACATTCTGGTTTCTTTTGGTATTGTCTTAGGAAACGAGAGGACGAAAGTGAGAGAAACAACAAGGTCAGAATCTAAAGCCAATCAGGAATGCTAAGATGTCGCACTTTTCCTCTCCCCAGCCAGGAGCCGACACAAACCTGGACGTATCCAGGGCCATCGTCAGGAGTGCTGCCAAAAGTAGACAAGAAGTCACTTCAAAGCACTCTCGATTACCACCTTCCCTAAGGCTTAAAATGTCCCTGGCATTGGGCACATGTGGGGAGGGCTTCTGAATCAATCTACGTTTGAAGACTCAAGGCACGTTCTACTCAAACCCAGGGACAAAGAAAGAGAGATTTAAAGATGGTTAAGACCAATGAAAACTGTTGGCTTTGGAACTCAAGTGAACCTAAACTCTTTCAACAGCTTTAAACATCACTCTAACAGCTTGCTAGAGTCTAGCTATAGTTTTCCCCAGACATTCATGTCCTGGAAGTTTGGTGGTACCGAGGTGGATGAACCTTTAAGATAAGGCCTAGTGGAAGGCGATTAGGTCATCAGGGCTATAGCCTCAGGATGGATTAATGCTGATGTCTTGGGTATCTGTTGTTTCCCTATTTTACCATGTGATCTTTTCTGCAACTGAACATTTCTCTTTATGTGTTTCCACCATGTTGTGACTAAACTGAGGGACTCTCATGGGAACACCTGGGTCATTATCCTAGCCACCAAAATCCTGAGATGAACATACCTGTTTATTTTAAAAAGTTACCCAGCCTCAGGCACCTTGTTATACAATACAAAAAAGACTAAGACAGAGCTGTGCTGGTGGTTCTCTGTCCTGGCTGTGCATGCAAACCACCAGGAGAGGCTTAAAATAATAGAGATGTATAATTTCCATTATAGACTTAAGAAGTTAGAATTTCCGGAGTTGTATTTTAGGCATCTGACTTTTTAAAAGCTCTATTCCTGGCATGGTTTCATCCCTCCTGCTGCCTGCACATCTCACACCTACATTTATATTTATCTCTCTGTATCATTGACTTTGCCCTTTCCATTGGATCATTCCCATCAGCATACTGACATGCCCTGATACTGATTCTTTAAGAGTTTGTCTTACATCTCTCCTCAGTTTGACTCTCCACTCCAGAGGAAAACTCAAAAAAGCCATTTGCACATGTTATTTCCACATTTTTTTCTTTCCTACCTGCTCTAATCAGGAACTGTAATTATGAAGAGCATGGCTTCTTTCTATGAAGACCCAGAGCCAATGACTGTCTCTGTGCTTCATCTTACTTATTCTCTTAAAGGTGACCTTGAAGCATTGTTTTAATCAGCTTTCCTGTTGCTGGAACAAAATACCTGACACTTGTAATTTAAATAAGAAGTTTAATTTGGCTCATGACTTCAGAGGTTCATGGCTGGCTGGCTTCAAGGCAGAAACACCATGGTGAAGTGGTTGGCAGAGGAAAGCCACATACCTTGTGGCAGCCAAAGTAGTGAGATCTGCAAGATCCCCACACAGAGATACACTTTCTGTTATGGTTTAGATTAAAAAGATGTCCCCAAAAGGCCTCATGAGCTCACAGGCTGGACTTCTAAAAGGTGACTGGATCATGGGGGCACTATATTCATCAGTGGATTAACTCAAGGATGAGTTCAGAGCTAAGTGTGCTGTTAGAGGCGGTGTCTACTTGGAAAACGTGGGCCACTGATAGTGTGACTTGGAAGAGTGTATCTCCTTCCCCAGTTTCTTTCCCCTTTCTCTGCTTTCTTGCTACCATACCAGGCGCTGCGTTCTTCTGCCAGGCCCTACCACTGTGTCTTTCCTGCCTTGGAGCCAGCTGGCCATGGACTAAAAACATGACACAAAATAAATCTCTCCTCCATTAAGTTGTAGGTGTCCAGGGTATTTTGTCCCAGTAACCAGAAACTGACTAAGACACTCTCCAAAGTCACATCCCTCATGATTTATGTCCTTCACCTGGGCCTAGCCTTTCAACAGCACATCCAGCTATGAGCAAATCGATGGATTAATCTACTGATGTGTATATTGATCCCAGGATCAAACACCTTCCAAAAGCCCAACCTCTGACCACCTGAGACTTTGGTGGGGGGGGAATTTTCAATTTAAACCAAAACAAATATTCTCTCCTTGAGGCTTCTCTGACACCTTACTTTCTGTTTTTCTCCTGCCTCAGCAACTACTCTTTCCCAGTCTCATTTGCTAGCTCTTCTTCAGCTCTGCAAGATCTCTAATGGAGGGGTACCCCAAGGCTCTGTCCTCTGCTCTCTCCTCATCCACATTTACACTTACTTCTGGTGTGGCCTCATTTGGTCCCACAGTGTCAATGTTATCTATATGCTGATGGCTCTCAAATCCATAACTTTAGCCCTGACCTCAACCTTGCACATCCACCAGCGTACTGAACACCATCACTGAATGTTTAACAGTCATCTCAGTGTGGCTAAAAGAAACTGATGATTATGCATTTATCCCCTAAGTCACCTCTCCTTTAAGACCTGCCTTTGTCAGAAATTCGGTCCAAGCTCATGCTCGGATGCCAAGGCCAAAATCTAAAAGTCACTCTTTATTTTTCACTTTCCCTTATATTTTGCATCCAATGTGTCAGGGATTCCTATAGCTCTTACTTCAAAAATATATTCCTACTAACCATTCCTTCCAGCTTAGCATGGTGAAGCCATACAACTGAGTTGAGATTTTTACACTCTCACTTACTGACAACTATGTGACCTTGGGCAAGATAGCTAACCTTTCTGGGGCTCTTTCTTCATTTGTAAAGAAGAACCACCACTTACACCACTGCATGAGATTATTATTAAGATAAAATAATATACATAGAAATTGAAACAGTGCTTGGGGCATCATAAGCCCCACATACAGGTCTGCCAACATGGTCATTATTCTTCTTCACTACTCCTCTCATCTGGTATTATCATTAATATTACTGTTATTCCCTATTACACCTAGGCACCCAGCCTGGCCCAGCCTACCAATATTTGTTGTAGGGAATCTTAACCCAAACAAAACAAAACCCGAAAACATACCAAAACAAAACAAAACAAAACAATAACAGAAACAAAACAAAACGAAACAAACCACCCCACCTGCTCTCCCTGCCTCTATCCCTCTACTGTCTCAATGACCTAATAAAACAGCAAGAACTATCTTTTCCAAGCACAATTCACATCATGTTATTTCCAGGTTATGCGTGTCTAATGGGCTCCCTTCGAATGCAGAATTTTCCTCATACCTTTTCTGTGACCATAGCCTACAAGGCTTTGTAGAATCTGCCCCTCATCTACTTCTCTAAACTCATCTTCTTCCAAGTTGTCAATCTTATTCCTGCTATCCCAGGACAAAGTTATCATTTCTGTTCCTCTAACTTGTCAAACTTTCTATCATTTTCAAGCAAGTTTCTATACTTGCAGTTTCTTTCTTCTGGAAAGATGTCTTCCAGAACACAGCTGTTACTTTTATATTATTTGTATTGTAATCAAATGGCCTAGTACCAGAGGATTTCTTGGGTAGATAAATTTCTCATTCCAATCTCATACTGTATGTGTTAGTCAATTTTCTTTCACTGAGAAAAGTGAGGAAAGGTTGGTTGTGGCTCACAGTTTCAGAGGTTTCAGTCCATGGTTATTTGGCTCCACTGCTTTTGGGATCACGGTGAGGCAGAACATCATGGCAGGGAACATGCAGTTGAGCAAAGCTGTTCACTCCGTGGTGGCCAAAAAGCAGAGAGAGTAATGAAGGGGCTGAGCAGAAGACATACCCTTGCAGGGCATACTGCCAGTGACATACTTTTTCCAATTAGGCCCCAAATCCGAGTGTTTCACCACTTCTCAATAACGCCATCAGATTATGAACCCATCACTGGACCAACCCACTGATGAGATCGATGCTCTCATGATTCAGTGCCCTGTGTTTTGGACCAAACTTCATCACAAGAGTCTTTTGACGACATTCCAGGTCCAAACTATAACACTGTGCTGCTATATAATATAATTTTTATTACTCAGTGGCATTTATTTGTCTATTTATTTATTTGCTTATGTTTTATTTTATCTAAAACATGGTTCCTGTCTCTACCCCCTGGAGTGGGGACCACAAAAATTGAATTAACCCAGTACCCTGAACAACCTTTGGCCTATAGAAGATACTCAGTATATGTCTATTGACTAATGAGTTCTATATATAACTATGATGTACAGCCAGGGTTGACTATTTTAAACTACCTAATTTTAAGCAAGAATTACTGATTAATAAAATGCTTATGCTTAGCACTTTTATTGTCTTTCACAAAGAGACATGACTGAATAGAAAAAGCTGTTATTCATCTTAACATATTTAATTGCCATATTTTTCTGCACACACACACCAAAATCATTCCTAAGAGGACACCAATTTCTTCTGACCTGGAGGCTATACCTAAGACATCAGCAGTTACTTGGTGGCTCAGAACTCTCCAGCGATCTCAGGATGGTTCTCTCCCTAGGTAGAGTGTAGGAATCAGAGATACTGTGGTTGTGAGGAGTGAGCAAGGCGAGCATGCAATGTGATTGGGTCAAGTATGAAGTTTCTGTGCCTGGAAAGAAAGGGCTGCTGGGACTTGGAGAGGGGAGCCTGAAGACAAGAAAATCATGTACTGTAAAGAACATGCTATGACCCAACCAAGGGTCTGAGGAAAATACCCAGGAGTACAGAACAGGAAAGCTTGAAGATGAAGCCAATAGGTACTTTAGGACGGATCTGGGAAGATACCTCA
Source organism: Hystrix cristata (assembly GCA_004026905.1). Taxonomy (NCBI): domain Eukaryota; kingdom Metazoa; phylum Chordata; class Mammalia; order Rodentia; family Hystricidae; genus Hystrix; species Hystrix cristata. The sequence continues at coordinate 105,008 of PVJO010000463.1, read as the reverse complement.
AGCAAGGCATACGAGAGGTTGGAAGACAGGAGCAACCCCTGTGCAGAAGACAACTGTGACACGGCGGTGCTGCTTAGAACATGGTACTGTCTTTCTAAGTCAAGTAAGCAGTCTTTGAATTGGAGGCCTTAACAATCCAAACTTTAAAAAAAAAAAAAAAGAAGAAGAAGAAGAACACCACCGCAGCACTTAAAAGTTAGAAAATGTGCAAGTGGCAACCAGATCACTTACATGGTTCCATGGCACTGATATAAAATATGCCAGATGACTTCTCAACCAGACATTAGGACCATAAACAAAAATCAAAATTCCACGAAGGGGAAGTAGCGGCTGGGTTGTGTGGGTAAGTGGCTAACTGGCTCACCAAGACAAATGTAAATGAGAGAGAGTGAGGCACTAAGCAGAGGCAACAACTGCTAAAGGGAGAAACAGGTATGTGTGTGTGTGTGAGTGTCTGTATGTGCTTTATTTTGGTTCCTGGTCCTGTAGTTTCCTTTAGGAAGGTAAATGTCTTTAGTAGCAATATATGTGGATGTGCCTAGAAATGGGAAATGATGTGGAACAAACCCACAAAGCAAAGTGCACAGACCTGAAACGTGCTGCATAACATGGCTGGCTGTGGGAGCAGGAATGAGTGGGAAAGAGCTGGCCAAGAACTAGGGCAGGGAACTGGGGACTGAGCAGAAGGGCTCCTAAGAAATGTCTGCCAGGCAAAGGATTGAGCAGGAACAGAACTATCTAAACACATCCCTCAGTAACCCTATACCCTGTGGAAGGTGGCCTATGGAAAGTCCCAGGACAAGGTGGCACTCTTCACAAGGCTGGTGCTGAGAGAGGACATGGGATTGCAAGGTGGAACTGACCAGACACCAATTCCTTGAATGACCTTAAGAGGAAAAGAGCCTCGGTTAGGGACAAGAGACTTTCCTCAGGCTGGGGGATGAGATCCCTGGAAAATATGTAGTTAATTCTCAGTCAGGGGCTTCTCAGATACAATCTAGGCTGCCTGTCAAATACGATTTTAAATTTTTAAAAAGCATATTAATGATTGTTAAAATTACTGTCATATTAATTGAGAATATAATATTAGAAGCGGGCTCTATGTTTCCTTTTCTATGCCTTCTTGGGACCTGTTTGGGGAGGAGGAACAAAAGGAGAGTTTCTGTCACCCTGGAAATCATTTTTCTCTGATTCCTACAGCAGCAAGGGCCAAGAGATTAAGGTATACACCTGTGGTTGTTTCAAAACTACAATGGTGGAAAATTTTGTTTTTCTGAAATCTTGCTGTATAACATTAAATCTTGCCAAAGCAATTCCGATACATTATGGTTAATTCCCCTGCAATTGTTCAAAGGAGCATTTTGCTGAAGTGCAGGAATCCACACGGGGCTCTGTGACCAGCTCTAGTTGCAGTCTGTCAAAATGAGCTCTCTGTTTTCCCACAACAATTTTTAACCCATGCAAAAGATCCTGCGCACTGAGCATAAGTAGTCAATTAAAAGCTAAAATTGAGCAGCATATGAAATTGATATGAAAACTAAATTACAAATAGTAAAAGGATACTTAGATTTTTATATAATAAAAAGAATGTAGAATCCTCCAATAGGGGATAGTGAGCTATAGATGCCAGAGTTAACAATATTAAGCAAAGAAATATAGAAAATAAGCAAAGCTATTTCGACTAGAGAAAATTAACTTACAAAATAAGATATTTTGTGAATTAAAATTACAGGCTTAATGGCACTTAAAGGTATCATTTATTGCCCCCAGTTAGTGCTGGATGAAAGGCTGTTGCTCAAACTGCAAAGATCTCTGCTGTAGAAGGAAAAAAAAAATACGGCTTTCATTTCACTCTGAAGTTTATGAAACATTTGCTGCCAAAGACATTTTTTAAATACCTCAATATCTCTTAGCTTGATTAAATAAGATGTTCCTCACAAGTTTGTCTCTGACAATGACATAAAGGGAGAACAATTTTCACTTTAATCATAAATAAAAACTAATAATTTAAGTATATGTAACATCAACTCATTCCTCCCTTTGAATCCAGCTGATTCAGACTGAAGTCAAAGCTATGAGTTTCTTAAAACTCTAAAACAGAAAACTCGGTCTTCCTTGAGAAGGGTTTTCTATCTTTTTACAATGAGTATCTTTAAAAATGACAAATAAGAGGACCGCTGGCGAAACAGGTCATTCCTGGCCCTTCACCAAAGTGGCAGCTCTTCCAGGTGGTGTCTGACACTGGTTGCCTTCAGTTGCACTTGTCTTTTTTTTTTTTGGTGCTCGGGATCGAACTCAGGGCCTTGTGCTTGCAAGGGAAGCATTTGAACCACTGAGCTAAATCCCCAGCCCTAGTCCCACTTGTGTAGATTAGCTGAATTTTTTTTCATGTTTCTTTTATTAGTCATTGTATCCAGATAAACAAAAAAACAAACCAACCAACCATATAGGAGTGGGCAGTCCCCTGGTGTCGACTTATCAAAGAGACCAAATATAATGGAAGAGCCATTATATAAATAATAGCTCATCAAATCCTCTTTACTTCTTCTTCATAAGGTTAGTTACTATTACTATCCCTACTTTGGCAAATGAGGCAACAGAGACACAGAGAGACTCGGTAACTGACAGTTTTAAAGCAAGAACACGGTTGAACAGAAATTCAAACAAAACCCTGAGAATCTGTCCCAAAGATCATAATCTTAAACATATTGCTGTACTATTTTAAACAACTACAATGAAAAAGACAGGTTCACGATAGGCAATACGGGGAACTACGGGCAAGGTTGCACACTCCAAGCATAGAAAACAAGACTTCTTTCCTAGTCTTCCTTCTTCACAAAACAAAAGTTTCCATGAGTCTGTAGCCCTTGTGGTAAAACTATGTTTATGGGTGATGGGTGAAGACTCCTTATACATTTATGGGAAATAGAGAAGCAAACTCACAAGAAAAGGGACATCTTTGTGTAGTCTTTCAGCATATGGACTCTTACTAAACAACTAGTAACCACAATCCTCTTTGAGGACTGTTACAAAAATTTAGGACCTAACACTTGAAGTGCCATGAAAAGCCACTAGGTAATACAGCACACCAGTGTTTTTCAAATCGTTTTGAAGGACTGTGGTATTCCAAAAATCTCCTTAGGGTATCCTCTACCCTAACTTCAACTCTACTTTTGTATGTTTTACATACTGAATTTTCTACACATGATTTTTTTTTTAATGAAAAGGTTCTACCTCTCTTAAAATGTATGTTTATAGACATTTTTATTATTATTTTTGTATACTAATAGTTTATTCATCCACACATTCATTCAATTGCTTAGGTATGAGGAAAACAAAGTGAAGCTTCAAACAACTCCATAACTCAAGAGCTTTCAATTTTAGGAATTGATCCTAAAATTGAGAGCAGAAATGAATTAAAATGGATTATTGGCCTACATCCTCTTTTTAAGGCAACATAATCATAGCCAGTCCGTTGAGCTCCTTTTTAGCACTGCAAATTTTAACTTTTTGTTCATCATTGACAAAGGAATCTCAATGGCAGACACTTTATTGTATTAGAGAGAATTGAGAAAGGAAGATTTACGCTCACTTAGAACCAGTGCCAATAAAGCAGAACGCTGTTATTTTTCTTTAAATGTGCAAAAACGGTTTCACTTCTTACCTCTAGAGCTTTCAATCTTTCTAACAGCAATTTGGTTTTTTCTTTTCCCTCATCTGTACTGCTGCTTTCACTCCTTGAATCCTCATCTACCACCGTGTGAAGATCGTCCAAAGCTTCCTTGTGTTTTTTCTCCTCCTCCAACAGTTTTTCCTAAAGAAAGAAAGAATTATTGTTTTCATTAATCTTCATCTGGAAAATAAGAACTGGTCTAAAGCTGAAAAGCAAGGAATTCCGCTGTTGCTTCTGCATTCTTTTCAGACCTGAGGTAAAGATTTTGTTAAACAAATTCTGAGTGATGCTTACATTAGTAAACAGTTGACTGTTTTTACTGAACTCTGGCAGGTCAAAGCCACTGGGCCCGGCTGGACAAACACAAAGCTAGCAAAGCCCTAGGTGGAGTCATGCAGTTAATCCATTTTTATCTGCACAATGGGATCTGCTGTGCTTTAAACCACAGGAAAATACATCAACCTTGATGCCTCGATTTGTGAAAGGCTTAGTGCCTCAAAAATACGATCATTAAAGTCACTGGACATACAACCATTAATTTAAGAAAAAAATAAAATATCATGAAATATTGAAATAGTGAATTCCGAATTCTAAGCTGAAAGCATTTAGTCTCTTCAGCTCAATAAAGACACAGCTTTTAAGGACCCCTTAGTCCCTTCTCTAACCCTTCAGGATTTGTAATATAGCCTTGAGGCAGACATAAAATGTTGTTATCTTGTCTTGCCTCCCAGTTGGAAGCTCTTCCTTCAACCTTGTGTCTGGCAGCTTTTTGGAAGTTGAGAAGTGTTAATTTGAGACTCACACTTCGCTCCTGTTTTCAAGGGAAGAATAAATGTCAAGAGGATATCATATGAACAAAATATGATCCACTGTGTGCATCCATCAAGACCCCCGCTCCACACAGCCAGGTGAAATCATTCCATCATATTATTAATTCCAAACACCCAGCAGAAATCTTTGCTTTAACAATCTTTGCTTTAACAGCCATCTGGGCTAAATTGGATTATCAATGGTGAGAGACTCCTTTATATTTTATATTTAGCACTAAGATGATTTGCGAATATAGAAGAAACAAAAGTTGTGATTCTTACCTTCAGGGTATTCACACCATCTACTTAGAAACAGCAGCATAAGGGGACAACATCAGGTTTTCAAATTGTGCTCGCCAAAGTACTTGGGAGGTTCCAAAGGTATTTTAAATATTTTTTGAAAATACATTACGAAGTATGTAAAACCAACATGTATATATCTATAGATACATATATGTGAGTGTACATGTGTGTAAATAGATATATAAAATAATGGAAACCACAGAACCAGTAAGTTGATACATAGTAATCTGTTTTGGATAGATTTTATAATTTATCCCGTCATCTCTATATATACATAAATGCATAGTGATAGTTCTTTATGAAATCAGGCCCACACATATGTAACCACATACAAAATGCAGGTATATTCACTACTACAGGAGGTATGAGTACAGCTCAGAAAAATGCTGGGTAGGTTTAAGGTGCACATACACAGAGCAGAAAACAAACTCAGATCAGGGTAGCATTTTTATAGCTTTGATTCTTTAAGGTTTGGCCACTGGTCACACCATCATTCCTATGATAAAGAATATTAAGTTTGTACTTGTCATTGACAAGTCAGTTCTGAAACCAAGAAATATTTTAGCTTCTCTTCAAATTTGAGATGAAGGTAATTAACAATAAATTGGGAGTATAAAGCAAACGTATTTATAAAATATAAATTTTATCTTCTTCTCAATGTATATTATGGGTTTTCACTGCTTTCTCAGCAAATTACACTTGTATTTTACATACAGCCCTGCCCGGTAACCTGTAAGAATAAGAATTCCATTGCTGATTACAACAAAGAAAAATCACTGGTACAGCCAAAGAAAACTGGAATCTGATAGCCATATTCCAGATCTACTACCTATTAGTTTGGCAAATGATCGTACATAAAGTACTTAATTACAAGATTTTATTTCTTTGTCTCCTAAACAACACTAATGTCACTGTACAAGGTGTGACTGAAAAATACAGTGAATGTTTAAACTTAAAAAAATTACTGCAACAAAAGACACATTGTCATTAATCCCCCTCAATATACCCCCTCTCAATTCATACACTTGTACCCTATCATTCTTGCCGCTTTCTTTTTCGTATTTTATTGCTTTTCACATACTCATTTTTTAGATTGCATTTTTATTAGTACAGGGGTGTAGTACATAATGTTTACAATCCTTGTAGAGAAGTGGTGCAGAGAAAAATCTTAATTCCTTTTTCTTCCCCTTTCCCTTCTCTCCCTTCCCCTCCACCCATATCACGCCCCCTCCCTTTTTTGCACATGTTTGCAGTACATAATGCTCACATTCCTTGTGTGTACAGTAGCTGGTACATGTACATGACACATTTTAATTCTTTTTTTTTCTTATCAACTTGTCCCTTCCTCCTTCTCTTGATCCCCTTCCTCTTTGAGAAAGAGCTATCTTCCTATTTCCTATTATTTGTTTTTGATTTTGTTCTTTATTTATACTTTGGGTTTCCCACGTAAAGGAAATCATGGGATATTTAAACTTGTGTGTCTGATTTACTTCACTTAACATTATGGTCTCTAAAGCAGTTCTGGAAGTCCTCTTCTTGAGTTCCTTCAGTTGTGCTGTTGTGGGTGGCTCAGTGTCCTGAATCAATCTATCTGTCAGTCTCTCCTTCTCTCTCTCTCTCTGGATGCTGGGGATCGAACTCAGGGCCTTGGGCTTGCTAGACAAGCACTCTACCACTTGAGCTAAATCCCCAGCCCCTGAATCTATTTAGAACATTTGCCTTTCAGGGTCAGTTTGAATTTGGGAAGTCATACGGAGGGACCTGTGAATAAGGTAGATGAGGACGCACCGGGAAGTTTTTATGAGCCTGCCTTTCTCTTGGATGACATTTGGCAGCAGCATTTGCTGTCTTTTTTTAATCGTACCTCATAAAGACATTCATGAAAGAGGACTTCTAGAACTGCTTTAGAAAACAGAAAGAATGATGGGATAAGTATGTTTGAATCAAGGGGTAGTATTTTGATGAGGATGAATGGCAATGTGTCTTACTGTAAAATTAAAAAAAAATATAGTCATTATATATTTTGATGATACCTCATACATACTCATACATACATATATATTCAGTTTTAATTATTCGCAGTAGTTATGTTCTATAAAATTGTCAAGAACACTAAATTAGTGAATATTGAATCACTGCTCCTAGAGGGAAATCCAGAGGAAGGTTTCTCTGAGTCCCTGGTCACCACCATTACACTAACCAATCAATACATAATTGTATCTCATTAAAGACATCTAGTTTCATCTATATTGAGTCAACTCACTGCCATTGACACAATCAAAAGGATGATAACTTATGTCTGAATTAGGCTTATCTAATACCTATTTTTCAGTTAGGCCCATTAGACACCATCTCAACAGCATGCTTGGGTACTACTGTGAATAGTGAAATCACCAACAGAAAGTTTAAGGTGCAAAGAAACAGGGTGATAAACAGACAGCAAAGAGAATCCTTGTTTATTGTACAGATGCTAAAATAAGAAGGTAAAGTGCTGCCCTGTTTGACTTTAGCTAGGAATGTGCCTCTCAGATGAGCCCAGTATCCCACTCCTCTGCCCATGTCCACAAACAACCATGACAGCACTACAGATATTAATTGGGGCTGCAAATAAATTTCAGTGAATAGAAAAATTTACAAACACAGAATCCCCAAATAATAAGGACCTACTGTACATAACAAACACATTTAAATATTTAATATTAAAGCCTAGACACAGTGTTTAAATATTAGGTGAAACAAATGTGGGAAATAATTGAAGATAATACATAGAATATACATGACTGTTTAAATTACATAAAATTCAAGGGTTGTTTTATATAATTTGAAGAAGTGACAGTCAACAAGGATGGGAGATGATTTGGAAATGAAATGTGAATTAAAATTGGAATTAATGAAACATGAATTAAACTTTGACAGAGTTATTGTTAGACAGGGTGGTGGTTTGGTCAATGAGATACTGAAAAAGTCTTCTACTCAGGAGTTTTGTCTTTATTGGTTTATAAGGCAACCAGTTTGATTATAGCAGAGAAAAAAATTTTTGAGAAAGTAGTAATAGGATTAGAGGGTAAGGAAGGGAAAGGATTCTTGGAAATGAGACAAAAATTTAGACATGGTTCTTTCATTCATTAGTTTATCTAGCAAAGGCTTACACTGAGCACTGACTACTGGTTGTTTGCTAACCTCTGTGCTAGAAACACAAAAAACAAAGTAAGGTTCGTATATTTCACGAAATTATCTTCTCATGTTTGGAAACATGACAAACTCCAAAACAGATAAAAGTAATATAACTGTGGCTATGAAGAAAATAAAACAGCATACTGTGATAGTAGTATGGCTAGGGACAGTGTTAGACACGGCAACATCATGAGCCTACCTGAGGTGGACCCCTGAGTTGACACTACATGATGAGACCGAAGCACCCCAAACAGAAGGAGCAGCAAAGCAAGTGCCCTGTGGGGACCCTGCCAGTCTTGCTGGCGGGCCGGGGGAGGGGCTCTGTGGTGGAACAGAGTGACAGACAGCAAGAGGAAGATGAGCAGGACAGGGACTCTGATTTTATTCTAAGTAAATAAAGAGGAGCAGGAGGCTCAGCAAGGGAGTGATAGGTTCTTCACGCATTTTGGAATCATCATTCTGACTGGTGCAATGGAGAAAGGCTATAGAGGGAAAAAGTAGGAGACCCTGACACAGGAAGGACTAAAAATCAGGAATATTCTGAAACTGTGGTACTAGGCCTTCCCAAAAGCAGTTCACATGGTAGATCAAGCGGTTCACATGGTGGTAGCACGGATCGTAGGTCAGGTACTCTGTTATCAATGGCCACTTCTTACAGTTTGGGGCCTTGCTGTGCACATAATTCAAACTCTTCTGGTTTTAGTTTCCCTCATATGCATGTAGTGCTAGGTGGACTAGATGTTCCTTCCAATGTTAAAATTCTAAGAATTCAATCACTTAAGACACAATGTTCAGGAAGGAGATAGTATCAACACACTTGATGGTAACAGAAATGAAGAGAGAACAAAAAAGGACCTCTGCATTTTGTAATAAGAAGGTGGTTAGCGGGAACTTGAGAGCTCTTTGAATAAAGTGTGACGGTGGTGCCGAAATTGTCTGTGGTTAAGCAAAAAGTGAATAGAAAGAAGAAAATAGAAGCAATTTTCTCAGATGTTCATTTGAAAGTTTGGTAGGGAAAGAAGGAAATACAAAGAACTATAGCTGAAGAGCACTGCAGAGGCAAGTGGAAACATCTTACAAGACAGATAAGAGAGTTGTCTGAAGAGTCAGAGAGGATGGTGAGCTCCAGAAATGGCATCAGAAGCGGGAAGGTGTGAAGAGACTTCTGCAGACGAGAGAGCGGACAAGGCAGGACAACCAGGAGAGCTGAGGTTTTACAAGAGTAGTTCCCTTTGAAATACCCCTTTATAATTCTGCCTCTCCATTAGCATTTCTCAGTTGTTAGTGTTTAGCTTTGGTCCCCAGAGAACAAGGATTTCAGTACATGTAATTTATAAGAAAAAATGCAGGAAATGCCAGGAAGGAAGTAGAGAAGAGACAAGAAAGTTAAGCGCGCCATAAAAAGGCATATTAATAAGTGACTAAAGCTCAATTCTACTGGAAGCTCAATACAGGGAAAGACCAGAATCACCTCATCCCAGGCGTGAGAAAATCGGGGTGCTTCTGCACCAGCCCCTTATACTCACTGGATAAGGGTAGCTCTTGGGGTATTCATTTCCTGGCATTTCCAGCCTGCCAGACAGAAAGCCATGCAGATCTCTCACACAACAAGACCCTCTGACACAGATACTGCTGGGGGGAGTCAAAGGAACATTGTGAATGGTTGTGGGACATGTGTGGGACACTGCGGCTGTGCTGATGACACACAGAGAGGAAGATTTAGACCTGCTTTGATGTGACACTAGTCAGGGTAGAAAACCACATCCACGTGCTGCCCAGACTAGTTACTGACATTAAAACATACTTCCATTTAGAAAGTAATTTTCTCCCCTCATTTCCTTATTCATTTACAGTGAGAATATGAGAGTATAATGTGAAAAAGTAAAAACAAAAGGACATACTGAAAGTAAATGAATAAAAGAGAAAATTAAATGAAGAGAAAGATAGGAGGGAAAGATCTGAGAGAAATATGACTATAGGCCACTGGCAGACCACAACTGCCGATTTGGACGCGGTAAGTAATGAATTTATCTTACACTCATAAAATCATGATATATTTAAATAAAACATATGTACTTTATCTAAATATAAATAACCCATTCCAATCAGTCACAATATTAGAAATCTTAGTTTCCCTCCCAATTACAAGAGTGGGGAGGGAGGGAGAGAGAGAGAGAGAACAAATGAGATAGAGGTCAGAAACATACAGTTCTAAATAAAATATATGCTTCTTACAAACTTTCCTGAGGGAAATAAGAAAAATAAGGCAAGTCCACTCATGAGGACACCAAAGTGTGAAGAGAGTAAGTTTATTCCAGAGGTGACCTGTTTTCATTTTTATGGATGTCAATCAGCAGAGAATTCTATAAAAGTGAGGCTACCACACAAACAACTTCCACTCTCCACATATTTCATATATGGTTGAAACTGTAAGCTTGTTTGCCTCAACAAATACTGGCCAATCCTCAGGAAGCTAAAGATTTAGGAGTTCAGTTAGCACTGAAGGCTTTAAATCAAATTTTGCCTTGTTGGTACATAAACCAATCCTTGGTGCTGTAAGTTTCTCTAAGTGGTAACCAAGGTAATGATTCACCTTTGGGAAAGTGCTCATCTTTTGTCCCCAAGCAGTCAGCATCCCTGGGTTCCTGTAAAATAATATCAGCCAACACAAAGCTCTGGGTTGCATCAGGAGACAGACAGCGAGCGGTCTGGGGAGATCAGATAGTCCCAAGGGCAGGTGGCACAGCTTTTCGGTGACAGCCAGCTACTATTCTTCTATAAATTAGTAGGCTTTAAAAAATTATGAAGGAAAATGACCATAATGTCTTTCTCTAATAGGTGTGAATGTGTCTTATTCACCTTCAGATCATTGGCTTCCTCCAGCCCTCATCACTGAGTGGGACTCAATAAATGTTTCATGAGGTCACCTTACTTTATAATTAAATTAATGTAGCCATTCAACAAACATTTGCGGAGCAGCTCCTATGTGCAGGCTCTAGAGAAGACGTTAGAAACACAACAGTGTGAAAATACTTGTGGCCCTTGGTCTCAAGGTGCTGAGAGTCTTACAGAAGGAAATGGTTATTAATCAAAATGTGTCAAGCATGTGTGCGGGGAGGAGGAGTTTCAAGGTGCTTAGAGGAACAGAGATAGAGCACGATGAAGAGGAAGACAAGGGAAGGTTTCCAAGATTGAGCAGAGATCTGAATGTGAAGTGGGACTTAACTGGGAAACGGTGAGGAGCCAGGAAAAGGAGATAACACAGGGGAAAAGAAAAAAGTGACACTGAGAACTTTTGAAATGTCAGTGTAGCAGGGGAGGGAGATGGGGCAAGAGAGACCGGTGGGATGAGGCTACATGTCAACAAGTTTTGTCTTTACCCTCAGGAAATGGAAAACCAGCAGTCGGGCAGTCAATGGCTGTTTCCAAGCACATGTGGTGGTGGCACCGATAAGATGATTGGATTTGTGTTCAGAAAAAACACTCAGTTTCAGTGTTGTGGTGGTTAGGGCAGAATGCCAACTTGACTGGCTTCACATAGGTGAACCTACGGCTGTTCATTATCATTGAAAGCGCTAAAAGGTTCACTGATAGAAGAGATTTGTGGAACGCACTTTTGGATGTATATGGGTAGCTCTTGAAGCTGTGGGCTTAGGGTCCATATCTGCTCTTCTGCCCCTTCCTCTCGGGCACTGTTTCCCTTCTCTGCTTCACAGCCACCATGAACCGAGCGGCTTTGATCCTGCACATCTTTCTGCCATAATATTTCTGCCTTGGAGCTAGTCAGTTACAGACAGGCATTACACATCAGAGATAAGAAAGCTAATACAGAAAATAGGTATCAGGACTGGGGTCATGGCTGTGATTATAACTGACTATATTGTTTGGAAGTCTTTGAATCTGGTTTAGGAGAGGAGTTTGCAGAGGTTTGGGGATGCTGGCTAGGCAGGCTTAGAATGAGCAGAGCTTGATGGGTGATTCTGGTAAGAGCTCAGAAGGCCAGAATACTGAGAGGAATGTAGACAGTAAAGGTTCAGGAAGTTTCAGGTAGGGACAAGGACTCTATTGGCAGTTGGACTAGAGGCCATGTGTGTTAACTCTCACAAAAAATTTGCCTACATTTTGCCCATGTCGAGACTCTGTGTAGGACCCTGAGATTAAAGGTAGTGGACTAATTAAGCTGATGGAGAAAAATTCAAGATAATCCACCATTCAGGCTATAGCATGGGAAGTGTTAGCTGGTTTTAACCATATTTAAAGGGAGAATTGTAAGTGAAAGGCAAGTCAAAGAATTTTGAAAAAACTTAAATTTTTGAACAGGAGAAACCAAGCATAACACACTGAGGCCAAAAGAGGTGTGGCTGCTGAAGAGATTAAACAGAAACCAAGTAATTTCCTACACGAAAAACAAGAACGATGCCTTGAGGACATCCCAGGAATCATCAAAACCCCAAATGTTACAGGCTCGAGCGTGCAAAAGTATGTATTTTTCATTTGAGAAGAGTCCCTGGGATGTCTTTTCCGGAAGGGCCTCCTAGGGAAATGGTTCCCTGGAATTCATTTCGCTGTGCTCAACCATCCAGGCACTCAGAGGCTACTGTAGTCATTGCCCAAGGGGCCCCTGGCTACTGCTTGAGCTGGCAGCCAACTTTGGCATAGTTCATGTGATGCTGGTTTTACTTGAATGTGGAATGTAAGAGTTGTGGGTTTAGGAAGGTTTCCACCCAGATTTCAAAGGAAGGTCTGGGATGCCAGATAAGGAACTTCTGAGAGGGTGGTGTATGAAACGGTAGGAATGAAATCAAAGGTGCAGTGGAGACTCTCTAAGAAATTGAGGGTGCCACGTGAAACATCTGCCATGGTAAGCTACCACCTAAGAATACAGCCAGCATAAGAGAGAGGCTGTGTGGGCTGAAAACAACAAAACTGTGAGGACAGGCCCACCTAAACGCTCTGGAATTCATGTCTCACAGCCATACGCCCTGAGTGCTGGGAATGCAGCTACAGGACTTAACGTTTGCTCTCCTGGGTTTTGGTTTTGCTTTGTTCTGATTCTTTTCTATAGCCCTAACCCGTTACTTTGGTCTGGGAATGTTTACCCTTTGCCACTCTACACTGGGACTATATAATTTGTGTTTGACTTTTATGGAGGTTCATAGCTAAGAACTTGCCTCAAGTCTCAGAAAAGACTTCGACTTGCATTTTTGAAATATGTTGTAACTTTTGAAACTTTGACAAAGGCGTTATTGTGTTTTCAGTTGTATGCAAGATAGTTGTAATATTTTAGGTGGAATTATCACTTGTATTGTTTCAATTGGGAGATTAAGTATAGTTTAAAATGTATTTTGGTTACAAGCTGACAGAGGTGGAATGTGGCAGTTAGGGTGGACTGTCAACTTGATTGTCCTTGCACTAACCTAGGTGACTGGTGGTGTACACTCGTGAATATGTATGGGTAGGTTATGGAGTTGAAGCCTTGGAAGCCAAGCCTAGCCCGTTGCCCCTTTTCTCTGGCACTATTCCCATAGTCTGCTTTCAGGCCACCATGAACTGAGCAGCTTTGCTCCTCAAACATTCTCTGCCACGATGTTTCTGTCTTTGAGCCAGCCCATCACAGACTAATACCTTAAGCAAATTAAAGCCCCCTGCCTTTAAATTGTATGAGTGAGGTATTGTATAAGAAAGCTGACTAACACAAGTGCTGTGAGAGGATGGATTTGGGGGGAAGTTGACACAGACATGGGAAAAAGGAGAGGCTACTACAATAGTCTAAGCAGGTATTGACTGAAATGTGATTAAAATGACAATCTCACAAAATGAGACCTCATGGTGTTTAAGTCATCCTGTAATTCTGATTCTTTAGTAACCAGTTCCTTTGACAATGACAAATAACATTTTCTTCATCTAGCATTTCTCAGTGGGCCACTGCATCAGTCAACACAATGTATAGGCAGGGAGTGCTGCTTCCTTGAAATGTAGTTTCCCTGGCACACTCAGGGCCCAGTGAGTCACAATATGTGGGAGTGGGGCCAGGAGTGTTTAAGTTTAGAAAACACCATAGGTAATATTAATCCACGCCAAAGTTTAAGAGCCCCTGGACAAAGATACTCCAGCATACAAAATAAACTACTTTTGCTTTAGATATAAGCATTTGAAGTTACACATTTGATTTAACTTCTATTATTAATTGGTAGAATGAATAGAAAATTAATCATCCAAACCGATATCCACTGGAGGGTAACAAAGAGGAGTGGTCATTAATAGTACAGCAGGTGTAAGTCAGATAAACATATTTACGCATAGCTTGGTCAAGACTATTTTGGTTATAGACGTCAGAAGTTGGCCTGCGTGATAGGAACTACTCTCCCCTAGTGTGATGAGAGACCCCAGTGACATTCCTTTTTGAGTTCTGAGGCTCTGGGGACCACTATATTATGATTGTTTCTTTTTGTGGAACCAGATGGCACTGATAACCCATAACTACTCTCAATATCTGACAGAGCAAGCAACACTAAGTTTCCAAGAAAGAGCTTCTATGTCTGCAATAAGGGAGGAAAATAAATGTTTACTACTCCCTTTCTTAGAAAGTCTCCCTAACTTACGGAAGGTGCTTGCTTGCTTCATCTTCTTTCCATAAAAAATAAGGAGAAATCTGTCCATTACTGTCCCAAATGAGGCAAGAAAATGGCAACTGGTTGCCATAATGGGTTTAAAATTTCTCTTCCAAGAAAAGTAAAGAGGGAAGTTTGAAGATCCTCACCTTCACCACTCCATATCTGGCCCCCTGGGTGTGTATGGTTGGTCACTTGTGTGCACGAAGATGTAACCTGACCAGGGTGGGCCTTCTGCCTTCTCCCCCCCCACTCAGCTATGACACTATGACTCTCTGAACCCAGGACTGTGATGATAAATGAAGAAACCCAAATTAAGGTAGAGGAAAAGGTAGCTGTCATATTTAGACAACTCACTTGTATTTCTTTTCATAGGATATGGGCATAGTCGACTTTTTTAATGTCCATCATGGGCCATCATGTTGTCATCTAAAAGTCTATTCTCCAGGGTCACTAGTAAACCTCAGAACAAACAGAAATAAGAATTCCGCACTCCCTCCCTCGCTTTGCCACTAACCAGCTATATGATTTTTAACAATCACATACCTTTTCTTTCTTTTAATATCTTCACTGGTAAAATAAAATGTACAAATAATAATGCAAAGATCTTTTCTGGTTTTAAATTTCTGGTTTTAAATGATTCTTATCATTTGTAAAAATTCAAATTTGGATCATAAATACTTATAATACTGCCAAAGACTGGGGATTTTTAATACATAACGCCATTACGTTAGATTTGCAAAGAAGATTCCATGTATAATAAAAATTTTATTCCATTAGGGTATTTCTCTCTCTGTTAAAAGAATATTCTTTTGGCTGTGGGCCCTAGATTAATGTCACCCAGTGCATCCTTTCCGTTTAGCCTGTAAGAAATGAATAGCCTGGGGAGCAACATTCAATGAGAGTTTAGTGGAAGATTCTGCTAACACTCCCAGGAAATCATGCTCAACATGAACCTTCTATGAAGGCATTTGCTTATGGGAGGAATAATTCCAAGCATCTCCTGGTTGCAAAGCTTTAGAAAAATACAGGAAATTCCCTCAGCTATTTTTATTATTATTCTTTAAACCTGAGGGTGAATACAAAACCTATGCATATATGCTGATGGCAATAATAGTTGTCCACTCTTCCACCTCAGTCATTATTTTTCTGATGGGGACTATTCTTATCTCTTAACCTTGTGAGGAAAAAATACCCTCAAGGACTTGTAACTTTTTAATTTGAAGATAGAAAAATGAAATTATGGGGATATGAAGAAACATCCAACTTTTGGATCCTAGTCAGCCAGAAAAGTTAGAACAGAATTTTTTCATTTTGAGTATCCAACCATGTGTTAAATCTACTTACTAATTCCTAGTAAAAATACTACAAACTATAATTTAGGACTGATCACATAATGTAGAAATTAGGGCAGTATTAGCATGAAATGTTAAGTTCTTTCTGGAACACAACAGGTAATAAATAGGACCTAATATCATATGATATCTCAGAGTCAAACTAAGTGTGATCACAGGTCTAATTTTATAAATTTGCAGTAACAGGCATGTACGGCATATATTCTGGATTCCCTTTATGGACAAGGAAATAGGTTTGATGGGTATTAAGTAGCCTACTTAACAGTTAGTAGCAGAGCTAGAATTTCAAATGTCATGCTCTTTCCACAGATTCAGTGCCCTCTTTTGGACTTCCCCATGCATCTACAGATCTCCTCTCAATGGGAATTTCATCTAAGGATCTGCGATCTTTATCCACCTATGAAACCTGTTACTGACAGGCAGCATCTCTTCCCAAGCTGTCAGGCCTTTTCCCTATAGAATTAGTGATTTTTATCAGAAATGTCAGGTCTGGTCTCAGATGACTGTTAGCAGAATAGGTTTAACAACCCACTAGCATTTCCATGGTTAATGAAGATCCAATTAGTTAAAAATGTAAACATACACCACAGTAAAAGCTAGATGGAAATGCAGAGAGGCCAGCTGACGGCTGACAGCCACTCCAGTGCATCCTGGTCGCTTCAGCTTCTGTGATTTATTTACTCATTTGTTTTCTGGTGGTGGGGAGGGTGTGCAGAATATATTGTCACTTTAGATAGCACTTCAGCAAATACCATAACAACTTTCCCATTCTGAGGGATTGCTAGCAGCTTTTGTTCAGCACTAGCACACTAAATTTTAAAAGGGGGAAATAGTGTCAGATAAATCATGGGATTTTAAAAGAACATCCCAATTTGTTCACAGTTTAGCATTACTACTGTCAGGCAAAACATATAAAACTCTTCTTTTTCATCCCTGGATTTGACTTACAAAGTGAACTAAATACACAGTAAAATCTCCAAGATTAAATGTGTATGATGGATAAGAGAACAAAGTGTTTTCTTTATGTCTCTGATATGAACCCACAACCACTGGTCTATCAATCCACATCCACTTCACATTACTCTTCACTCAGAATGCTCCTCAATATTGCCAACTATCTCGCACATTGAACAGATCTGTGATGTTACATTAATAAATTCTCACATGATGCTTTTATTGCCTGTTCCATCTATCAGTAACATTTATTTCCTTTAAAAAAGGTTAAGTTCTGAAAGCACTTTACATAAAGGCAAAGTTCGGTGTGGAATATACCGGCATGAAAAAAAAAATAAGTTAGTTTCATTAAAAATATGCTCCAGGGCATATTTATACTCCTGGGCAACTAAAATGAGCAAAAATAATTTAGGTTTTTGTAACCCATGGATGATTGTATGAGTATATTTGGGCAGAAAGAAACCAAAAACAGTACGAATGTCATACAGATAAGGAATTGCGTATAGACAGTTAATGGTTACAGCTGACCACTTGTATGTAGGTAAAAAAAAATAACTCATAACATAAGGTCAAAATTTACAAAAATCAGTCTTACACCCAACTCAGTTTTCTGAAAGAAGTCACAGAGCAGGGGAGCCAAAAAGCTTGCAGATGGGCAGTGACCATCCCCCTCAAAACTGGTAATTCCATTACTGACTTGTTAATGTCAGTGGAGTGGTCATACTATTGCTGTTTTTTTTTTTTTTTTTTTTTTTTTTTGTATACACCAACAATAGTTGTATGTCTGAGAACCTGGGAAGAATTTTAATTTAAAATAAATTTAAACACTTTAAACATTTCTAGCCATTTCAGTGCAAATGAACAAGGCTGGAGGCCATTATATTAAATGAAATAAGCCAGCCACAGGAAGACAAATACCACATTATTTCACTTAGATGTGAATCTAAAAAAGATGAACTCAAAGAATCAGAGAGTAAATGGGTGGTTTTTCAGGCTAGTCAAAGACTACAGGGATTAAAAACATGTTGGTCAAAGAATATAAAAATTTAGGGATAAAGAGGGAAAAAGGTCCCAAAACCTATTGTGTAACATGGTGGTTATACTTAATAACAGCTTATTACATACTTGAAAATTGCTATGATGTAGATTTCAAGTGGTCTCACCATAATAAAAAATAGAAATATGTGAGACAATATATATGTTAGCTGGATAGCTATTCATGAACTCTCTCTCTCTCTATATATATGCATACACCCACACACACACACACATATATATATAATCTCAAAATACCATGTTGTATACCATAAATATAAACAATTTTATCATTTAAAAATTTTGAACAATAAAATAGAATTCTATCTTACTGTCCCCATAAATAAATATCATCAGATGGCCAATGTGTTCAAATGTTTGTTTCTGAAAATATGGTAAACAGTACATCCTCTTTTTCTGTGTAGTAATTGCTGGCACAGAAATATTTATGAGTCTTTTGAGTTTCTTAGTCTGAACTGATTGGGAGGCAACTGCTGCTACCAAGAAATTCTCTAAGTATCCAAATGTAATCATAACGATGATAATACTACAGATTGTCCTCGACTTCTGATGGCTAGAGTTAATAAGCAATTTTTTGACTTTATAATGAAGCATATATATGTATTTAATAGAAATTAACTTGAGCAAAGTGGCACAACCCCTATAATCATGGCACTCTGGGAGGCTAATACAGAAGAATCACAAGTCCAAGCCAACCTTGGCATCTCAGTGACTTAGAAAGCCCTGTTTCAAAATAAAAATGTAAATATAAAGGGCTGCGGATGTAACTTGGGACCTTGGGTTCAATCATCCATCCATCTATCTGTCTGTCTGTCTATCTATCTATCATACTTTGAATCTTGATTGTTTGGGGGGCTAGTGATACATGGTAAGATAGGAGATACTCTGTTCCAGTGTCGAGCAGCAGCAGTGAGCTGAAGTGGCTAGAAAGCCACAGGCTGGTGAGAAAAAAGAACTACTATACTATGATTATACTACCGTCTGGCCAGTATTATTTGGATACAGCTATTCAATGAATTACATGAGATAGCACTTTATTTTAAATTAGGGTTTTTGTTAGATGATTTTGCCCAACAGTTGGCTAATGTATGTATTTTGAGCATATTTAAGGTAGACCAGGCTAAGCTATGATGTGCAGGAAGCTAATGATATTTTCAATTTGTGATGGATTTATAGGAACATAACCCCATTGAAAGTTGAGGGGCATCTGTTATAACGAATTGTTCTTTAGAAGAAGAGAATAAATCAGATCAAGTTCAGTAAACACACACTATATGCAATTCACCAGGTCACAATTATATGACTCTCAGGGGCAGGATACAATACTTTATAGGATATAATGAGATATAATGCTATTTGACATCTCTGTCACCATACACTGCACAACACAGAAGGCATTCAGTAACTGTCCAATTTATTATGCTGATGCTGACTGAGGGATGATGTCGTCTGGCTTTATCTCTGATGACACTGTAGGTGTAATGCTGAACTATCAAATATTCCTAAGTACTTTCAATGGGAAACTTTTAATATATATTTTATTAGTGCTTATTAATTTTGAAAAATAATAGGTTTTAATGTGGCACTTTCATACAAGCATGTAATAATTCCATTATAACAAATTCTATTACCCTCTGTTATACCCATCACTCTTCTCCTTATTATTCCCTTCTATTATAGTAGTATCTAATAGTATCCCTCACACTTTTTTATTAGATTCCACACACTAGGAAAAACATATGTAATACTTCTCTTTCTGAGTCTGGTTTATTTTGCTTAACATGAAAAGCTCCAGTTATATTCACTTTCCAAAAATGACATAATTTCATTCTTATTTATGGCTGAATATAAAGTAGCAGCATACAAAAATCAACATTTAAAAATTGATAGCTTTTCCATACATCAATACTGAACTAGCTGAGAAAGAAACCAGGAAAGCAATTCCATTACTTATATCTTAAAAAAAATAACTGGGAATCAACCTAACTAAAGAGATAAAAGAGCTCTGCAAAGAAAGTTACAGAACACTGAAGAAAGAAATTGATGGAAACAACAGGAAGATGAAAAGAGCTTCCATGATCATGGATTGGTAGAATTAATACTGCTGAAATAGCCATATTACCAAAAGCTATCTACAGGTTCAATGCAATCACTTCAACATTCTAATGACACTCTTCAAAGAACTAAAGAAACTCCTCCAGTTTACACAGAAACAAAAAAGACCCCAAATAGCCAAATCAATCCTGAGCAAAAAGAACAATGCTTAAAGAAAATGTGGTTTTTTTATACAATGGAGTACTACTCTGCCATAAAGAATGATAAGCTTGAGACATTTCTAGGCAAATGGATGCATCTGGAGACCATACTCTTAAGTGAAATAAATCAGACACACATGTTTAAATATCACATTGTTTCTCTGGTGTGAGAAATTGGAAGTGTAAATAAAGACTAAAATGTATTATATTGGGAAAGGGAAAAAAATGTCCAAATGGGAACAGCAACAATGGAGGGGGAGGGGGAAAGGAACAGAGGGACAAGAGAAATAAGAAATGGAAGGGAAAGAAATGGAAAAGAAGCTTTTGTAAATAAGGAGGGAGGAGGGGTGAAGGGAGGAAAGGGGAATGGGAAAAAAAGAAGCAACAAGATATGTCATGTACAGGTACAAATCCCCTATGATGAATGTTATCGCTATGTGCATCTAAAATGTACCATTAAAACAAAATAAATTAAAAAAAAGAATAATGCTGCTGGCATCACATAGGAGTTTTCAAAACAAAACAAAAAAAACTTCAGCCTGATAGTGGTACAAAAACAGACACGTAGACCAATGAAATAGAATAGAGAACACAGAAACTAATCACTTCATTACCACTTTGTCTGATTTCTGACAAGGAAGCCAAAAATACACATGGAGAAATGACAGCCTTTTACACAAATGGTGCTGAGAAACTGGCTATCCCTATGTAAAAGACTGAAAGTAGATCCCTATCTCTCATTCTGTACAAAAATTAATTCAAAAAGGATCAATGGCCGAAGTAAAAGACCTGAAACTTTGAAACTGCTAGAAGAAAACATAGGGGAAAGATTTGAAGTCACAGGAACAGGAAAAGACTTCCAAATAAGTCTCCAACAGCACAGGAAGTATTAGCAAGAATCAATAAATGAGACTATCTCAAATTAAAAAGCTTCTGCACAGCAAAGAAAACAATGGCCAGAGTGTAGACACATCCTAAAGTATTGGAGAAAATCTATTCCAGTTACTTTTCAGTTAGAGCATTAATATCTAGAATATATAAAAACTCAAAAACTTAACACCAAAAACCCCTTAATAGCCCAGTCACTAAATGGGCAAATGAATTGAACAGATACTTCTCAAAAGAAGTACCAATGGTCAACAAGTACATGAAAAAAGTGTGCACTATCCTTACCCATCCATAAAATGCAAATCAACACTACACTGAGAGTCAATTATGATGGCTTGTGCTTATATGTCTGGCACTCTGGGAGCCTGGGAAACCGGAAGACCCTGTCTCAAAAAATAAAAAAACAGATAAAGGGCTGAGGAAGTAGCTTAGTGCAAAAGCCCTCGATTCAATCCCTAACACAACAAAAAATTACAAATTAAAAAAAATAAATAAAACCCTGAGATTCCATCTCACCCCAGCCAGAAAGTCTATCATCAAGAATACATAAAACAATAAATAGTCAGGATGCAGAGGAAAAAGAACCCTTTCATACAGTTGGTGGGAATGTAAATTAGCATAGCCACTATGGCAGTCAGCATGGAGGTGCCACAAAAAACTAAAGATAGAACTACCATACGACCTTTCTATACCATTCTTTGGTATATATCCTAAGGATTCAAAGTTAGCACACTAAAGGGTACCTGCATATCCATGTTTACTGCAGCACAATTCACAATAGTCTAGATGCAGAACTAGCCCAGGTGCCCAGTAACAGATGAATGGATAAAGGAAATGTGGTGTATATATAAGCACTGGAATATTATTCCACCACAAAGAAGAATATTATTAAGCCAACAAAAAATTTTTAAGTATTTTGCTATCATAAACCTAAAGTGACACGATAGATACTTGCATAAAAATAAAAGCACCATTCAACTGATTTCTTCTCCTAGAATAAAATTTTGCATGCTTATCCTTATATCCTCCACCATAGAGATCTAACGTAAGAGTACACTAACTTTTAAGCCTTAAAATTGTCTACTCCTAGATACCAAGGAAATGTCTACAGACTCAGAAAACAACTCCTAATCAAGGTACTCTGTTCTTTGAACCTTCCTCCTTCCCGGGGCTACTAAAAAATAGCATTCTTATGAGGTATATCAATTGTACTTTTCAAAGTCTGCAATGGGTTATCTAGTTACCTCTCTTGGGGGCTTCTGTCAGGAAAGGGAGAATCCTCACCTCTTAGCATCTAAAAGGAACTTAAAGCAATAATATTATATTTCTCTAGTACAATGTTCACATCACATGCTGTCTAGTCAGGCAAAACTCTAGACAGAGAGTTGAACTCAATTTTTTGCAGATTTTCACTGAAGAAATTTTTGCCAGTAATGTTATCCTGGTGGACTATTTGACTTTAAAACTATTATTTTTACCCTTAACCCCTGAAAATGGCAGAAAGAGACTGTGTGAGACGCTTCTTTGTCATGGAATGAGACATCCTGACAAACCCCTCACAGCCTCAATGGGAGTAGATGGGACTAGAAAGGCAAAGAGCTGCTTGTGAAAACAGCTATAAAGCCGTAAGACAGGGAAGAAAATTTAGATAAATTAGCAGGAAACAGCTATATCCTAACAAATTAGAAAAGTCAGAATAAGTACATAAAAGAGTAATATGAAAGTGCATCTGAAACTGGGCGTCTTACTTACTTCTTGAATTACTGGAACAAAATACCTGACACTCACAAATTGAAGGAGGAGAGGCTTATTTTGGCTCACAGTTTGTAGAGGTTTCAGTCCACTGTCCACAGGCACCAAGGCAGGGCATCATGGCAAAGGGACGGGGCAGAGGACTAGCTGCTTATGGTATGGCAAATAGGAAGGAGAGAACATGATGGCAGGAGCCAGGAAGGGAGATATAACCATTCTGGACGTGCTGCCAGTAGCCCTCCTCTTCCAACCAAACCATATCTCCTAACAAGTCAATTACAAGCTCCCATTATCCAATCACCTTCCAAAAGCCCAGCCTATGATCACATGAGGCTTTGAGGGGACATCACCATATGACAATAACATTTAGATAATCATTTTCTTCAGGTAAAATCTTTGTCCATTTAAGGAATGATTAACTGGGCAAGTTGTGCTTCCTTAGACAGTCACTCAGGAGAGTTCTTCAACTTACGCCAGTGTGGTCTTCTAGATTTCACCAGTGACCATCTTAGTGGTAAACAACCAAGCATACTTTCTATTCCTCCAGAGAGGAGATTAACCACTGAGCTGGGTCTTAGTCCCAGGGTTGCCATTTATGGGTGGGATGTCTCTTGGTAAAGCCACTTAGTTACCTGAAGTTATTCTTTCCTCATGTGCAAAATGGACTGATTAGATGTTAGCAGTAACTTTCATCTCTGAGAGTCAGTGACTGCAAATTACCTGTTTTGCTTTCTACACCTCTTTCTTTGTAGCATCTAAAATTTGCTGATTATCCTGTTCATCACCATGTAGTGGCTGACCCTCATGTGTCATACTTAAGTGCTTGCCTTAGAGAACCACAGGCAGGAGCTGGACACCTTGTATACATCAACATGTCAATAAACAGGTAGTAAACATGACCAGTAATTGTGGTTACTTCAGGAAATACCAGAGTCTTGCCAACAATAATGCTGAAGCATTCAGGCTGTTAACTCCTACTATGAGGAAGGAATCCTCTCGGTTTTTACACTTTTTCTTCCAAGCCATCAAACTCTCAAGGCTTCGTGGGCCAAAATCTATTTCAGACTCTGATAGGAGAATCAGAAGCAATTAGAGTTCAGGCCACTCTAAAGACTCAGCTCTATGTAGAGGGGTTTGAAGGGGTTTGGCTGTGAGGATCAACCTTAACATTGAACTGTCTACCTTTTCTGCCAAAGCTTATGCTGTATTTCCAGGACCCTTAAGTATGGCAAGGAAAAAGTCTTACTTTGGTAACTTTAACACTTGCTAATGATTTGAATATCAAAAAATGAAAAAGACCTCTAGCTCAATTAACAGACGACCCTATCTAAGCTGAATTCAGAATCCCATTTTTGTTTTAAGTAAGTCTATGACTTCCTCCTACCGATGCAAATGAAATGATTTTCCATTGTCAGTACAACATTTCGAATAGCAGGATTTTCCTCAGTGTGTTTACTTGCTCAGCTATCTCCACTAGTTCTCAAGCATTCATTCTGGGGACTCAGAATTAGGTCCATCCCATGTTCCAATCATTTTCCTGAGTGACCCTCTGACCTACGTGTCCCATGTTCACTACCTTCTCTAGCAAAGAGATCAATACCAACCCATGTACCAAATTCGGATGGCAGTGAGGTCCCCAGGCCCTTGGGAGGAGGTTCAGTACTTCCTCAAATATCAGTCAGTTTGAGATGGCTCAGGTAGGGTCTGAATACAGATAGTTGGTCTATGAAGGATTACCCATGATCCCTTGTTTTCTTCTGCCAGAATAAGCATAATCCTTGTCTGTCTCTTCCTGGGGTATATAAAATCATCTTCTGTTCCTCATCAGAGCGCCCATAGTCCTCTGTTTCCTTGTCCTACAATACCCATGATCCTCTACTGTCTTACTTTTGTACCCATAATCCTGTTAACTCTCATCAGGTAACCATAAGATTAAAGGTCCTTCCCATTTAATTGAATTTTATTGTCTTTCAAATACGAGCTCAACTTTCACCTTTTCCAGAAGCTCAGTATGCCTCTTATACAGAAGATACTAGACTGACTACTCTAGAGGAAAGACTGGTGGTAGGTTAATGAAAACAAGAGACAAACAGCTTTAGCACAGTAAACAAGAAAAGTTAAGAACACAGCTGAGTCTAAAACTTTGAAGTGGGGTGTTTCTCTACAAAGCTGCCTATTACCAATGGCTTGTGAAGATTATAAAAATCCACAAGCTCAGGCCACAACCCACACTAATTAAATCAGAATTCTTGGGTTACAAAAGTATATTGGTAAGTTTTTAAACTCTCTGGATAATTTCCTGACATGGCCAAATTTGAGGATCACTGGTATAGAAATGTAGTTAATGCTACCCTTAGAAGACCATGGGATTTGGAATAAAAAAATTAAGTTCACTATAGCCTAACTCACTGTCCGGCACTCAGAAAGTTGACTGGCTGTGTGAAACTCAGTTTCTTCACCTGTGTGAACTTCAACTTCTTGTTTTTGCTGTTTTAAAAGCAATGTGAAGAGCGAATGAGATGATAGCTTGAAAGCATCCTATAAACAGTGTAATGCGTATTAATTATTTTTGTGCCAATTTTCACTAGAGATCCTCTTGGTTAATGTTAAATGTTCAGAAGAAAAGAAATAATAAAAATGCATAAGGAAAAAATACAATAACATTAGGGTTAGAAACATATAGTCATTGAAGAGAAATATAGCTCAACTTATATCTTAAGTGTATGTTTACAAGTTATTGTGTAAATGCAACATAAAAGATTGTTACAATGGAATTGTTTTAAGATCATCGTTTATAATTATTGCAGAAGTTTACTAATTCACATTAAAAGATAATTTGGCCTTGGTGGGGAGAAACGGGCTTATTTTGTTTATTTATTTAGTGTGGAATGAAATTTATTAGGAGATAGGATGGCCAACCAACTCAACAACAGCAAGCCCGGCCTCCCATATTTATACGCCGTAGTAACAGCCTCAGGTCTGGACGCTGAGAGTCAGAAGGAATCAGAACAAAGAGGAGCAGCAATTTCTGTGTCCTTTTGTATGCAGATAGCACTTGAAAAACCATTAAAATGATCGCTATAATTTGCCTTTGTTGTTTTTGTTCTTATTTCTGTAAACCTATGCTAATTCCTAACAGCTCCTTTCTCCCGCTCACTCAGAGGTGAAATTTCACCCAGAATTAATCAGTGTGGAGAATTTTAAGCCCCTGAATTTCTTTAGGAAAACTGTTTTCCTGCCTCCTTCCCCTCCGAATAACAGGTTTTACACTTCCACAACCTGGGAAGAGTTGGAAGAACAAAATGCCTGATTAAACTGCCTTATACATGAATGACCCTGTGTAAAGTATTTTTTGCTTTTTTTTCCCCTTGTAATGATGTCTTAATAAGAATTTTAAAGAAACATCTCTAAGTGTGAAAATGCAGGAAGTAGATGGAACGTGAAAAAGATTGTACAACAGGAGAAGATAGCAATGCACAGGCCAGTCTTGCCAATGGATCTGATCCTAGATAGAGCGTTTCTGAGGTGTCCACATTTCTCATAGTCTCATCACTTTCTCCAATTTATAAATTTGAAAGGTAGCTCAGCTCTTAAATGATTTGGGAAGGATACCTTCCCCCTTCTCAGTAAACAGCAAAGTTATCAATGGAAGAATAATCACTGAACTTCCATTGAGCACCCAAATTCCACTAAACCCTATAAATTAAACTCTTTACAAATCTTCTTCCTGGCCCCTCCTCACAGAGATGAGAAGGATGGAAAAGATGTTCCAGTCCATGAACTTGACTGGCTCATAATACAGGCAGATATTCAAATCAGCTGGGAAAAATTTTAAGCACTTCAAGGACCAGGCTCAGCTGCTGGACACTTTGTAGAATGGTTCTGTGTCAGAGTACAGGTAAGGTGAGAACCCTGTCACATCCCGAGGCCTTGTCTTATGGTTGTGTGCTGGGGAAAACCTTTTTTTAGCAGACGGTCCCCTTCGGCAAGCCCAGAAAGTGCTATCCAGGACCCAAGTACAATCTTCAAAGCCTGCAAAGTCTATGGCACTGCCTCCTCAGGTGTATCTGTTGGATCAGTTAGTGTCTGAATCCTGGAATGGTTTAAATGCAGACAGCAGAGCCCCGGCCAGGCCATCGTCCACGCAGCCTACCCCAGCCACTTCCTTCAAAGCTGCACTGTGCCCCTTGTGCAGACGCAGTCAGTAAGGACAGAATCTATAGTTCAGACATTACGGTGTAGTGGAGATCTCAGTAAGGAAGGTGTTTTTCACAAAGCACTTTCATTTCTTTCTTAACTACTGTATCTTCTCATTCTGAAATGGTTCACTTTTTATCCTATTTTATCTCTATTTCATAAAGCATTAATAAGCCAAGTTTTTTTTTAAGTCAGTTTTTCGGCCTCACACTAGTTAAAACAGTGAGGTCAGAGTCGAAGGACTGATGCTGTGATTTTGCTCTGCTCAAATTCATTTCTTTTCTAAAACAACACAATAACTCATATGCCCGTTTAATAATCTGAGTGCCCAAACTATCTACCTAAGCCACCTGCTTACCAAAGGGCAACATCTTTGGGATTCCCTCACAGAACCTCGTGACATGATACACAAATTGTGTATTCAAGTAAAGCCTGGCCCTGTGCTGAGATGGGCTCAGAAAGTATAGGGTTCATGGGGGCAATAAGGAGCTTACCGGTGAGAAGAGAAAGTGCTTTCCCAGGGCACCGTTTTCTTCATAGGTTGCGTTTGTTTTAACAGACAACTCACATTTTACTTTTACTTGGGAAGAACTCAGTTAAGGGTCAAAATATCTATTAGAGAGAATATTCATGTCTACACACAGAATTCAGGCAGAAACTGAGAACAAGAAGAGAACCTACTGAACCAGAGATATAAATTCCGGAGACGCATATAGGCCAATTATTTAAACTCTCAGTGATATTATTTAAAACATCTCTAACTCTTCAAAATTATTTGGTTATGAAGCTTTTGTAAATAAGGAGGGAGGAGAGGGTGAAGAGAGGGGAGGGGAATGGGGAAAAAAGAAGCAACGAGATAATCATGTACAGGTACAACTCCCCTATGACGAATCTTATCACTATGTACATCTAAAAGGTACCATTAAAATAAAATTTAAAAAAACAAAAACAAAAACAAAAGACCACAAAGGTATTGGGTATGACTTTGGATGTACAAGGCAAATACTCACTTGAGTTAGTGAGCCAACAAGCAGGCACTACCAAATGCTGTTCTGCAGAGCTATGGAATTCTAGGAAGTATTTCAGCAGAGTATAAAAATCGTAAGTGTTGTCTTGGAGAGTAATTTTAAAAAGAAAACGAATGCTCATCCTTAACAAAGGGCAGTACTCCTGGCTGTCCTGAATCTAAACATACCCTTTGATTTTGAGAAATCCTGCTTTCTTTCACTGAACTTATTATAGAGAAATCCTGCTTTCTTTCACTGAACTTATTATATGAATAGAAGATATTGCTTTCAAAAACAGGAAGAAAGAAAAGTGCTTCCTCAAGGAATAGTCTCAGGACTTTAAAACTTAACACATAATTAAAATATTCCCTTTATCACCATCACCACCTAAGCAGTAACGCAAGCGCTTACCAATTCAAGGCAAGGGCCAAATTTCTTCATCTTTTCTTTATTCTTTTTTTAGTACCAAGGATCCAAAAAGACCACATTTCTTGAAGAAGAATAAAAGTACTTGTGATTTCCTTAGATTACAGACCCAAGACAATGGCACTCAATAAAAATATGTCATATTCCAATTGTGCATAATTTTTTAAATAACTATCACAGCTGAACCAGTCTATTAACAAATAGAATTCTAGATCAGTTTTTCCATCTGTTATGTTCACATTCACTCCACGTACTTCTTGTTGATCTCTGTATTTGCATTTCTTTACCACATTTTGTTTAAGTTCAAAAAGGGAAAAGAAAAAAGGAAACATGTTCTAAATAGTGTCTATAATTACAGTGACGTTCTCTGAAGAGGGCACTTTCTTTGCTAATTAACAGCCGGAGTTCTTACTGAAAGAAGTAGTGTGTGGGTAAGAATCAGGACGGACGAATACAGCATATGCTGGAGTGAGAACGGGGCTGTGAACTTCACTCCAGCTCCATTTTCTCCTTTGTTAAGTGAGGGAAAAGGTTATGGTGAGAGGAAAGGGCGTTGAAGCACCACATTCGTTCCCAGCACCAATCTATGGACCAGAGGAATCAAAATGATCCTCAAACTTAGAAACGACAACATCAAGCAGAGTTCTAAGCCTCATTATTTTAACTCAGCAGAGTGAAGGAAGTGCCTGGTGCTCTGACTGTGTTACAGATACCTTAGGAGATTCCGAGCCTCTGCCATGGATGGGAAGAACAAGAAAAAAGAACTGTATAGCTCTTGAAAACCACAAACACTTCAGTTTTCCCTTGTGTTTATGTGCGTGAAAAAAGAGCTCTGATGTTAGAGTTTGGAAAACTGACATTTTGATACTAAGGATATTACTTTTTACAGGACCTTTCTTAGAAAAGATATCTTTTATACTTGTCTGTTTAGTAAGATAATTTACGAAGCCCATGATGCTGATTCCAAGGTGCAAAGGCACTGGGGACATAACACGGGTGATGTGTGACTTTGAGCAAGCTATTTAACCTCTCTGAGTACTTCAGTTTCCTTTTCTGTAAAATAAGGAAAATAACAGTAACTCTTTCAAAGTGTTCTTGTAAGAACTTCAACAAAGCTCATCCTTGAAAAACAATCAGAATAGTGACTGGTACGGAGCAGATATTCAGTAAATGTTGGCCAGTATTCAGGGAGGTGGAAGTGTTCTATCCTGTATTTCATGTTATCTGGGCCTCACAGGACTGTGACTAGAAGCATCAAAATCTTAGAATTCCAAGACCAAAAAAAAGCCTAGGTATCATCTTTCTAGGGGTGGCCCTTGATTTAGCACACATTTCAGTTATTACACATATTTTTACAAAGGCATAATCTACAGACTAAGAAATCTCCCACAAAAATCTGAACTTTCATCTTCTTTAGAAACATGTGGCCATCTTTCCACCTCCAGGTCATCTGAATTTGCCATAGTTGGCTTGTGGCTGTCCTCTTGTAAATCAGACAGAGGCTCCCCACTTTGCCTCAGTCCCCAAGACTGGCTATTGCTTCTCTGGCATTAAAGCACCTGTGGATTGCTACAGCATGACTTTCAAAAGCAAAGTGCCTGTTAATAAAAACAAATGCAAACATTCCCTGTATTTCTTTCTTCATCAGAAGTAGACAAATAGAATGTAAGCCTCTAGAAGGCACTTAATTTTCTCATTCCTGGCCCACTTTACACAATTGATGACTGAGGCATTTACATCTGCAATCCCTAATTCAGTCTAAAATCTCTACTTTTCAAAACATGAAAAACAAGGAACCCACGCAGTTTAAGTAAATGCCTGAGATCCTAAGTCTCATTAGTGGCAACAGCTGATGGCATATGTAGGCCTTCTCCAGTTAACTATTTCCACTTGCCCAGACATACTTCTTCCCCTACACGAATTGGTTACTGGGATTCAATTGACATTCTGCACAGAAAAATGGAAACGAGGAATCAGTAAAGCACAGAAGGCAGCAATGGACACCAAAGGCCTGTAGGGGGTGATCTGTCATTAGAGCTGTGGTTATTCACGTCCCCAGCCACCTGTGTGTGCACAGGGTGGCAGATGCAGCTAGCTGAAGGAAGGCTGTCCCTCTCCAGTCTGTTGCTGTGGATCTGAGGCTTAGCTGTATTCTCTTATGTCTAATGCTCATTTTTTCCATCATAAATTTCCTAATTTAATGAAATGATGGCCTGAGTGACAAGCATACATAACGCGACACTGAGAAACAAAACACCCAGAGAGAATGAGCTGGAAAACCAAACAAAGCAGGAGGAAAATGGATGTTTTTCACGTGGGCTTCTCTAAAGACGATCTTTTCAGGTCTTTTAGTTTTCCCTAAAGAAACAAGGCTGTTTTAGGTGCACATACTGATAATATGTCTTACTGAGAGGCTTATCTTTTCCATGAGGGAAATGAGAGGCAAACACTCCACAGCTTATTAATTTAATCAGTTTGCTTTCATTTAATTTTTTTTATAGTTTGAAACAGTGACTTTGAGACCTGAGATTTTAGACTGTACCCACATTTCACCACATCATCAACATATTCCCCAGATAACTGCTTGATGTAATTCTATATACCTCATCTAGGAAAGTCTGTAACTTGTTTCTGGATCTAGCACACCGCATCTGCCAGAGTCCAAACCGAGCTCGTGAATCTCATTTCAGGATGAGCATCGTAATATCTATTTTAGAGGCTGCTGGGAGGAGCAAGGAAGATCCGTTTTGTTTAAGCATTTTGTAAAAGTGTAAAGCACGACACATATGCACCCTGACCATCAACCTCGATCCAAAGACACTGGGACATAAAATGTTCAGAGAAAGGAAGGTGATGGGGCTTACGAGGAAGCTCACGACTCTTGTGTCCATTTTAAGAGACAATGGGATGTAAAGTGGATTATTTAAAGATAAGGCCCAGGCAGGCGAGAGGGTTTCCTGAAAGAATAAAGTAGTTCAGTGACCTACACCATCCTTTTAGAGATGAACGCCCACACTGCAAATTAAAACTCACGTGTTTATAGCAAAGTGCCAACACATTGCAATTGAACCTGAATACTGAGGTTTTCGTTTAGGAAAAAAAAAAAAAAACCTCACACATTTACATTATTTGTCTTAAACACACACACACACACACACACACACACACACACACACACAAATAATACATGTGCCACCACTGGCCTCTGTGTTCCTGGAACTTGTGTGAGCTCTATCTTGGCTTCTATCTTTGTCCAATATATGTGATTATTGCCTTCCCTCTCTATCCTACAGAATTTTATAAACTGAACCTGTGCTAGGCATGTTTGACTGTCCAGAACTTAGTTTAGTGTCTGCTGAGTACTGCTAGGCTACCGCGTACTCCCAAGTACGATAGAACGATTAGCCCCAACCCAGATGTCCACATCTGTATCCCTAATATCTAATAACATGTTTCCTTACATAGCAAAAGGTACTCTGCACACTTGATCAAGTCAAGGGTCTTGAGATAAGGAAATTATCCTGGATTATCTAGCAAAGCAAGAGAGAATAAGCTGTAATGACAACTGCAGAGAATGAATTTTATGTGGCTGAAGATGGAACAAAGGTCCAAAAGCCAAGAGATGCTAGATTCTGGGAAAGGTACAAAAATAATTTTGCTGAACCCTCTGGAAAAAAATGTGGCCCTTCCAATACATTGCTTTAAGACTTCTGAGTTCCAGAATAATAAGGGAATAAATCCGTGTTTTGTTATGCCACTAACTTTGTTACAGCAGCAAGGGGAAACTAATATACTTCAGTACGAAAGTAAATGAATAACTATCATTGTGATGAACAAGTTAATGAATGAACAGAAGGATGAAGTGAGCTCTACACAGAAAGGAGAGAGGCCAGCTTGAGGTCTGAACATAGGGAATAATCAGCTAGTAACTTGGGCCTATTCTTTATTTTTTTATTTTATTTTATTTTTTTGGTGCTGGGGATTGAACTCGGGCCCTTGTGCTTGCAAGGCAAGCACTTTAACCACTGAGCTAAATCCCCAGCCCTGGTCCTATTCTTTAATGTCTGCAGAATTCCACAGCACAGGCTGTGATGCTTAGAGTCAGGCTGTCCAAGGTCCACACCCCTCTACATGACTTCCTGACTGTGCACTTTGCCGCAAGTGGGCACAGCTCTCAGCCTATACTTAGAGCTGTGAGATGGGCAGCGACAGCACCTCCTACACAAAGTCATCATGGGCATTGAATGGAAGCTAGTCTAGTCATATCTGATGGGGCTCCGCACTATGTAAACTAGGAATCGTGGTCCCATAAAAATGTCACTAATACTGCTTCACACATAAAACTTGAAATCATGAAAATTCTCCAAATTAAAAAAATGTCAGGGCTGCACAATGTCAAGGCTGATAAACTTTAAGTAACTTACTACCACATGGTGGGACTGCTCTGGGTGCTGAATAGAAACAACCATCATCCTTTGAGAGAATCCATGTTGAATTATGCAAGTTATAAATCACACAAGGAACACACCATGTGATATCTTCAAGAACACACTCATTTAACAAAACAGGACCACATTTAATGCATGCAAATCAATTAGCATGGACTTTAAAACATTGAAAGCTATTACTCTGTTATTTTATTAGCTCAATGATAAAATCCTCAGAGCAAACACCTCTACCACAATGGAAAATGAAACAAATTCCAGCTTTCCTAAGGGCCTAAGCTTTATATGGCCCTCTGGCTCCTCCAGACAAATTCTGCAGGCTGAAAATCCGAGTCGTGTGTTAACGACACCCCATATTATGAAGCAATAAATTCCCCAGTTTTTGTCCAAAACAAACAATTTAGCTGTGGGAAGGTAATAACTATGAAATGCACTGGTACTGCTATGTAAATCTTGTATAATATGGTTGGCTACTATGAGCCGATTGTGGTTAAATGTAATCGTGCCTACCTGATTGGCTTGGGAACTGCGTAGGCGATTAGTAAATGACACTTCTGGTACGCCTGCAGGAGTCATGGAGGCATAGTCTCACCACCAGGCAGCGTGAACCACCGGTGGTACAGGCAGGACTGTGCCATGATGACCGTACCCCTTCTATCACCAGTGGCACAAGTTGCCCAATGGGAGGGTCATGCATGTCCCAGTGGTGGTTCAAACCAATGAGAACGTGTTAATCAGTAAGAAACTACAGCTGTCCAGTGATTATTTCAGATTTCTGCCCATTTCCTTGCCTTCTTTAGCTTTCTTAGTTTACCACGCATAGTTGTACAGATGTACAGTAAATTTTGGATCTCTGTTTGTTATTTTCAATAAAAGTCCCAAATATACTGATACAATGTTCCTGTGTTATTTCTGTTGTATTTTCCTTTCCCAATCTGCCAGGATCTTCTCATCTGTGTGGCCAATTGGTGCCATACCCAAATTAGATATCTTGCTTTCTAGCCTCGCCACCTTGCTAGTGTCAAAAGTCCATGGAAAAGGGGCAATCAAGAGAAGACTGTGACTTCTAATTTCATTATCCACCCACTATCTGGACCTCTTGAAAGTCTACCTTGTCAAGTAAAAGAACCTGGAGGATGGCTTACAACCACAGATCTCGTCTAGCTCTCCTGTGCAACCTTGGTTTCATCTCATCATCAAACTTTGTGTCCCACAAGACCATTACTCAGTTACCTTCACCTTCTTAATGCCCAGGAGCCTGCAGTGAAGATTTGTACCACTGTATCTTTATCTAGCCTTCCTCTCTACCAGGAACACATCTCTTGTTCTCTACTTTTCAGCCACATTCCAAATGTCCCACCTCTGGCAAGTATTCCTCAACTCTTCAAACACGATCAGTCACACCCTCTCCTTTGACTCCAGAGAATGCTACGGACACCTCTCTTACAGCCCTAATCATAGGATTCTGCAATGGTATCTTTCTAGGTCTCTGTTTCACCACATTTTTCCATTTTCCTACAAACAAATCTATGATTGATTTCAAAGGAAGAGCTCAATAAACAAATACTTTAAATAAACATGTATATAATTTCTCAAACCAGAGGTGACTGGGTGGCTCCCAGCAAAGAAAACAAGCTTACTGGTAACCAGCCAGGAGTAAGAAATATGGCGTACCTGATAGACCAGTGTATTAACAGTTTCTTCTTTGCTCTGATCTGGAGGTCCTTGACTCTGCAACAGATTTCGCACCGTTTCCTCCATCCTGAGAAATAAAAATACAAAGCATTTCTTAAAGAAGGGTTCTCTTTATCATGGGTCTGTTCCAGTTAGTAGAAATCACTTTTCGGGATGTATTTTCTAAGTTTACACCAGGAAATCTTTTCTCTTCCCTCTCTTTTGTTCCTATTTTAAGAATCTGTCAAGAAGTCATTTAGAGTCCTCCTTCAGAATGTACGTCTCGGCTTGTCTCTTTTTACCATTCAGGTCCCATCCTTTGCCTTGGACATCTGCACTCGTGCACACATTTCCCAATATCTCTCTTCACTTCCAATCACTCTCTTTAATTCAATACAATGTCATCACATTAATCTTCCTGAAACACCACTTTGATTCTTTAAAATCAATTTTCAAAGTTAACAGATATTACATAAATGCATTCTCTCCATTAATACACTGTCATTTCTTTCCATGGTGGTCTTTCTATGTCAGCACACAAAGATTTACTTCATTCTTTTCAGCTGTTTCTTAGTACTTGGTGGTGTCAATGCTCCGTACAGGATTTAACTATTCCTCTTCCGATGGAATTGAAATGGCTTACAATTTCTGCAAGTGCAAATAATCAACATGCATTTTTGAACACGTTTATGACTATTTCTAAAGGTTACACTATAGTATATTGTGTGTTGTAATCCTATTTTGTTTTAAACAGCCACTTTCTAAGGACCCTCAACTGCCCCAAAGTTAATGCCTGCTTCCATTTCGAGACATTTGCTCAGGCTGTTGCTACTTATGGGAAAGCCAGCTTCCTTCCATCTTCCCAGATGTCATCCATCTTTCCAAATACACTTCAAATTCTGCTTTCCAAGTGTCTTAGTTACTTTTATTCTTGTTGGAAAGAAATACCAGATATCTTGTCAACTTACTGTAGAAGAAGATTATTATTATTCCTCAGTCCATAGTAGGCTGGCTTCAAGGCAGGAAGGCACGGAAGAGG
Source organism: Hystrix cristata (assembly GCA_004026905.1). NCBI lineage: Eukaryota > Metazoa > Chordata > Mammalia > Rodentia > Hystricidae > Hystrix > Hystrix cristata. The sequence continues at coordinate 69,390 of PVJO010000463.1, read as the reverse complement.
AGCATGGCAGAGAAGAGGTCCCCATAGCATGGCAGACACAAAGCAAAGAATAAAGGGAGGAGCTGGGCAGGGAGATGTAACCTTTTGGGTCACACTCAAGGTGACCCACCTGTTCTGAACAGGCTCCACTCCCTAACAGCTTATCAGCTATAAACCCCTATAATCCCAGCACCTGCCAAAGGTCCTGCCTATGATCACATGAGGCTGGAAGGAACATGTAGATATAAACTGTAACACTGAGATATCTCTTCACTGATTGATGACTTCTTTGAAGTCCTAAACTTTAAATCATTCATTCTCCAACTTAAAACCCTTGACTTGAATGCTCAAATATTTCATTTATTTAAATTTTGTCCTCTGGAGTAAATGACAACAACTGGTATAACACTATGTCATATATCTCTTATATATGTCTCCCTCAATTATTGGTAAGTAGGTACTCAGAACACAGTTCATATTTGTCAATGCATTTTAAAAAGGATGAAGTACTATTCTATGCCAGACATTCACCATGTATATTCAGACTCTGTTGGAGTCACCTTCTTGTTGGGGTCCTTCCAAGAACACAAAGAAGGCCAGAACTTTTGAGGGCAGAAGACCTAAACTCAACACACTGAACACTGTGCTGCTGTTCTCTTACCCAGCACTGGAGCTGCTTGTCTTTTCTAGTCTCATACTCAACCATCCATTCTAGTGACTCAGTATGATATCAGAGAGGGCCGTGAGGAAAAGTAGGCCTCTTGCCAGGGGCATCCAGTGTGACAAACTGAGGGTTCTGGAAGGCCTAAGAATCCTCTGATCTGGCCAGGTCACTCCAGTAACTAGAATCATTCAAACTGCCGGCCTTTCTAATATGAATGTAACTACTTAACTGTGAAGTGAAGAAACTGCAGACAAACCCAGACATCCAAACCTGGATTATTAATTGGGGAAATTCTACCTTGACAGGATGGAACTGGAACCCACTCAGGCTTTGTCTGAGATGGAAGACACTGGTTATCAGTGCTGAAAAAATGATTTGTGACTACACACTTACACAACGCACTTCGTACAGCCATCTGGGCAAGTGGAGACAGTTCCTTGTATTTTCAAAAGTCTTACATTATTAATAATAACTCAAACTGAACAGTACTTTTAACTTGTCAGAGAACCCTCTAATCTATAAATTATTATAATGTACTTAAAAATATCAGCATATTTATTAGTAATTCAAAAAGCTGAAGCATAAAAGAATTGGTTGGCTACTGAAAGGATCATGGTTAGCTGTATAGAAAACTATGATTAAACAGTTTTTGCTGATCTAAATAGAGCAGCCTCTTTCCACTTGACTTGTTGACATTCAAGGTAATTATTTTGAATGAATAATAGTCCTAACTTCTAATGAAGAGTTAACTCGGTCAGTATCTTTTGGATGTGGAACTCAAGAAGGCAACAGTTCTGAGCTGGAGAGAACTTAGGATCTGGTAGAAATTTTAAAAAATGACTAAGTTTTGGGGGAAAGACAGTCGGGAAGGGGGTGTTAAAGAAGCCACAAATTCTGAAATAAGTGATCAGAGCCAATTTCTTCACTTTACGTCCACAATCTCTTGAAAGGTAGATTTCCACAATGTTCATCAAATCCATCGGAAACAAGAACAATAATGATAAAATGTTGGAAGACTTACCTGACCTTCTCACTTGTGGTGGGTCAAGGACATTTTTCTGGTTTTCTAAATATGTATTACAGTCATATGCTATAGGAGCATGTTTTTGTGCATTGAACGATGGACTGTGTATATGACGGCGATCCGAGAATGTTACATCAGGTGGAATCATTGTTGTCTTAGTCTGTGTAACACGTTCTCTGACATTCATACAATGATGAAATTGCCTAACAAAGCAGTTCTCAGAAGATATCGCCATTATTAAGTAATGCACGGCTGTAGTCTACTTTCTTCCCACTTTAGCACGGAAACTGGAAATTTTATTTTGATTTTGAGTTCATTCATTTGTAAACATCTGGCCTAAATGTGGCCTAGTAGTTAAAGTCAGTTAAAATAAAATCATGTCTCCCTTTATTTAATAAATTAAAATATATCAGTATACATCTTGCTGAATTATCTCTGTATAATTAGAAGCTCTATGGATAATTTGATAAATGAAAAGAAAAACACCTGTTTACCTTTCCTTTCACTTTGCATCTTGGTTTTACATTAATAAGGAAAAGAAAAAAAGGAAAAAGTGGGAGTAGACAGGAAATTGTTAAAATAATCTCAAGCAGTCCAGAACCCTCGGTAATAACTGCAAACATTTTTCTGGCACTAGGCACTACTATATGATTAATTAAAACCAAGTCCATCTCCAACCTACAGATTGGAACAGAAGTACAGAGACCCACCCCAACCCTTGGTTTAAAAAAAATCAGGCTGTCATATTTTTGCAACCTTTATGAATCTGGTCACAGAAAAAAATGTTTTCAGTTTATAAGACAATACCATTATTTATTCCCTGAGGACATCTTTTCTGAATGTTCACTTAGCAAACTTTTATTTGCTTAAAAATTAAAGACCGTGAAGAATCATCCATTGTCATTATGATGCCCAGTGATATTTTACTTTGCTTTATTATTTTGATAGTTGATGTAGTGAAGTTTGCATTGCTAGTCAGCACACAGTACAGCTCTGCCATCTGTTTCCCAAATGTGACTAAAAATAAGCCAATAGTTTTCTCCAACTCAGGTTTGGGCAGGGATTTGGTTTTTGTTTGTTTGTTTCCAAGTTGCTGATAGGTGTGATGCATCCTTAAATACTGGCCTTAAGTGATATCTTCTGGCTCTCCCCAACTGAGACTAAATCCTTTCTTTTCCTAAATTTTCATAAGTAGCTCTCATAACTAAAGATATGTAGAACAAATTTATATTCAGTGAAATGTAGTAAGTTCTAATACACATTAAGTGCATCTTTTTTTTTTTCCTTACGTTAACTCTCAGGCAAGCTAGAGAAAATAAGTTAGATGCCTATGCAAACAATATGTTTTAGGTCGCACAGGTAAAAATGTAGCAATTATATCTTATTAAAAAATAAACTCCATTTTTAAGGTAACATATTGTTTAAAAAAATCAACAAACATTTAATATAGTATTTCCTCTGAGGGTTACTAAAGACCACTAATTTAAAATAAGGTAAATAGGACATTAAATAATATTGCATAAGGCAAAAGGGTGGAATATATACATACATATATATAATAATTACATATATATAATTATTTGAAAATGACATGAGCTCGCACACAGAGGAGTCAAAAAATTTAACCAAAAGACTCATACAATTAATGTCAAAATTCAGTAGTGTAGCAGGATACAAAATCAACAAACAAAAATCAAGTGTTCCTGTATACCAGTAATGAACCCAGAGAGAAACACAGACAACCACAGCCATTAAAGAAATGCAAATCAAAAGAACACTGAATTTCCATCTTACTTCAGAAAGAATGGCCATAGTCAAGAAATCAAACAATAACAAACGCTGGGGAGGCTAAGAGGAAGAAAAGGAATCCTTCCATATTATGTTGGGAGTGTAAACTGGTACAACTACTATGGAGATCAGTATGGAGATTTCTTTAAACTGAACACAGAAATCCCATTTGACCCAGCTATCCTTCTCTAGGCATCTTCCCCCAAAGAGTTAAAGATGTCATATTTTGAAACATGCATACCCATGTTTGTAACAGCACAACTCATAATAGCTAAATCTTGGAAGTAGCCTTTATGTTCATCAATGGATGAACGGATAAAGAACGTGTGGTATCACTACACAAGGAAGTACCATTCTGCAATAAAGAAGGATAAACTTCATTCATTTGTAGGAAAATGGATGCACCTTGAGACCATAATGTTATGTGAAATAAATGAGACACACATGCTTAAATATTGCATGGATATGAGAAACTCAAAATAGAAATAAAGAGCAAAATAAAAGATAGTAGTAAACAGGGAAATAATCTTTGGGGAAAGGGAAAGGGACCAAGTCATGAGAGCAGAGGTAAGGGTGGGGACAGAAAGGGAATGAAGAAAGAATTAAGATGTGTTATGTATACCAACTCCCCATGATGAAAGCAATCATGTACTGTAGACATGTACTAATAAGGATTTTAAAAATATGTAACATTGCATTAGAAAAGTAACAATTGAAAACAGTGCAAAAGCAAGATGAGGGAGCCAGTGCATCTATTCCCAGAGCCATCCCCTTAAAGTACAGATAGTGGGTTTATGACATCAGATCCACATCCAGCGTCTCTTGGAGAGCGTCTCTCTGAAGACCAAAGCAAGGTCCTTCGGGAAGAAAATGTTCAAAGACAATGATCTGATTCACCCGAAGAAAACACCAAATCATACAGAGCCTGATAGCATCCTGGGTATTATTTACAATCATAGAAAATGATTTGGACCTTCAAGATCTTGACTCAATAGCAACAGGAATAGTAGAAAAATGAAGTCTCAGGTAACTTAGGAGCTCTTTATTCAAACACAGAAATGACTGTGCTTTTCCCCATCTCTGCCCTCCTTCTAAGATCTAGCCCTCTGTCTGCTTAATGACACCAGAGGAACGATCAGAGTATTAGACTGAAGTATTCTTTTTGACTCGCATCAAATATTCAGTTACACGTAATTTCATTTGTGACAGAAGCAGAGCAAAATAAACATAAAATAAGAAGTCACACTTTTTAACTCAAACTGATAACTGACAGAGACGTTTCAATTGAAAGTTGAACCAAGATCTATTTTTGTTTTTAAGAAACATTCTAGTATGTACTTGTTGATTAATCAGATGACAACTTAATAACAAAATTCACAATGAACTTCCTCATTCTTTTAATCAGGTGAGAAGTTTCAAGACCACACCCATCCACTTTGCTAGAACTACCTATCACATTTTCCTTGGCTTTCTCATTCCACGAAGTTTCTCAAGAGTTGCTGCTGTGAGTTGCAAATTGCTTTTCCTGGTATTTCACTGATTTGACTCTCAATCTTCTCACTTTGAGAAAATGTGCCAGTTTAGGCAAGAGCTCCACCATGATTTAACTTCATTTTAATGACAGGAAGAAGGGGCTGAGGTTGAATTAGAAAGACAGAACAATGGCTAATATCACTGAAGCAGCCACTTTACCCTGAGTCTTCCCTTGTGAAACTACGACACGACATGACCTCAGGTACAAAGCCATGTAGAGGACAGTCCTCACCCCTTAACAACAGGGCCTACACCCAGGACGCATGTACATCCCACACATGGTGGAAGAAAGGAAAGAGCTCAATAAAATGCTAGCTCACTCTCTCTCTCTAACCTTAAGAGTTGAAAGACTTAAGCACATTACAACTTAGATGTTCAGAAGAAATGAAATTCATTTATTTTCATATATAATCAAATGAGTTTTTCGCTTGTGTCTTCACATGTGCACTAGCATTAATCTTGTTTCAAGTACTAGATTAAGTTACAACCCTAATATATACTATGACAGATTTTGAAATAAATTTCAAAAATTCAGAAAGAGGTATCCATGAACATATAACCGTGGTTTGCATTTCCTCCATATGAATATTATTCAGCAATAAAAATGGATCCATGAAACAACATTGAAGGATCTCAAGAATATTATGCTGAGTGAAAAACTACAGTATGACTCCATTTATATGAAATTCTAATACAGGCAAACTTAATGTGTGGTGGCACATTTGAGAGTGGTTGCTTCAGGCAGGGCAGAGACTGGGGAGACATCTAAAGGAGCTTCCTAGAATGATGGTACATGGCCGGCATCTTCATAGGGGTTTGGACTACACAGTGTATACATTTGTTGGAATCCATCCAAAGTTACATTTAACACTGAAATATGTAAAGTTTATCTTAGAAGAAAAAATGAACGGCAAGAAAATATGGAATTCTAATGAATGGCATATGTGCTCAAATATTTAGAGGGGAAACACCTGTAACTCGCTTCGACATGCATAAAGAATAAGAAGATTGATGGAAAGAAAAAGGAAAGGATAAATAGCCAGACGTGTGTCAAAGTGAGTCACAGAATCTATTTGGTGTGTACATGGTGTTCACTGTAAAATTCTCTCAACTTTTCTCAAGTTTAAAATTTTTTATAAAGTTATTAACAAATTCCATTTACATGGACCATCTATCTCCTCCATAGATGCGGTTAGCCTCCCGAAGGAAAGAAACACACTGAGTCGCTCCCACAGATGCTTCTAGGGTGGGCTGTGCGGGTCTGGTTTAGCAGGCCACTGGCACCGCAGAGCGGGGCGTAGTGCGGTATGCACGTGCGTGTAGAGGAAAGTCAACTGTGCACAGGCTGGCTGCTGGCCGGCATCTGCAGACTCTGAGGCTGGGCAGCTCCCAGTCCATTCATCCTGCCCTCTCAGGGCCTGGCGTCCTGGCTCGCACAGATTTACACTTTAGCCTCTGCTGGCTGCAGCACTTTGACCCTCGGTCATCACTGCACCCAGCCTGGAGGTCCCCAGTCGCTGAGGTACAGGGCCCTTCTTCCGCTGTGAGACTCCACAGTAGGCTTGCTAGTTTCTAACCTGCCTTTAAGCCACACGGACTCTCCAGGAAGCCTAGACAGGGCTCATATTTTGAAAAAACTGCCTGGACCACCATCTGACACGGCCACCTCCCACAGGGGCAGACAGAAATGTGCTCCTTTTCCAGGCTCCTCAACAGGAAACAACGACGTGAGCACCCCTCTGTCCTCCATGTCACCTCCCGCCTACAGCACCGATTTCACCCTTCGGTTTCTCTCTCTAGGTGTGTCCTTGCAGCTATCTCCAGGACTGCAGATGGGGCACCTGCTCAGGGCTTCCCAGATACCACATCTGGCTCCATTCTCATTCTAGTCTCTGGGCTAAGTCTATAGAAAATGTGAGTGAAGTGTGAACTCTCTGCTGGGAAGGCTCTGGGATCTCAGTCTCTAGAGTTGGCCCTTCATATGTCAAAGGCGAGAGGATGAAGGAAACTGGGTAATCTTTTGTTACAACACTTGAACACTCACAAAACCCTGTCTTACTGCTTAATCATATTTTATAAAAGTTGAGCATTTCATCTTTTGTTTTCTTTGAATTCCTAAGAACAATTAGAAGAGAGCTCCAGTGTTTCAGATGACAAAAATATTACTTGTGTTACAGCTACTGTGTGGCAGGCAAATTTTGTGGTTGAATACTTACAACCCAAGAGTAGGTATACTATCTCCATTTTTGTTTCTGTGTATTTACATATATATTCATTTATTAATAAATGCATAAAGTTCCATGAGAAAAGGCACCTCATTCAAGGCCACACACACTAATGGTACAGTTAGTAGTGGAACAAATATTTGATTCCAAAACTTGTAGTCTTTTTCTACTGTGCTACAGCAGTGTTCCAGCAAGCATTTAAGACACTCTGGTGTTTACTCAGCTAGGTATCAACATTTTCTGCCATATTGTTATCATATGCTGACATCTGGATCAATGGGTTCTTATTACTTGCAGATGCTATACCTGCATTGGTCAATCTTCTCTCTCAATTAGATTAAAAATCTTCCATATCCAGGTTTATGCACAGTGATAGATTCTAACAAGTTACTTTAACATAGCTTTTACTATAACCTCAGGCCCCAATAAATAAGTATGGAAGCATTTAGTACCAGCTATCCATGGATATATATGCCATCCCTACAGGGCACTCTCAGTTCTACCCGGATACTGCAGAAAACGCACAGCCAGGCCCTGACCTCGTCCTTGCCTCAGGAAAGCCCTCCCTCTGTGCTTTTCTAACACTCTGACTCTGCTGTCATAGTGTGGTAGCACCTTATGAATGATCTGTGGGTTTCTCAAAGTCAGCAGCTCTGCCTTGTTTTTTTATTTTATCTTTAGCAACTAAGCATAACATCCATTACTAAGTTACTGAGTAGATATTTAATAAATTCTATGGGAGGTGAATGAATGAATGTAATATGTTCCTACCCTCCACCCCTAAAACTCAGTTCATTCTCTGTCTCCTTCCATAGACCTTTAACAAATATAGAAACCAATAGTCATAGAGAAGTAGTGACAAGTAGAAAAGGCCAGGAAGACTGGAAGGGCTCTGTCTTTACCTCTAATACTTGCTCCTGTAACAAACCAAATAGCCAAATGTGTTGTTTCTGTCACACTGGCTGTCCATATGCTTCAACTCACCCAATGAACTTCTATAGTTCAAACAGTAACGTGGCCAGGGCTCCTGACTCAGTCCCTGACCTGGACCCCCACAAGACTGTCAGACTCATTTCTGCCAGGACAGCCCACTCCTCTGTCCGGCAGATAGAAGACCAGAGAACCACCTCCGTGAAGAAGATATTTTATACTGCACCTATAGCATTTGCTTTTCAGTTTCTTTATCCTGTCTTACTTCCAGCAGCTTCTGCACCAATCCGTCCTACCTCCCATTTTAATTGCTGCACAGAGCTTTCCTCTAAAAAGAAAGGCTGATGAATTTTCAAGTCCAAGAGGAAGCTGTTCATGTGGAATCTTGCTAGCTCTGAACTGGGTTCTGTCCAACTGCACTAACTCGTGTCCTTAGAAAATGAGAATTGCCCCCTCCCAGAAGCTAGCACGTCTAAGTATGTAAGCAGAAGCAATCCCCAGGCTGCCTTTGACTGGGATGGTCTTAACCCAATCTCTGTTTATCCCTGCTGCATAGTTAGGAACAGTAAATCTACAGGAAGATAACTGAAAACTGCACTGCAACTGAAACTCACTCTGGATGAATGTTGGAGGGCTGAAGTTTCTTATTTCTCTCCTAGATGATATATACTTTTAATTCAGCACAAATTTTGCAAGAATAATACTGCTGCCCACAACCACAGAGCTCTAATTCACTCACAGGGATGCAACACCATTCATAAACAGATCGAAAGGTGCTAGTCCAATTTGAATTACTGCATCACACCCACTCCAGGGCCATCTGTATGTGAGCACAAAGGGACATAAATTTTCTACTAGGCAGGTTTGTGCTGATCCTGGATGGGGAGCTCACTGCATGAAGAGGCGCTGGCTGCGAGAGGGCAAGGAAGCAGAGATACGCAGAGAGGTCCCACTTTCCACCTGGAGTAGCAGGGAATCCCCTGAATGTTAACAAGCAAATCCCAAGTGTTTGCACTCAACAGTGGCAGAATAAAAAATTACATTTATGGATTACTGCGTCTGTAGAGTTGCACTCATCCAGAGAGAGAGAGAGAACAAGACAGAGAGAAAATCGCATGTGTGCAAGTCAGTGTCACAAAGGAGAAGCGTACCTCATGAGTTTTCCCTCTCTCGGTTCAACAGTCTGAAAGCAGGATTAGCCCAATATCCCAAGAAACCACAAGAGGTCTACAAAATAGGCTATTTCCCTAAATGAAGTTAGCTTTTAAATTAATGTATTAATTACCAATATAATTTTATTAATTTATCAAATACAATAGAGTTAACATCATCTCCCATGACCAGTCTTACAAATTTATCTACTCACGTTCTAAACCTACTCATGCAATATGTCTCATAGAATTCAAAATAACGAAATTCCACAAATAAACTCAGCTTGAATTTTATTTATTTTCTTGAGCAGCCTGAAGCTCAAATGTTCTCTAACTCTGATTCTGTTAAAAAAAAAAAAAAAGAAAAACTCTGAATTGCAATTTACATACTCAAAATGAGGCTCACTTGATGTTTCATATAAGTTGCATCTTTCTCCACAGGTGTAACTGGCTCCTCATGAGATGGTTACAGCCCCCAAGAACACACCAAACAGACCGCCTTCTACTCTGCAGAACTGGGGGCTTTGCCCAAGGAAAATTAAGAACTGAATGTAATAAGACAGGACTTTCTTCTCCCTGGCAATTTAATTTTTAATTTTATTCTCATTTTACATATATCAAATATTTTTCCTCCCCTCCATATACAGTTTTATGCTTTTTGCACATTGACAAGTATTTGGTCATTAAAACATGCAGAGGTTAAACTAATAGTCACACAGGATCCTAGTAATGTCTGAAGGAATACACTCAGAATTAACTGAGTGTATTAACTGTTGTTAATTTTTTGTGACGGGATGTAGGAAAAGGGCAGGGAAATCTAACTGGCCATATTTGTGATCAAATTATAGTGTTAAATTTTTTCTGGACAAGATCAACAGTGGCAAAGAGGTGCTTTAAGGATCCACAGAACTGGCCTTGGGAGCCTCATGGGTCTACCAGTTCATTCTGCAGTTCGCATGCTTCTTGTGATGTTTGCTCACTCCAGTATATTTCCAAGTGGCTTCTATTAAGGAAACAGATATTACGAACCATATCAGCTGAAAAGATGTGTTACCAAATTCCTTCCCAGCCTCAATGCTTGTAGGCACAGTATAGTAAGTATAATCTCATTTCCCTGGACTCTCTACAGCAGCAGGGGTGGATGTGGGTTCACCTATTCTTGCCATCCACGTAACTCAGAATGAATCACAGCTATTGTCTCAACCTCAGTTTCCTCATCTGTAAAATGGGCATATTCTGCCAGTCCCACTTACCTTAGAGAGATGTTTTAGAAATAACAACAAGACAAAGGGTAAAACCATATAGCTGATATTTGGTTTCATTATGGCTTTAGTGATAGTTCTTTTAGAGGTATAAGATTCTTTTCAGATCTTTTAGTCCTCGGGTAAGAAGGGTAGGAAATTGGCTGTTTGGGAGCAGCACTCAAACAAGTCAGCCCTTTAAGAGGGCACCTGACTTCTGTGCTTCAAGGGGTAAAGCACCTCTTTCAGCTTCAAGTAATCATTGGTTTGGAAGATAACCTACTATGTTAGTTTGGATAGACTAGAAAGTGAGGCTGGAGTATGAGTTCTAACATCCCAGTGACTCACAAAGGAATTTAATTTCTTATTGACACAAACTCTGCACAACTACAGGTCTAGGCAACTCAACAGCTATCTTACATACGGAGAATGGTTCCATGCTCTGGCTCCCCAGGACAAGACAGTAGGACAGTGGCAAGGAGTTGCTTTTTACACAGCTCAACTAACTGCTAGAAGCTGGTAAATTTAGTCTCCTAAGTCCCCAGCAAGAAGAGAAGCAGACATTGATGCTGATATGTCTTACAAGCCTTAATAGTGAGGCCAGAAGGTGTCCTGGGAACTACTACCCAGTGATCCCCTGTCCAACCTCTCTCAATCTCCCAGTTATTCAAGCCAGGCAAGGATGCACTGCTCTTACTGAGCTTTCTCCATTGGGTGTTACTTATTTTGAACCGTCACTATTGAGGCTTTTCTGTCACCTCCCAGCTTCATACTGATTGTCACTCTTCTTTCACTCATGCCAAACTGACTGTTGACCAACACAATTACTCTCTCACAGCTCTCTGAATTGTCCACAAATATGTTCCCTCTGATCAGGAAATCTTCAAACAAAAACTTTCAAAGTCTGCTATCCTTTGAAGAACACCCTATCAAGCCTTCAGTATGACAGCTGACAGACATGTTTTTAATGCAGTCTATTTCACAGTAAATATGTATGAACATGGAAAAACAGCCTGCACTCACAGAAAGCTTTACAATCTTCCAAGATGCACTGGCAAGCACAATGGAAGAGGTGGTTTCTAGATGTCGTGGCTAAAGCAATCCTTCCAGCCTTTATCTTTCACTCCATATTCATCGTTAAAAATATCATGACACAAGATTTAGCACTAACTGGCATCCTTGATCCTTGGAAACTCTGAAGTGTGGAAGGTTGTCAAGATTTAACAAGTGAAAGTGAAAGGGGGAGAGAAGTTCATTTAAAAACCTGCCTATATATTAGATTAAAAACAACAACAAAAAGCCACGAGAGTAATATGTATTATTCTAGAATGTCATAGAAGTATTTTTTGCCAATCATCATAATCACCTGGTATTTGGATGGAGACTTTTCTGCCAACTACTGTGAGAAAAATGAGATTCTTCCACTTCCCTCTTTGCCCTTTGAATTATTGTGCTTCCTTGGGTTCCTGCTTCCTGACGCCTGTAGCCCACAGGAGTCTCTTCCTAGTTTATTGAAAAGTGTATTCCCTGTGGGAAGGGGCCAGGAATCAAATTCCCTGGATCTTCTAAGATCTAATGAAGCTGATTTTATCTCACATTAACCTGATAGTCTCTGTGATCTGCTCTTGTCCTCCTAAGTCATTTCCACAAATGCTACATAGCACTGTTCAATATTAACAACATAATGTATAGGTCTGTTAGTTCTACAATGATTCCATAAACTTCTTGGGGACACTGGTACAGTATATATCTCGAGACTCTTCTATTACTCATATCGCACAGTGAGGTATCAATTTATCCTGAGTGGATGGAACTTTTCTAAATTGTGGAGTTTTACAATGATTTGCCTGATTTTGCAGCATGTATGATGTTAAAAAAATAGACATATTTAGAGGAATTTAATTTTCTTTCCAAAGATGGGAAACGTATAAGTAACACCTTTTGTAACATGAGTAATTATGCTGTTAATTGTTCATTAATTTATTTCCTCATGAATTTATCTATATCATTATTTGATAATCATCTGCTGAATGCCTACCACAGGCTTTGGGTTAGAACTGGTAACACGCATAAAGAGAAATCACGAAGTGTAAAGCACAGTTACTCCACAGAACAATTGCTACCAGAACAGGAAACCAGGAGGTAAAGAGATCTGAAAGGTCTAAAGAGATAATTTAGAGGTAAGTGTTGAATGTTTGATAAATCAGTAGAATTTAGCATAAAGAAAAGGGATTTTCAAAAATAATGAGATGTTTGCAATTTGCATCTTTTGCAATTTTTGCAATTTGCAATGTTTGCAATTTTCAATTACTTATTATGGGTTTCCTTAATGAGACATACACTGTATGTGAATGTAAAGTAGCCTGTATGTCTACTAAAAGTCAGAGCACTCCATTTAAGTTTCATGCATACGGTATGCTGGCCTCCTGATCACATGCAAAACATTATTGATCGATTTCAGTCAAACTAGTTAAGAATCTTCCAACTGAGTAACACAGATCTAAAGCTCTGTCAACTGTTCCAATTAAATTCATTAACTATATCTCAAACAATGTCAACTGAGGCCCTAAGGTAAGAGTCCTCAAACAAGTACACATGCATATTTAGAACAGCTGTATTATTATGTGCCATGCTCTTGTGCATTATTCCCCAACATTTTGGGATTGTTTTAGGTTTCCTCTAGCCTTTAGAACATGTACTTCCTGATCTTTGGTATCTATGAAGAAATAAAGAATAACCACATCAGACTATCTGTTGCTAAGAAAGAACTGTAATGATAAAAGTCAGTAGCAATAACTGAAAAATTCCCCAACCATAAGGTTGACATTAAATAAAAGTCCATTGTGTCCAAGTATTTTTTATCATGGAACACAAGCTTTTATATAGCACTTTTACTGTACATTCCTGCCCAATGAAGTAGATGTTGGAAATACAGTTACTTCAGGCCAAAAGAGTGCCCATTTATTCTTAAATTGTCAATGACACAAAAAAGAAACCAGCAAGGATACTTAGAAGGAAAGGACAGAGGATCTATATAGTAAAACCAACTTTCAGAAAGAATACTGTATTGAAAAGCAGTAAAGAAAGAAACACAATTCTCAGATAAAGATATAAGAAAGGGAAACTACTGGTAAATACTAAATTATGATGTGACAGGATATTTAAAATGGACACGACAATAATGTAACATCTTGATCATGCCTCTAGAAATCATCATGACATGACACACAGATATAGACAATATTAACTGTTTTCTATCCCTCAGATCTGCTGCCCTGTATTGTCATTCTCAGGCTCAGAAGGCCTTTCCCTCTTGCTACAGATGAACTTGAGAAACTGTGCAGACCTCTGCCTCCTTTCCACCCCAAATTTTTTATTCTAATATCAGTAAAAACAATACTAGCTTTGCTATACAAATGTTAAAAACCACTAATAAGTAGCCCATTTGACTTGCTTCTGGTTATCTTGGCTCCCACAAATGAAGGACTGTGCTGGAAGAAGAGCAGAATTAACTGTAAAGTGCAATGACTGCTTTCACACTGGGTAGCAGAAGAAGAAAGCTGTTTTGCAGTAACCAGTTAGAACATGGGTCCCCCAGGACTTAATTAGCTATATCTTGTTAGGCCATAATAGGGGCTTTAAAACGATATTACAGTTTTCTACAATCAAGAAATTGATTAGTGAAGTTGAGTAAATCAAATGTCAATGTTCTTCTCATGGGTGAACACAAACAGCAACCACAGCCTGCAAGAGGAGCTGTTGTGATCACGCTGCAGCTAATAAGTGTGTTTACTGGAGGCAGGAAGAGCGTCAGCACGGAAGAGGGCACTGGCATCCGCACTGAGCAGCAATGTTTTCGGTAGCGCTCATATCCAGATTTCAGTGTGGCTAGGAGGCATGGCTATCACTCTGCGAAACACACTGTCATTCTTGTGCTGATGCCAAACTCTCCGGGGAAATTCAGTATTCCCGTGACCATCTCAATGCCAATGCCAATGCGAAAAGGAACGTACACAGGCCCCCGAGCCCTCTTCTCCAAGGCTATTGCTGGACCCCCTTGGGGTCCTGTCTTTTCTAGACCTTTGCTCTTCTCTTGCCCTTTTGGCACTTCTTATCTCTCTCTCCACCTGCTCCAATTTTTTTTTAATAAGATAGCAAGAAGTTAATGTCAACTTTATCGTAACAGAATCGTCCGTTGTTCCTACACTCCCACTGCAATGTATCTCTCTTTTTTCTCTTCTCCCCACCACCTATTCTATAGGATAGGCTCTACTTTCACATGTTTCCACACCAAATTAATCTGACCGACTAAGATTAATCTGGCTTTCACTCTGATCTCTGTGCTCTGAGATCACCCACGTACCTGAATTCACCACTTTCAAAGATTTTTCTGTGTCCATTTTGGTTAAGCATTTGGCCAGACCGGCTGCCCCTTCCTTCTTAACGTTTTCTTCTTCCTTGCCCTCCTGGCCTCTTCTTCCAGTTTCGCTTCCTTCCTACACAATATCTCTGTTCCTTACTCAGACTCCCCTTTGCCTCGTCTAATGATCTCCACACCTCGTGTCCAGGATTTGGCCTTCTGTTCTCTTGCTCCGTTCAAACCTAAATGACCAAGTCCCCACCTGGTGTTCCCATTGCCTCCTGGACATGCCCAGCTCAAACCCCACCAGAGCCTCACGCTCTGTTCACTGACAGTCATACCTTTCCTGGTGAGTGCTGCCTCCTGTCTCTCCTGTTGGTCCTGGCACTGTCTGCACCTGTCAGCAGCGTGCCCGACCTCTCTTAGGAGCAGGAAGGGCGAGAACTGCACCTTCTCAGGCACACTGCCAACTTCTGGCTCCTGCTAACGAGATGCACTTGCATTACTTTAATGGTGGAAAGAAGGGTATCACCTTCTTCCCACGCCCAGACGCCCACAGTGATAGAGAAAAGCCATTCTGGCAATGTCGGGTTTTGCCACAGCTGCCTAGATTCTGCACGCTCCTGCCCGTCACAGTCTCGGGCCTGCTGTCTTTCTGTGGTTCTGGGAGCCTGAAGTTTCTCTACCTTTGGTAGAACCGGCAACCTTGTAACACAAGAACCAAAACAGAATTTGAACTTGGTAACCAGCAGGCCTCCTGATTTGGGTCCTTAATTTTCCTTCTGTTTTACAGGCACCTCTAGGTCCCTGCATTAAATCCCTGTGTGCTGCAAATAAAGTGACAATCCCTGTGTTTTGGACAGTTGCCTATTCAGGATAAAAGATCTCAACATCATTTCACCTGCTTCCTCTTTCCCACCCAAATCCCACCATTTCCTACGTACTGATAATTCTTCCCCTTCAAGCCTTCCTCTTTCCTTGACCAACACTCCTACCTAGATCAGCCTCTATTTCCCATCATCTAAAGCTCTTCTAATTTTAGTTAGTCACTTCACCTGACAGAAGCCCTATTTTCAAACAATAAATATTACCATTTCAATAATTTATTTAAACACTTTAAATGAGCACATCATTACTACCCACCAGACAATACCTAACTGTCTAGCAAGGCATCTAAAATACAGTGTCCCCCCTTATCCACTGCTTCCCCTTCCATGGGGTCAGTCACCTGCAGTCCACTGCCACACAAAAATATTAAAACGAGAAACTCACGCCGTCCTATCTGTGACAAGACTCAAAACTTTATCCTGCATATTCATGCTACATATACTACCCACCCATTACTAGCTTAGTAGCTACAGTTGTGATCACAAGTTCTAATGTCACTTAGGGGTTACATTCAAGTGACCCTTATTTTATTTAATACAACAATTGTTCTATTGTTATTACTAGTTATTGTTAATCTCTTCCTTTACCTAGTTAATAAACTACATTTTACTGCAGGTGTGCATGTATAGGAGAAAACAGAGTGTAGATAGATTCTGGTACTATGTGCCCTTGCAGGTATTCCCTGAGGATCTTGGGACATTTCTCCTGATGAGGGCCATCACCAGATTTCCTTATTCCTGTAACCTTATTCTGCCCTTTCTTCTTCACATACCGTATGTGCACTCAACCACGGCTAGTTGGAATCCATTCTCTCTCTATACCATTTGCTTTCCAGCCCCCAGCCATTATTTCCCCACCTAGAACATTACTCCTCTCTTTCCAGAATGATTCTTCCAATTCTTTAGGAAAGTTCAAATTTTACTGGAAATCCTCATATCCAAATGGATTCCGACAGCATTTTACACCCATATGGTTTTCACATGCTCAGGTTTTACATATCAACAGGTATGTTGTCCCTTGTGGCATAACCAAGGTGCCACTTCACTTTCAGTTGAGTTGTGTTCTCTATGCTGTCTTCAATCTTCAGTTCAGTCAACTGCAACCAGGAAAACATGAGAATGAGTTCACTTATGTGAACTGAAGCAAACTAGAGATTACCAGACTGAGACTGAGGCAGTATGACTCAACACAATTGAAGCCTTAACTATGTAATATTCAATGATGTCCAGAAGACTACCCAAATCTTTTTGCCAAATGGCAGTTTTATAGAGACTACTGCTTGAAATTAGTCGTTCATGAGATTATAAACTTTCTCATGAATAATTTTTCTATTTCAAGACGTTCTGATTTATAGACAAGATCTAAAATTCTAAGTGAATAAACACATACAATTTAAGTATCTCTAATTTAAAAGTCCAAAATCAAAAATGATCTAAAATCGATCACTCCAAAGGTGGATTTGGGAGCATTTCAAATTTTGTATTTTTGTATGAGAGATGACCAACCAGTAAAGTCCATGCAAGTACTCCAAAAATAGGAAAACTCTTAAATCTAAAACATTTTTGATCCAAAGCATTTCAAATAATGGACATCCAACCTGTATTAAGTTGAATCATATGGAATTGCTGATATTTGATCACTTCTGATCTTTAAAAAAATGTCAGTCGATATCAATCATCAGTTGATAGATAAACTGATCCATGAAGTAGCAAAGTAATTAGCATATGGTCATGTACTTCCCTAACCAGTAGAAGAATATGAACTAAGGAACACTTTGAGTGTTGGTACTTTTGATCACATAAAATAATAGGATTCCAACTCCCCTTTCTCCTGAGGAATTTTGGATTTATTATTTCTTTTAAAACTATCTATTAATTTGTATTTCAATTAATTTGTATTTTAAATTTTAAATTTTTATTTTTTAGTACATGTTTGAAGTACAAAATGATTACATTCATTGTAGGGAACTGGTACATGTACATAACCATCTTAATTCTTTTTGCATCCTCCCTCACTCCTCCCTTCTTCCTCAATCTCTTAAATCGCCTTCCCTTTTGCAAAAGATCTATCTCCCTGTTTTCTGTTATCTATCTTTATTTTGTTCTTGTACTTATCTCATAATTGGGTTTCTTATATAAGAGAAACCAAGTCATATTTAGGCTTGTAGTTCTGATTTATTTCACATAACATTATGGTCTCAAAATGCATCAATTTTCCTACAAATGATGCAAGTTTACTCTACTTTATGGCAGAGTAGCACTCTGTTGTGTGTAAATACCACATTTTCTTTATCTATTCATCTCTTGATGGACATATAGTCCGCTTCCAAGATTTAGCTATTGAGTTGCACTACTATAAACATGGGTATGAATGTAAAAAGGAGCAGAACTCAAAAAAGAGGTCAAATGCCACCTCTTCCCAAAATCTTTCATAATTATAAGGCTTTACTCTCTCTGTATGATATTATTCTACAGTTCTTTAATTCTTTTCTCTTTTATGTAGCACTGAGCATATAACTGCCTCCTCTTGTAGCTCTGTATACACATTTAAATTTCCCAACTAAATTTTAAAGCTCTACAGGGCACTGATTTTGTCTACTGTGTCTCATTTCCTAGGGCAAGAAGCAGACATTTTATTTTTATCCAAACACCATCCATCTACCCATCTAATAATTATTGGGTCCTAACACTATTAGGTGCCAAGAATACTGAAATAAAAGACACAGCCTCTACTCCAAAGGATCTGACTATTGCTCAATGCATGAGCAAGCATGGGTGTCCACACAACAACACACAGTAGGGAGCATGACAGAAGTGAGCTAGAATGTTCTGAGGGCAGAGAACTGGATCACATGGCAGTGGGGAAGGGCCATACCATCTAGAGATTTTGCAGAACTAAAACTGGTAAGGTAAAACCTAAGAGGTAAGGATGCACCAGTAAAGAACTTGTGAAAACAGAGCAGCAGGAATAAAAGAGCCCAGAATGTCTGGATCCCTCTGAGTATTTTGTACTGTGCGAGGGCATGAACAAATGAAGGAAGAAGAGAGAAAAGGAAATAGAAAAGAAATAGAAGGAAAAAGGAAGAGAGCAAAATTTGCTACAGAATGTAGAAAAAATCATGGAAAATATAGGACAAATGTGACAAAATCGGTGGACATAAAAGCAGTAAGCTCAGGTCAGCTAGTACAGACAAAATCAGGGCTGTGTCCAAGGGCCAGATCAATGCTGATGACCCACAGGCCCAGGCCCCTGGGGCATGAAAGGCAAGTGTCACCGTCATGCCAAGAATGATGATTTGTAATAGATTTTGGAAAGCTGGAAATACAGTCACATGGTACAAAAAGCTGGTGAAGATAAAAAAAAAAGGGGGTCTATTTCTACCCACTTGGGTAACAGAAGCTCTTTACCTGGACAGATGGTACACTTCACCAAAATCTGATGGAAACAAATCTTTACAGGACTTCTGTATTAAGAAATGATTGAGCAGCCTTCCCAGGAGATTTGGCACATTCTTTATCTAAATATAAAATAATACAAGGGAGCTGGTTTTTGGAATCTTTAATTAAATAGTATTAATGCTATAGAACAAAGTGTGGCCTGCCTGCTATCCAAGATTAATCATAATAAAACAAGAGGCAAGTCTTGTTTTAAGTCTTGTTCCAAGTCTGGGCATCCGCACTGTTAAGGGCATTGCTTGCAAGGAAGGATTTTACTACACTTCTTTTTAAAAGGTTGTATCTGAAATGCTCAAGAAAGTATAGCTGAGGATGTCTAATAGAACAGAGCTAATGGCCACAGCCAAGGTGATGAACTTCACAAAGTAGATGTCTGCTTGTCTAACTAGGCAAATCTATTTTGATGAGAAACTAGAATATACAGCAATGCAATATTTATGGATTGCTTCTCAAATGAAAACACCTTTTAATGTGTAATTGAAAGACATAGCAAATTTGTAATGCCTTCTACATTTCAAAATTTGCACTGAATAACGGTAAAGGGCAAGGAAACTACCCCACTGTTAAATGATTGATATGCATTGTGAAACGAGCTCAATATTTATAGCCTTTCTATACAAATCTTCTATTTTTATTTATATGATCATTTTCTGACAAACATAATATGAACAGTGTGTGCAGAATTTTTATTAACAAAGTGAAAATACACTGTCTCCGTGCCTGTAAAAAAAACCATCTGCTAATGTCTTCTGTCAAAACCTATTCAAGCTATTTTATTTTATCCTTTCTTATTTTCTGAAGGCAAACATTTCTCATTACATTAATCCTGGTCACCTCTGTGGCATTTACTCATTTTTCTGGCACTGCACATTCTTTGGGAAACCTCTGGCTATGCAGAGTCCATTATGAAAATTCCTAAAACCACAACAGGGTCTAGATTTGGAGATGTAATAAACCTTGCCTTTTCTTCCCTAATGTGGAACCAGAAGGCTGTGTACAAATACCGTATTTCATTTTGCAATTAAGTTCAGGTGAATTATTCAAACTTCAAAATAAGAAATATGCCATGATTACCATTATTCAAAGCACTGTAATTCTCCTTCATTTTTTGAATGGAAACAGCCGAAGGTGCCTGATGAGCAATGAACAAAAGAAAGGTATTCTTGCCTGCTGATTCTGGAGGAAAATATTTTCTAGCCCTTTAAACCTTTCTCTTTTAATGAGACTGTAGACTTATTCATTGACAAATCCTCACTTACGCCCCAGAACCTTTGTGGAAGACAGTCCTCTGCCCCTACTCCCTACCTTTCTTCTCTATCACCCCACAGATATGAGCACTGTAACAAGGAAGGAATCTCCCTGGACTGAAATGGAGGTCCCAGAGCACAGCTTCATAATCAAGATTATGCTGTTACTTTTCATCTGCTACCAGATTTAACATCCACTGCTCAGCTTACTATCTCTGTTCCCGGTACCCACTCCCCGGCCCAAGCCCTTGATCAGGCTAAGTCTTCTTACCACAACTCAGAGAAAGTGTATGACAGGAGAGATCAAAAAGGATTTAAAACCACCTAGAACTGCACATAGCAAGTGCATTTACTGATAAAATGTTCAGTAAGTGTATTTACCTTTTGCTCTCAGATACAGAAAAATTAAAGAAAGGCCTCTGAGGTTCTTTTCCAGTTTGTTCTTGGTAGGCATCTAGAGTCAAGAACAGCACACATCTATGGATACAGTAATTCAAGAGCAATCTTATCTTAAAAGGAAACCACCTCATGGTCAGCATTATATAGCCACAACACAGGCCTATCACGCGTGATGGGTGAAGTTGCCCAGAAGGCTTGGAAACCTCCAGTCTTGCTAGTATTCGAAAGCCAATCATTTTAGATTTATTTCTTTAGCTTTAAATGATTACCTACTAAAAGCATATTAATGAAAGAAATGAGTCTGAGCATAGAATTTAAGGTTACGTTGAAATGTAATCTTATTTTTCTACTTTTTTACTGTGTGTTATCATACTATGAAATTTGATTCTTTAAATTTCTGTTGTAGTAACTGTGAAGTAGGGATAACTTACTAAGTTGCTGTACAGAGTGCCAAAAATATAAGGAAACTACACAGCAGAGTGCCTGGTATGCAGGAAGAGCTCAATACATGGCAGCTTCTATTATCATTACCTCAACTCACTAAGAGAAGGTTATCAGAGTTTTCAAAAATTGACAGGGTATTTTGAAGAAGAAAAGAGGAGGGCACTGCTCAGGGGCAGGGAGAACAGAAAGGCAGAGAATGATGAAATGGAAGCAAGCTTTGCTCGCGTCAAATGTCAATGCCTTTATGTCAGACTCTGTCCCTCTGGTCACACTGTCTCTCATCTCAGAGTCCCTTAAATTTAGGGGAATAGTCCTTCAAAACTTGAGCCCTAAACTTTATTCCTTGAGCTGGTGTCCCAAGAAAAAACAATGAAGTCCATGGGATTGAGTTGTAGGGATTTTGATGGCCCCACACTGCAACTTGACCCTGAGACTTGTCCCACTGCACCCTGGATGCACCTACTTACATTCGAAAAACAGAGTGAACAATGCAAACTAACGGAACCTGGGAGTAGGAAGCTGATCATCTGAAAATGCAGACATGGGAAGATAAAACCACAATGGAACAGGGTGGTATGACAACTAGTGCTGAAAGCAAATCAGCTTGTGTCTTTGGGTTTAGCCTTTCTCCTGAAATTTAACAACACTCTGTGTGCTGCCATGGGAGCCAAGCTGGGCTCGACAGCCTGCTTGCTGGTCCTGGCTGTCATTTAGAGCCCCTGTGGCCCTGAGGAAGTTGCTCCCTCCATGCCTCAGTTTCTGCATCACATTCTGTAAAATGTGCCAGTCATAAGAAACTACTGGATAAATGTTACAGCACAGCCAAGCATCATTAAAGTCTGCCCTAGACACGGGGGCAACCAAGAAAGGCATCATGGGAGTCCATCTTTATTCAACAGAAGTGGGATGGCTGTTAAAATACAGGCATGGAGAACATTCTGTGATAAGCTACAAGTCCAGACTCAGTCCTGGGCATAAATGAGAAACAATGACAAACAAGGTGAGTGGTAGAGAAGAATACTATATAAGAGAAGGGGTACTTGTGGAGGTGGATCCTGTGGCAGTCAGGAGGAGGGAAAGGGCCACTTGGCCCAGATGAGAGGTGGGCTAGGCAGAGACTGAGGGAAGAAACAGGACATGACAAATAAAGAAATGCACGGAACAGGGGTTTTCAAGAATCACCAGGACTCAGGCAACTGCAAGTAAAGGGCTTCGCAGTAGCATCTAAGTGGAGCTTTCAGGAGAATTTTATTTGAAATTTTGTTTCATCCTATTAAAAGCATTCTGCTCTTTAGAGACTAAAGACCTGAGAGAGTAGAACTTGTCCAAAGGGAATACCACATAGTAAGGTACACTGAGCGCTGCACAGGGTACAGGAGAGGTGGAAGGTGGCTGTGCTGAATAATGCATGGCAGAGGGGAGCCATGAAAGCAGGGGGTATCCACCAAACTGACGGGGGAAATGGGCAGGGACGGCATGTACAACAATTCAAGCACGGGAAAGTGTGGAACCCATGGAGTGGAGGGTGACAGAACCATACTGACTACACTAGGGCGGGTGATGTCAACAGCTCACTACCATCTGAGGCAGTGACAGTGATGTCAAAATAATCTTCCCATCCACTGCAAGGCACACACTAGACCTCAATTCAGCACCCCCAGGAAGTAGTCCTAGCAAAACAGACTCTGTACACCAGCCTCCTGTTACTCACGTAGGGGAAACAGAATACTTAATTATGACAGGACCAGTTCAGCACCTTTTGCATTTTAACATTTCAGAGAGCACTGCCCTTAGAGGAAAACAGGTTGTGCAGGCAGAGATTTTATTGGAAAGAAGCATGAGTCTATTCAGTGCCCAGGAAGCTGGGCTCCCCGGTAAGGAGTGAATCTGGGATCGGCAAGGAGGAAATGGGTGCAATGGCACTGCAGACAAGGCAGGCCTAGAAACGAATGATGGGGTCCCAAAAGGGGGAGTAGAAAAGGAAGAAAGATATCCTTTTGTCTACGTTAGATTTCTCCTGAGGATGAATATATGCTGGATGATTATAGCTGAAGTCTTGTTGAAAAAATTTTCAATATGTCTCTTTTTATGAATGTGTGTGCATTTGCCCATGTGTGTATGCACATGAATATACATGTATACATATGTATTAGTATGTGTACATATGTACATAATACTTAATACAGGAATATATTTGCTATGGGGCAAATACTAGTTCTTAATCAAGGAAAAAGATAAAAGTATGAATACTTATAAGACGATCCCGAAGGGTCACTGCCTCCTAATCGTCACATGTGTATGATGGATATTCCCCCTTAGGCAAAGACTGGGCCCAGTGTCTTGCTTCTGACCAACAGAATACAAACCTGCTGGGATGTCGCTTCTGTGATTACATTGGAAAAGAGTATGGCCTCCCTCTTATTAGCAAGCTCTGTGTGTTGCCCACTCTGCTGGCTGGTTTTGATGAAGTAAACCGTCATGCTGGAGAGGTCCACATGGCAAGGAACTGAGTGCTGCCCTTGGCCAACTCCTGCAAGGAAATGAGTCCTAGCTACAACAGGTGGGGTCAGAAGCCAGTCTTGCCCCACAGAACCTCTGGTGCCTCCTGCCCTAGCCCATTCCTCCACCGAAGCCTGTGAGAAGTGCTAGAGAGCACGCGGCTAAGCTGTACATGTATTCTAGACCCACAGAAACTACACAACAATTAATGTGTATCTTGTTTGGAGGTGAAGTTTTGAGGTATACTGTTCCTCCCTTACCCACAGGGGATATATCCCAAGATGTTCTGGGCTTGCCTGATATCTTGGATAATAGCAGACTATGTAACTATATGTATAGTTATATATACATAAAATATATATTATATATAATTTATTTTCCTACACATGTATATACAAGACAAAGTTTAATTTCTAAAGTAGGCATGGTAAGCAAGTAATAACTACAGCAAGTCCCTGACAACATTAGAGTTGCGAACTTTCACAGGTGTACTGTAGAAGATTCACAGGCATACTGTATTAAGACTCACTTTGTTGGATTACGAATGAATCTGACTTATGAATGTTATCCCACAATAGAACCCATCTGTAAGTTGGGAACTGACTGTGCCAATAAAATGGAACATTGTACATCATAATAAAAGTTATTTAAAATTTCTGGATTATTTATTTCTGAAATTTTCTTTTTATGATTTTCTGGAATGGACTTTGGGTAGATGGAATTATGATAAGCCAAACAGCAGGTAAGGAGATAGCAATATAATTTGTTGTACGACAACAGACCAACAGCACAAGTGCCAAGTACGAAAACATGTCTGTCCTCTCCAGACTCTTCAGTCCCCCCACTGACTTTTATCTCTATTTTTTCATACTGTTTCCTAGAACTGTGAATATTTTTACTCATTTATTTTTAATATATACATCTAATTATACCACTACAATATATTTACATTTCTGTACCGTGCTCCCTGCTGTCTTTCTCCTTCAAATGAAGTGTGGTTGCAAACTATTTTATTTATAATTATCAAGGAACTCCCCCCACACATATGTTTATAATCAGGTCTGATTATTTTTGATATATTCAACAGTATTAATACTTGAGGTCCTAAGTTCTCACTGGCATGAATGTAAACTATATAAGTACATGAAGGATATCTAATCATGGGGTATAAACATCTATGACCTCTCCAAAACATTTCTTGTAACTTGTAGCTTTTCAATATATATTAGAGATTAACATTCCAGATCTAGTACAGGCTTTTTCACAGAAACTTAAAAAATCACTTAAAATTATCTTACAAAAAGAGGAATTAAGGAATGTCTTCACTTGCTATATATTTAAAACAAGTCACATAAAAACAAACTGCACACAAATGCAGGGACACATTTTAGTGGAATACAAGCTAAGGATGACACAGCCATAAAACCTTCACAAAGTACCAAAATAGAAGAATTTGAAGGACAGTTATACTCACAGCTCAAAAATTGTACAGAAGTGTAGTAGTCATTATGTAAAATAATAGACCTTAATAAGCAAATGTAAACTATGGCATTTTATTTAATTCTGAAAATTTAGAATTAACTTATTTTTCAGTAAGAATAAACAAAACATTTTTAAAGATACTGAAAACCTCATTTACTTGTATTTAGTGTAGTAGATGTGGAAGAAAGCTATACACTTATTTTAAACAATTATAATTTCCCCATATTGAAAACAACAGCTGTGGAAGAAAGTAATTAACATGATTTACTACATAATCATTCTATCATTATATGCTATTTGGAAATATAGAAGCAAAACTGAGTAGCTTTCCTGCTTACACTCGTAAGAAAAGCTGTTTTCTCAATCCTTTCCTCTTATGTATCAACTTTATATGAAAATCAGTTTTGTTAATTTACAAGGGTACATCTTACAACAGGTTTCCTTGGATTCTGGAACTCATTCCTTCTGCCTGGTACAGCTGTTTATTATGCGTACCCAGGTCCACACAAAGAGAGCCAGCCTGTCCACATCTTCCTGGAGTGATAATGCATTTGACTAAGTGCCACCCAAAATTATGATGATGGGTCTGAAAAGAAAACCAAGTCTCGTGCTATACTTGGCTAATATTTCTGAGTATGCTTTTAGGTGTTTTGCTAAGGATGATAATACCTGGTGAAATTAGTCCAATTACCATCCTGGAGAAAGAGACAAAGAAAATGAGTTTCTTCCTTTCATTTTACCATCCTCATAACCATCCAATTTTCTCCAACTTATTCCTCCCACTGCCTTTTGAGGTTTAAGTACGATGTAGCCAGAAGGTTTTAAAAGAGGCCTCTATCCAAACACTTTTCCTATATTGGTGAGAATGGTTTCTTTTTTCTATGTTATGGTTTGTATCTAAAATGTCCCCCAAAAGTCTCATGTTTGTAGGTGGGGCCTCATCAAAAGGAGTGGGTCACTGGTGGCATGACCCAGAAGGGTTATCTCTAGCTCTTCCCTTCTCGCTGCTTCCTAGCTGCCATGAGGTGAGCATCTTTCCTTTACTAGGCCCTTCTACTACGATATTTCTGCTTTGGAGCTAGAAAACGATGGATTGAATCCTCTGATAAATCTCTCCTCCTTCAAGTTGTGGGTGTCAGGATTTTATCCCAGCCACAAAAAAGTGACTAATACAGCCTATATCTGTGACTAAATGCAGCCTGATATCCACAATCTTCAACTATTTGATAGACTAGAATATTGCCCATGTTTGTTTGCTTTTCTTGGTGAAAGGAAGCTTTGATATTATATTGTAGCTCCTGAGACCAAATACCCAACACTTATAAATTAAATGAAGACATGGCTTATTTGGCTCATGGTTTCAGAATATTCCATCCATGGTCAGCTGGATCCAAAGCAGAAACATCATGGTGGAAACACGAGGCATAACAAAGCTGCTCAGTTCATGATGGCGAGAGCACAGCAGGGCAACAGTAGAAGAGAGCGAAGGGCAAGTCACACCTCTATGACCCATCCAGACAGACACTGAAATGTACGTTACTAAAAACCTGTATGAGTCCTCCCAAACCAATCAAGCTGACAGTGAAGCTTAAGCAGGATATACCATGACTTGTCAACTTGGCACCCAGACACATTTCCTTAAATCATAATCTCCAAATAAACAAAATAGCAAGTTAATAATTCTGCTTAACATGATATAACTATCTTGCTTACAACCTAAAATACAAGAGTCTCCCAAAATCTCAAAAGATCCAGCTTTTCTCAAAAGCCCAAGTAAAAGTCTCTTCTGAGACTCAAGACAAACTTCTACCTTTAAAATCCTGTAAATTCCAAAAGGAAGTTAGGTAACCCAGATATACAGTGGTACAGTGTAACTATTCCATTCTAAAAGGGAGAAATGGGAAAATGGAAAAGAATAGGATCCAAGCGAGACTGAAACCAATGAAGCAAGTATTAAATCTTATAGGTCAATATTCAGTGTCCAGGGCACATGGTGATGGGATATGAGTTACAAATGGCCTGAGCAGCTCTACCCCTACAGCCTTGTTGGTTGCTGTCCACACCGTATCTTTCTTGGGCTGACTCTGGCTCACGGCCAGCAGCCTTCCTTGGTAAACCTATGTGTCTGGAATTTCCAACTTCCTGTAGTCTCTCCACTGCACCTCAGCTTCATTCTGACAGTTTCACACATCTGCCTTTCAGGGGCACACTGCCTGTCTTCTCAGGTCATAATGGCTTAGATCAAGAAAGTCCCCTAAACACTCCATGTACTCATAGGTAGGACTTTTGGAAGGTGATTGAATTATGGGGGCAATATAGCCGACCTAGTGTTGGAAGGTGGAGTCTATTCAGAAGAGGTGGTTCACTGGGGGTGTGACTTGTAAGGGTTTATTTCCCTTCCTAGCTAGTTTCTCTCTCTGCTTCCTGGGTGCTATGATTTAAGTATTTTTTTCTCTGCCCAGACCCTCCCTACCATGCCAGTTCTTGGAGCTGGCCACCCATGGACTAAAAGCAGAAACCAAAATAAACCTCTCTTTAATTAAATTGCGAGTGTCAGGCATTTTGTCTCATCGATGAGAAAGTGACTAAGACACAGACCTTCCTTTGAAATCTCCATAACCCTACAACTTTTGCATTTTTGATGCCTGAACAACCAACATGTGGAGAATGCTAGGGTCTACCACCAGTGTGAGCAGTAGCCAGTCTCCCTCGGACCATGGCTGCAGCAGCCTCTGAGTGCCTGGAAGGCTGGATCTGCTGAAATGAGTCCCACACAACCAATTTCCTAGATGGCTCTTCTCTAGCAGGAGGCCAAGGCAGGGGTACCTTTAGCCTGCGGTGACTGAGGTCTTGTTAACACCTGAAATGCCCTCAAGGCATCTTTTTGTTCCAGTTCAAAGTACAGTACTTGGGTTCTTTCTCATGGTGTTAACCTCTGTAGCAATCATACTTCCTTTGACCCCCAGCTGCACACATTTTTTTGGCACTATTAAGAATTGAACCTTGGGCCTCCACACTGCTCTACATTCCCCAGCCTTTTTATTTTTTTATTTTCAGACAGGGTCTTCCAAAGTTGTCCAGGAAGAGCTCAAATCTCTGATTTTCCTGACTCAGCCTCTAAAAGCATTGGGATTATAGGAGTGCATCACCATGTCCAGTTTACACATGATTTTTGGGGGGCCAAGATTTTTCAGATACTTTTGCTCTTTTTTTTTTTCAAATTCTTACTATAAATATGGCTAAAAACAACGAGCAGCATCAAGTCCACAGTCTCAAAGCTGGACTGCCCTGAAATTTCTTCCATCAGCTCAACTAGTCCCCCAGCCTAAATCTCAGTCTCCTTCAAAGTCTTAGGTCATGAGCGTATTATTTACTTTTCTGATGCTGGGACAAAATACCTGACACCTATAACTTCAAGGAGGAAATCTTAATCACGATTTTAGTGGATTTAGTCCATGCTTGTCTGGCTCCAAGGCAGAAATAGCACGGTGAAAAAGCACAGTGGAAGTAAGCTATTCACCACATGGCAGTCAGAAAGCAGAGTGAGAGAGGGAGAAGACAGGAAAAAGAATATACCCTTCAGGGCAAGCCCTTGGTGACCGCCCCCCGCCACCATTTTGACCAGGCCGCTCCTCCTAATACTGCATTCAATTATAAACAGTATAGTGGATTAATCCACTGATGAGAACAGTGTCACTATGATCCAATCACCTTTGAAAAATTACTCCAGTGCACATAGATTTTGGAGACATATTTTAGTTCAAAGCCATAACAATGGGACAATTATTTTGCCAAAGTATAACGCACAAGGCCTCTAGTCGAATTGCAAATGGAATCCTTGCTCCCAAGTGAAACCTCCTGAGCCTGGCCTTTACTGTCTACATTCCCATCAGTATTCTGGCATTCTGAGCTCTTCTCAGAGTCATTCATCAATCTTTGCTTCCAGAATTATATGGCTTCTATGCCTCACACGTCCAAATGTTTCCAAATGTCTCCCAAAAACTAGTTACAAAGCCTTTTGAACTCCATGGTCTGGCATGGTCACAGCAGTAACCTCACTTCTCCAGTGATAATACTTACATTAGTCACCTCTCCTTTGCTAGAATTAAAAACTCAACTTGCACAAGTTAAAAGAGGAAATAGTTTATTTGGCTTAGAGTTTCAGAACATTCAGTCTATGGTCAGCCAGCTCCAAGGCAGAAATTCAGTGGTACCTTGGCTCATGAATGCTTTAGCGTGTGTGTGTGTGTGTGTGTGTGTGTGTGTGTGTGTGTGTGTGTGAATAATCTGGTTTGCGAGCAGAAACATTTGACAAAAGTTTTTGTTCGCAAACTCTGCATTGGGTGATGAATAGGACCACAGCTACCTTTCCTGCACGAACACAAACATGGCCATATCTTCCAGAATTGAGGAATGAATTAAGTTTGTGAACCAAGGTACCATTGTATCATGATGAAACAGCATGGTGCAGTAAAGCTGCTAAATTCACAGTGGCTGGAAAGTAAATCAGGGCAACAGCACCAGAGAGGAAAGGAAAAGGGACCAAGATGTAGTCCCTAAGACCACACCTTCATGATCCACCCAGATATAGATATATGTGCGCTTTACTATCTCCTAGGTGGATCTCAAGCCAATCAAACTGGCAGTTAAGATTAACTGTCATAGCTTCCAATGCTAATTTTGTGGCAGATTGTTTTTGATTGAGAAAAGTATAGCTTCAGGTATGGCTTAGATCTAAAGTGACCCCCAAAAGCCTCGTGTGTCCAGAGTTGGGTCTTTTTTAAAGGTGACTGGGTCATGAGAGTGCACACTTCATTGATGGATCAGTCTGCTGATGAGTTCAGAGATAAATGGGATCTTGGTGGGGGGCAGTTAGAGGAGGCGGGTCATGGGGGTTTGCCTTTGAACTGTATATCTCTTCTTGCACCTGTTTGCTCTCCTTCTGCTTCCTGGCTACATGAACTGAGCAGCTTTCCTCTGTCATGCCCTTCCTCCATGAGGTTTGTGCCTCAGAGTCAGCAGACCACACCTTGAAACCTCTAAAGTTATGAGCCAAAGTAAGTCTTTTCTCCTTTAAATTGTGTATGTATGTTAGGTATTTTGTCCCAGCAATGAATATCTGAGTAACACAGCTGCTACAATGCACATTTCCAGGACTAGGAAACTAAGAACATGTCATTCAATGAAACTCAGCTCCACAATAAATAGAATATCTGTAGGTGCTGGTGAACAAGGTATTACTACTAATTTCTGAGTGGTTTAATTGTTTGTGAGAGGTGTGATAAATTGTCAAAACACCCTATGGGGTGCTATGGGTGGAAGCGAGTTTCAGAGGACAGCCTGACATTTAGTGAATTATGATATCAACATTCCACTTAATGTTAACAAGAAGCAGACTCAGAGAAAGACAAGACCCGGTGCAGTGAATTCAGAACTTCTGAGTAGCTTTAGCCTGGTATTAACTGGAACAGAAAATTTCTAGCACAATCTATTAGAGATATTTCCATTGCAGCAACACAAGCTTAAATCCAATCTTTATTTCCAAGGACATATGTTCTTAACATGGCCATCTCCAATAACAGCCATTACCTTTATTCAAAATTTTTTAAATAACACAATCGGTGGTCATTGTGGACTCTTTGTCAGCAAGTTTGACTGACCTTAAAAAAAAGGGAGTATTCCAGAAAAAAGTCAAAATGAAAAAAGTTCAAGAATTCAGAAAGTTGGCTGTCTTTCTACATAAACAATTTGGTGGTATCCCTCTTGTGAGGAAAGTAAGAACGAAACACAATGAAAACTTCTTGTGAGGAAAAAAAAAAGATACACTCTTCATTTAAGATTGATTTATTAGATTTCACTTCTAGACCCAGGAACTCCAAGTCAAAGGAGGGCTCAGTTTGCGCTACTGGAGCTTCAAAGGAACTGTCCATGGTGCTAAATGCAAATTCCTTCCAAATTCTAGCTCATTCTTTCCATCCTGATCTTTTCTTAGACAAAGATCGAACCAATTCAATCCATTATATTCACTGAAATACACTTTCCCTTTCATGAATATTTTTTACCTATGGTTGCACATGTGTGTGGCAGCACTCCAGCATCACAGCTGACTCACTACTAGCCTGCTTCTTCTGTCTTGCCCACCTAACCAAGCCTGGCTGTTTACTCCAATGCACCACTTCAAGTTGCTGTAAATATGATCTTTAGTACACCAACAGACTCACTTCTGTAAGACTAAATGCATTTGGGAGCACAACATACTCAGCAACAGGCAGCATAGTTACCCTTTCTACTAATAACACCTTCTTTTGCCCTCTTCTCCCTTGAGCTGGTGACAATGAAATGACTTGGACATGAATCTATTCAGGTCTGATGGTTCTCCAGAAACAGGTCAGTTCACACACAGCATGACAGCATTCCACACGATGGACAACCTCATCTCTCTTTTTCATTTAGCGCAACTCCTAGGCTAAAGCATTGTAGCTAACATGTCACTTAACAACAACAATTAGTATTTTAATTCTAGACTATGTTGTGTTTTGCACATACTAACATATAATTTTAAGGTAATAATCCATGAAGGCTATTATGGGTCCCCTCCCAAACCCTTCATAATTTGATGACGCAACTGTGAGAGGCAGGTTAAGTGACATGCTCAAGGTTGCAGAGCTAAGTGGAGGTGCTGGAACATGACTCCAGGCAGTCTGGCTCCAGGATCCATCGCCCAAAGTGCTGGAGGAAAATTGTTCAGGGACTCCTATTAGAAGAAAGGCTGAGCTACAACTCTTACATTGCTTCTGTTTTGAAACTTTTGTCATTCCAAGAGGAAACACTTTTTATTCTTATTTTAAACCTTATGCCTCTTTTCTGTATTAATATTTAAATTTCGTATAAAGTTTATGAAGTCTATTCTCTGCTTTTGTCAACATATCAGGAGCAGCTTACCCTACCTTAATAATAAGTCAATATTTACATTTTACAATAATTCTTTAGTTTTTTCTCTTTCATGTTTTAGTTCATTAGATTTTATTCAGGTATAAAGACATATTATATGTCCCATATATTTTTATTTTAATGTAATACAAGTAGATAGTAATAAAGAAAATATTTAAAAAGTATTCTTCTTACCGCTAAGAAAAAATAAAACAAAATTTCTTAACAAAATAGAGAGTAACAATGGTTCATGCACTGTGTACCATAATATTGAAAGAATGGCCAAAATGTTACTAGAAGTACAAGTTATAGACATAAATGACTGTCTCTTACAAAAAGGAAACAGATAATAGCATGAAACTATCTTTTCAATGCACTAAGAGAAACTAGTAGAATAAATAAACTAGTATAATCACTATGAAAATCAGTATGACGATTTCTGAAAAAAACTAACGACAGAAATACCACTTGATCCAGCTATCCTGTTTCTAGGTATCTTCCCAAAAGAGTTAAAGTCATCGTGTTACAGGAATACATGCATACCCATGTTTACAGCAGCACCATTTTAATAGCTAGATCATGGAAAAGGTGTATATGTTCATCAACAGATGAATGGATACAGTAAAGGTGGTATTTATACACAATGGAGTACTACTACTCTGCTGTAAAGAAAGATAAATTTGAGGCATTCATGGGCAAATAGAGGCATTCACAGGCAAACAAAGAAATATGAGAATATAATGTTAAGTGAAATAAGTCAGAAACTCAAGATTAAATAGTGCATGGTTTCTCTTATATGAGAAACTCAAAATATATACCTAAATAAATGAAAAACAAAATAGAAGATAGAGAAATAGAAAGTAGAAAGAAATTCAATTACCTAAATTCTCTACTCCATTGTTTCAAAAACATTTGATTATATATGCTAATTTTTTCATTTATGCTTTTTTCTTATACATGTGACTTTTTCAAAAACTATATATTATATGCTGAAGTACAATTTATATATGATGATAATAATTCTTTTGGAAATTACATGCTCAATTATCCAGTTACTCAATTTTTTCAGTTTTTTAAAATGTAGCAGTATATTCAGAGCATTACTCTGAATCTCTACCTGCATGTTAAATTTACCGAAATTAGCCTAAAATCCCTAGAGGGAATTATTTAACATACCTCATAAAATACTTTCTTGTGGGCCTAAAAAAGTTAATAATATAAATTACTACTACTACTATTAACATTTTTATTCTTCTATATTTCAAATAAGAGAATACCTTCAGATAACTAATGATGTGTTCAATCAAGCTAACTAAAATGTTGTTCAATAATTATTTCTTGAAATGGTATATATTGTTTTAAATTTTCTTGATATAACCAGAAGAAATTTTAATTTTTTAGTGACCATTTAGAATGAATACTGTAACTGCCTAATTGCTGAGAGTATAACTTCATTTCTTGTCCCTCTTTTCTTTTTACCACATCGGTCATTGTCAGACTTGCCTATAACAGTTAAATTATCCGCAGACTATTTCCCTTACTGTATTTCCATGAAGTCAGAGATTCCATCATCAAGTTGGTTATCAATGTATAACAAGGTAGAAGTAAACTGATACGAAGTGAGAAGCATAATATTCTCCAAATAAAGTGTCAGCAATTTAGTAAGTGGATATGGAAGTAATTGCTTTAACTACAACAAAGCATTTACTATTTCATTTTAAATTTTCAGTTTCGTTTGAGGAAGCCCCAGTCAGCATATAACTGAATCACACTTCCCCCTTATAGCAATATTGGATACTGTAGTGTTAACTATAGTAATAATGCTGACAGGTACCTCATGCCATGAAATAAGTATGTTGCATGAATGATGGCCTTTACTTGGGGCATAATTTTCTGAAATAGGGATTATTAGCTCCATTTGTAGATCACACACAGGTCACGGAGGTTAAGTAACTTGTCTTAGAACAGTTAGAATTTGGTAGAGCCAGAATTCAAACCCAGATCTGATGCCAGGTAACATTAGTCATTATTTTAACAGTGTAAGGGAAGGGAGAGGTGTATTATGGAAGAAAAAGAGTACCATTAGATAGAAATGTAACTGTGGATCCAATCCAGCTTTTATAGGTCTCTAAGTGCTACCCTTCTAGGTATCTTTCTGAAAGAGTTAAAGGTATCACATTGCAATGATACATGTAAATCCAAGTTTACAGTAGTACAATTAATAATAGCTATATCGTAGAAGCAGCCTATATGTATATCAACAGAAAAATGCATAGAGAAAATGTGGTATTTATACACCCAATTGAGTAATACTCTGCCATAAAGAAGGATAAACTTCAGTCATTTGTAGGAAAATGGATACACTTTGAAACCATAATGTTAAGTGAAACAAATCAGACACATAGGCGTAAATACTGCACAGTTTCTCTTATGTGAGAAACTCAAAATGTAAGATAAACATAAGAGCAAAATAAAAGACAGAAAATGGGAAATAGGAAGATAGGTCTTTTGCAAAAAAGAAAGTGACCAAGAGATGGAGAGAGGAGAGAGGAAGGGAACACAATAAAAAAAGAATTAGGTATGCTATGTATCTGTACCACTTGCCCATGATGAATGTAATTATTATGTACTGCAAGCATCTACTAATAAAAAATAAAAATAGAAAAAAAATCCTCAAGTCTTGATGCCAAAAAAGTCCATATCTAGAAATGGAAATACCAACATATGATGATCTGATATTAACAAGGCTGAAATCAGCCAACACTTCCCTTACAAGAACACTTCTTGGATTTCTCAAGACCATAGAATGAGTGTTACTTGTCCTACCTAAAGGTGCAAACTGACAATAGCCCCAGGGCACATCAGGTTGTGCTAAAGGTATATAAAAAGAAAAAAAAAAAAAGTGAGACAGTGAACCTAGGCACTGCCAGAAAAATGTGACTGTCCGCTTCTGTTTGTTTTCCTGTTCCAAACAAGCTATGGCCAACTTTGGAAAATCATCTGACAAAAAGAAATGTTAAATAAGATTTTTCTAGTTATATAGCTAATACCTTAAAAAAAAATCCCTTGGACCCTGATAAGATTGGCTGCCCAGATCAAGAAAATCCTCTTATTTAAATTCAAACCTGTCAATGCAAACAGGTACTTGGAGAAGCTGTTAACCAAATCATCTTCTTACACAAAAACACTGCTCTCTGGTGCATATACACAGAAATGTGTTTTCTGGTATAGATTAGATTTCAGGAAAGAGAATCAGTTTGATCTCTGAGAATTTTCCCATAAAATCAAAGAATCAGAATTGATTTTGTGATGGTAATGAACTTAAAAGTAACAGAGAACATCTAATGATGTGGTATGGGCGTACAAGTTTAAGCAGTAGTCTAACCACCTTGGACCATGGCTGCAGTGGCCTCTGAGGGCCTGGATGGTTGAGCTTGGTTAAATACTTCCTTAGGTGACCCCGAATGAGCAGAGCTCTTGGGGCACTCATCTCAAAGTCTTCCAAAGCAGTTTATCCTTTGACAAGCTTGCCCCTGCCATGGGCAGGATCTGATGATTTCCAGGGACATCATTCTGACATCTTTCTTATCATCCTAATACAAAGAACTTGTCTTCTTTTTAACGCTAACCTTCTCAGAAACTAAACTCACCTTAGTTCCAGCTTTACAAGTGCTTCCTTACTAAGAAAGCTGCAAATTTTTCGAATCACTCGGCTCTCTTTTTGCTCCTGATTCTCACTGCAGATCTGACTAAAATCAGCCAGCAATGCCCATATCACAGTCTGAACTTTGGGCTGCCTTGAAATGTCTTTTGCCAGAGTAATTAGTCTCCAACCTTTAAATTCAACCTCACACAAAGTTTTAGGACATGGATAAAAATGATGACAAATTTTTTGCCAAAACAAAGACACATAACCTGTAGTCCAATTTCTAGCACAGACCTTATTCTCATCTGAAACCCAATGAGCCTGGCCTTTACTGTATGTATTCGTATCAACAATCTCCTTTTCTGATTTCTAACCAGAATCACTGATAGAGCTCGGTTTACAGCATGTTAGAGTGGATGTCCCTAGTCTACACTTCCAAACCTTTCCAAACTCCTCCTACAAAGCAGAGGCTAAATCACATGGTCAGGTAAATCACATCAACAGCTCCATTCCTGGTACCAATTTTCTGTGTTAGCCAACTTTGTTTTTACTGAGACACAATACCTGACACCCACAACTTAAAGAGGAGGTTTAATTTAGCTTAAGGCCGTGAGGAATTCAGCCTACGGTTTGGCAGACTCTAAGGCAAGAACACCATCGCAGAAGGCCATGGCAGATGAAAACTCTTTACACATGGCAGTCAGGGGCCAGGGATTTAGCTCAGTGGTTAGAGTACTTGCCTAGCAAGCATGAGGCCCTGAGTTCAGTCCTTGGCACACACAAAAAAACCCAAAAGACAAAAAACCAAAAAAATGGCAGTCGGAAAGCAGAGCACAAAAGATAGAGCAGGTCACAAAAATATACCCTTCCAAGGCACATCCCTAGTGACCCACTCCCTCTAAAAAGGCCTTGCCTCCAAGCACATGAGATTTGTCAAGAACATTTCAGATCTAAACCATAACAGGCACCATTTCCAAATTGCATCACAGTGGCAACTAGGGCTTCAACATATTAATTTTGGGGAAAACAAAACATTCAGTCCACTGGAGAGCTAGAGGGAGAATTAAAGATGTCACACAGATATTTGCTGATAAAGTAAAAATAAAACCTGTGGTATCACCTTTGGTATGTCCATTCAAATATCAGAGGGGCACAATAAGTTTCTACACGTTCCTCTGGCTAAAATGACCATATCCTGTATCCATGGAAAGAGTAAGCATCACTCCATATTCAGCAACACAGCTAGGACCAGTTGAGTGGATGGCTGTTTTCAGAGAGTGGTTACACATGTTGGTAAACGTCTGCGCCAAAGGGCTAATGGACAAATCAAGTGGCATTTTAGTTTCCTGTGGATGTGGTGACAGATGACTACAAACTGGGTGGCTTAAACCAACAGAAATTCATTAACTCAAAGTTCCAGTGGCTGGAAGTCCAAACATGAAGATGTAAGTAGGGACCCCTCCTTTAGCTCCATGGGGAACCTGTTACAGTATTTGCTTCTGCCACTTCTAGTGGCCATTAGTGTTACTTGCAATCACTCTTTGCTCAGTCTTCACATTAACTTCTCTGCATCTTTCTTATAAGAACACCAACAACTGAATTTAGACACTGCCCGTCATTTAGGATATTCTCCCCCTCTCATGATCTCCAATTTAAATCTTTTGCCATACAAGGTCATAATCATAGGTTCTGAGTATCAGGGCATGGTCAGGTCTTTTATAACAGCCACAATTTCACATGGTCCCTGGTGCCAGTATACCCAGCCACCAGCCAACTCTGGACACCAGCACTGTAAGCCACAAAGGTGACAGGACTAGGAGAAAGTTCACAGTAGACACCTTTTGGGATGAGTACTCATAAAGAAAAATTATTCTGTGGAGATTACATATATAAACATATATATACATATACTTACAAAATACAAAAAAAATCCCCAATATTAAACTAATGATTTTTAGACAATTTGCTTAACACATAATAAACTAGCATCAAAAAACAAACAGAAAATGCTGGTTAAATTCTAAATAAATTAATACATACAAAGTCTGTCTGACAGTGAAACTGTCACTTAAGGACTATAGAGAAATGATTGCAGCAGAATGTTTGTCTAGCATATACAAGAAGGCCCTGTGCTCCAAATTTTGAGTAACAGCCACACACGTGCACGTGCGTGCGTGCACACACACACACACACACACAAACACACACTCACGGAGAGGGGTGGATTTTATTACTTTCCTGAACAATTCACATATTCTGAGATCATGGTATTAATCTTTGATGGATCTGAAGTCTAGTTGGAGTGCGATATTGCAGCCACCAAGAGTTTCCATTTCAGAGCTTCTGATTCAACGAGTATCTCCCAGGTAAATGGGTTAAGCCATACTTTAAAATTGGGAGCCAAGAGCTCCAGTGGTGCAATCGGTTAGCGCGCGGTACTTATATAAAATTGGGAGCCAAACTTTAAAAATATTGCCCTATTCTAGATGGGTACTTCAAAATTAACAATTGCTTGGGAAAAAATTAATATTCCTAATTAATATTCCTAATAAAAAAATTAATATTCCTAATTAATATTCCTAATACAGCAATATTACATACTAATGCACCATAAGGTGATGTTGATCATTAGCTCAAAGACCTTAAATGTATTTTAAAGAGCATTAGTTTTGAAGATACTTAATTTCATTTACTCTCTCCAAACACACTACTTTTAAATCTTACATTCTTTTGCTCAGAATTAATATCTCAAACATTTAGAGAGGTAGACATTTAAGTGCCTTCATTCAAAAGTACATCTAGCATACCTCAATTAATGAAATTGAAAATTAAAGTGTTTTATAATATTCTCCAACTTTCGATTTCTGTCTGATAAGAAACCTACCCAGTAATGTCCAACCTGTAAATTTTCCCAACTGTTCTCCCACTAGAGTATCTGTAAAATAGCTCACTAATATTTTGTACATCTTATGCTATGATGCAATGGTTTGTAAGTGTCATCTACTCCATGGAACTACATCTTTTGGAATCAGGGACATAGCACTATCTATCCTTATGTATGTCTTCAGCATACTGTCATTACAAGGATGGAGAAAAATCAAAACTTATTGAATTAAATGAAAAAGGGATTGTTCTTAATTCCAGAATAATCGTATACGTCATTAAATGTGTATTCAGGTATATATCACAAAAATCTACTTAGACTTATCAATTCACTTGTAAATACAGCTTGTTTTTTAAAGAGCAGAAGAAAAATAAAAATGTACCCAGGGTGCTACTAACTTTTGAAAAACTAATATGAAGGTCAATGTGGAAGGGCATCTCATTTCAGGCAACCAGGTGTAATCACACAGCAATAAGAATCAGTTCTTTTACAAAAGAGAATTGATTTAGATACATTTGAAATGGGAGGTTGAGAGGAATTGAGCTGATCTACCTTTCAGACTCATGTTACAGGCAATATTATTGGTTACACGTACTTTCTGTATTTCTCCAGGCGATGCAAAATTAATTAAAAGTTACTGAATTTTCTCCTGGACAATTTCTAGGCTGTTCATTCAAATGTGGAGCAGATAAGAGGTTTGTAATGGCCTGAGTGCAATGACAAGTGTTAGCTTATGCGAAGGTAACATTCTAAGAATAGCGATGATTTTTTTTAAAGCACTCAAAAGTAGTTTTGCATATTTCACAAGATTCTTCAGTGGACAACAAATGTGTGTTTCACATGTGGTGACTAAAATCTGGAAAGGGAGATGCTCTGTACTTCTCTTTGAGTTCTTTTAGAACTAAAGCTGAGGTAAGAAAAAGCAAATTCTGTTAAAGTATAGGGAGTGCTGAGTGGTCATCAAGATATATCTTTCACATACCTGACTTAATGGGAAAAAACCATGGCTTCTCTCTATTATAAATCATAAGAACTCACAAAATTTGAGAAAATAATGGGAAAAAGTCACTCTTTGGATGAATATAAGGATGGACAATGACTACTTAAATTTCACACAATAGTGTTAACAGTGGTAATTTCACAAAATCATTTTCATTAATATGAACGTAAAGCAAATAATATGTACACCTAAAAATTTTCCTGTCACTAAGAAGATTCAATAAACAAGGACTTTAAATGATATACGAGAGAGTTATTTTAAAATGCATGCATATAGTATTGAAGTGAACATTATTCTGAGGTATATGAGCTGAAGCTGTCTTTCTTATCTGAGTTGAGGTTTACCTGTTCCATTCTAGAAGAGGTTATCTTGTTCTGCTAAATGAAATCTGATAAAATTACATGATATGAAATATACACCTTGGGAAAGGACATCTTGATCAGACACTTAACCTATGTACTCAACAGTGAACATACATAAGTCCTGTGCTCTGTATTGATTAAAACTGAAAACACTGAGTCTCCTAGACAGAAGTGATCTGCTTCACATGTAAGAGGAAAATAATGACCTATGCACAGTCTTTGAAAACACAGGAAAAAACTTGGGTTTTACCAGAACTTTTTCCCTAACCAAAATTCTCATTTGGCATTATTATCCTTACACTTTATAAATGACTAACACATCAAAGAATATCACATTATTGCTGTGAAAATGACATATTGAATCTCATGTCATTGATTTGCCCCTATTTTAGACATACTTGACAATGTGATCAAAAGGCCACCTGTTAATTAAATGACTATGATGCAAGGTTCTGACAGTTTGTATTACACTTGATCTTAGCCAAAAGGCCGAGAAGTGATGACAGTTTGTATCACAGAAAAGACAACCATACAACTAAATTTATAGCAAGGTGTTTTGCCGCCAATTTCCAAGTTTCTATGTGCATGCAACAGACCTTACACAATGAAACAGTAAGGCAAAGAAAACCGCTGGCCCAATCCATGACAAGTAGACTCAGCATTTGCAAACTGCGTAACCCCATCACTGAGGGGCTATCTGCTAAATAAGGAAAGCGTGTCGCGGAGGTGTGGGGTGATACAGCCAGTTATAGATGTCTTTCTTAGCATCCACGTCAATGGCTTGAGATGCTACTCCAAAAGAAAGGTTAGTCAATGGTAAATGAATTTCGACACGAAATCAAGGAATTAATTTGTGAAAATGAGTTAAAGACACTCTTTAAAATACCTTTGATAGGTCACTGGCTCTGACAAACTCATGCCTCCTTTCAAATTGCTTCTATATTAACCTATAAAAATTTTCATTTATAATAGGTATAGTTAAGTACTCTGTAAACTAGTCTACGTGTTTACCTGGTTTGTGTGTTTTTAAATTTCCCATATTTAAGGATTAATATTAAGGATTAGATGAATCTTACTGATTCAACCATGCTGAAACAACTTGTCACTGGTATTGTTCAATTTAACCTTCTTTAACTCTAATGAAGCAGATGAGAAAATATCAACCTTTTTTTCAGGATGGTTGATCATCTAAATTGCAAATTTTTTTTGATTGGACAGAAGCTAGATTGTACAGACACAAACAATTTTAGAGGATTATCAATGATGTGAAAAACTATATCCAGTAAAGAACTATATCTAGTAGTACCAAGCATTTCCCAAACAAAACCCCAAATTAAGGTAAAATAAGAGTACACCCATTTAAGCAGATAATTAAATATAACAATACTAACATCAGTTGGTGAACACAACTACTAGCAGCGACAGACACAATATTCCTAAATGTAAAAACTGTGGGAATTTCATGGAAGAATCCAGATTCATGCTTGGACATCAGGATAAGTCCTGAGAGGACCTGGGATTTGTTTCTACATTAACCACATGTAAAGACTTGCATCTGAGGGGGCAGGCTTCTCCACCTGAGTTCCATCAGGACTGGATGGGTCATCATGAAGAACCCCGGGAAAGTTTTGCTTTTGGTTTAACATTTTCGTTACATAATATTATGTGAAGTAGAGTTAAAAGTTTTCCATGGAATTAACATGGCTTTTGGAAGAGAAATACAGTAGAAGACCTATCAAAATACCTGAGTTTAATCAGTGACAAATATTTGCACTCCTATTAACCCAGTGTATAATTATACTCGTTCTTTATGAATGAAATATATACATGTATATAAAATGAATTATACAGTATTAAGCATTTCCTTGCACTTTTCTAGCACTTACCTACTAAAAAGTGTAAATCAACACCAATAAAATCTGTCTGAAAGTAAAATCTAATTTTGCAGAAGTGTTAATCTAGCCCACCCAAAAGGATTAACTAACTACCTCACTTCTCATAAGATGCTTAACTCAGAATAGCTAACTTCATGCTGTTCCTTGCTTTTCTCACCCATCATAACAGCAAAGAGTTACCTCACACCATTCTCCTGTCTATCTCTCCTGCACTGTTTCCAGTTCAATGCTAAGCACACATCTCGGAATTCTGTGATAGTTTCTTTGACTAGCTGAAGATAGGCTGACTCACTGATACCAGTAGTAGTATGACTGAAATAGTAAACCAAAATGTAGTTCCTGTCCAAATGGAATGTTAAATTGTATTAAGGATTCGGATGCTCCAGATCGGAGGGCCCAGAAACAGACCTATATACATCTGAAACTTGGTATTTTACATCACTGACACTGCAGATCAATGGAAAAATGATAGGCTGTGTAACAAGCAGTGCTGGGCATTTATTTACCCATACTTAGACCCATAAGTCATAGCATTCTTTGAGATCTATATTTAGAATTGAGGATAATATTTTTGTGAATCTGGGGTAGGAAATATTCCTTAAGGAGGATCTAAGA
This sequence comes from Hystrix cristata, assembly GCA_004026905.1. NCBI lineage: Eukaryota > Metazoa > Chordata > Mammalia > Rodentia > Hystricidae > Hystrix > Hystrix cristata. The sequence goes on along the minus strand of PVJO010000463.1, from coordinate 26,749 downwards.
AGTACAAATAATGAAGGAAAGGTCTGATAAATACAACTGCCTTAAAATAAAATATTCTGTTCATCAAAAGGTTCAAATAAAAGTAATGAAAAGACAGGCCACAAAATGAAGGAAGAGGTTTGAAGTACATATAACCAAAAAAGGACTGTTACCCCAAATATTATAAGATGACAGTCAATATTTCAAAGCACATGAGCAGACACTTCACAGAAGTACCTTACATGAATGGCCAATAAATGTGTAATAACATTTACTAAATTCGGTTGAAATCACAAAGATTTTTATTCCACAAATATAGGAGTCATCAAAAATTAAGTTTGACAAAATCAAAATTTAGGAGGATAGAGAGCTCTGGGAATTTTAAGTACTTTTAATTGGGAGTACTAAATGCATATAATCATTCTGGAGATACATTTGGAAAGACTGAATAAAGTTGAAAATGAACATGTCAAGCAATCTAGCTGTTTCACTCATACCTATATTGCCCCGGAGAAGCTCTGGAACACACGGTCAAGGAGACAAGGCCAAGAAAGTGTATTGTAGCACTGTTTGTAAGAGCCACAAAGTGAAATGAATAACTGGAACTTAGCCACATCATGGGATACTATACAACACGAAAAAAGAGTACTGTCAATGTGCATAACCTTTACAAAATATTAAGTCAAAACAGGAGGAAAAGCAGATGTAGGATGTATACTACCTTTATAGCATCTTGTAAGTGGAAAACAATACTATAAATGGCTGTGGGACCCATAAATATGTAAAAAATAAGATATGACTGGGATTAATAGACAGTGGATTCAAGCTTGTTTTAACTCTCACACTGGAAGACAGAGAATCAGATAAAAGAACAAAGATGATAATAATTCTATGTGTAGTATTCTACTTATTAATCTGGATATTGAGAACACAAGCATTCATTATATTATTCTTCATACAGTATGAACAGAAATATTTAAATTTTTTAAAATTCAAAACATCAAAATAATTTTAAATTGAAAATTTAAAAATAGTTTAAAATTTGTAAAGAAAAGACTCAAAAATAGAATCTCTATATGGAATGCAAAATTTCACTTGAGAGAAAGAAACGACTTAAGCCCCTTGGCACTCAGGACAACAAGGCATTACATAATTTAGAAAAGGAAGAAGGAATTTCTAGAAAAGCAAAAATCAGCATGAGGTTCCTCCAGAAAAGCAGAAACATACAGGGTTTCATACAGAGAAGGGTATTTTCCCTTTGTTTTTTGGTCTTAGTGTATCCAAGGCTCCTTGCAGCATTCTATTTTGGCTCCATACCTACTACAATCCAAGTAAAACAATAGGCTGGTTTAGCTAAATAATTCACGCCAAGGAAAATTCCAGAGTGATTTGCCCTTGTTCCTCTCTTCGGTCACAGAAACGCACTTAAAGAGCAATATTCTAAACATGGCCTCAGTAAATTCAATTACATCTGCTTCCGGCTACTTTCGCTGCTGTGATGATTGCAAACTGTATAGTGCCCTCGTCATGCAGGCTCCTTGTCATACCAGCTGTGTGAACAAAAAGCCTTGTTTTTTTGTTTTTGTTTTTGTTTTTGTTTTTCAATCCGGAGTCCTTTCCTGAGGACCAAATTGTAAATGGTGCTGTATTAGGCACCTTCCCAAAACCTCTTTATAGACATAGTGTCCATAACCCTTTCCCTCCACCCTCACAGAACCTGGTACACATCCAAGCCCAAACCACTGTTTTCTCATGAGTTTTAATATTCATTAAAGCAGCCAAGATTGATGATGCTTCTTGAAGGCCTTCTTATGAGGTGAATACAATTGATACATGTTTACAAAACCAAAACAATGAAAGAAAACATGGTAGATTATGAGCTCCTGAAGTTTTCTTTTTTTTTAATAGCTAACTGAAATGAAAAACTTCTCAAAATAACCGGTATATTTTAGTGAAAATAATTATTGTGACATTGAACCTGAAAGAACTCATCTGCCCCACCCCCTTCCAATTTCCTGGCGGATGATAATGATTTAATTGCAGTTATAATTACAAAGGACTTCAATTCAATTTAATTTTAATTATTTAAAATTTGTAAACACTCCAGGAAAACCTCATTAAGCTTGCAGAACCAGCTTGTTTTCAAGAGAGACCAGGGAGTCAACACTGACAATTATTCACATTGCAACATCCATTCACTCACACTAACCACTCTGATTAACCAGTAATCACACTCATTGGGAGACAGCAGTACTGGCAAGCGTAGTTACAGCTTTTTAAAAGCGATTACCGAAGCTGCATTTATAAAATGAAGCCACACATTCTAAAGCAGCCAGAAGAACTTAGACTTATATGAATACTGGTGGATAAGTACATAAATCCTCACAAAATGTATTCAGCTCAAGAATTTTACGTGTAAAACTGATGTTTTAGAAGCCCTACTGATTCAGGTTCAAGATTTGAGATTACATGATCTGCATACATTACGCAATCTGCTCACAGCAAGTCACATGAGGCCTTAGTATTTTGTACAGGTATGTATTTAGAATGAAACCCCCACGTCCTGTAGCCATGAGAAGTGAATCAGGCGTGGGGACACCTCCTCATACAAGTCACTGCTGTGAGACTCGTGGTACATTTAGCCTCTTTACATCTGTTTCTTTTTTAATGCATCCAAACATAAACAGCTAACTCACAAGTTTTCAGAAAGATCAAAAGTGCCTGGTATACAGAAGAAGTGCAATATCTGTAATTCATAATTTTAAAAAGGCTGAACAAAACCTTAGGTTATATAGTCCATGACTACTAAAATTCTACAGATGACTGAACATATTTTAACTTAAAAAATGTGACGTTTTCAGAAATTATCACTAATTTAGTTATGATAATTACCATAATTATTGGATAGGAAACATTACTCTATCCAGTACATCCAGGCTATATGCGGGGCTGGCCCATCAGTCTGTCAGGCAGTACCTTAGCCACTTTAGTCTCTGCTATGAGATCGACTGCCATGATGGTGCAGTCTTTATATTCGAGTAAGCTCAAGTCACAATGGCTGTGCCATTTACTTTTCCTCATTCTTCGCGTAGGCACTGAATCCTCTCAGACCATCACATGGAGAAGGAGAACAATATTTTGAGAGAGACCACATTCCATAACTTTTATTACAGCATATAGTTATAATCTTCCGACTTTGTTAATATTGTTGTGATCTCTTACTGTACCTAATTTGTAACTTAAAACTTAACACAGTTTATATGTATACAAAAAACAGTATACACAGGGCTTGCTACTCAGGTACCAAAGAGTTGGGGCAGGGCTTGAATGTATCTCCTGAGGATGGGGGTTCTGTAATAAGAACAGTTACCATTACTCCTCATTTTTACAAAGGCCTTTTCTATTTCTAGCATGATTTTAACACCTGTTGTTTCAGCTTATCCCCACAACAATCTGCAGATTTGAAATCATCACTGCATTTTACAGATGACTAACAATGTTCAAGGTATAGTAATCATTGGATAAAAGCAGCAGAGACCCTAAGTCGTAGATGTCAGACTGATCTCTGGCTTTCTCATCTTAAATTCCAGGCTTTTTTCCAAACCTCCAGTTCTATATATTTTATAACAATGAAAATGGTTAAACCCCCATTTTCAATGAAATTATAAAAGACGATCAGATTTTAAAATCTTGGTAATTTACAGGGAGGAACCCCTGCCATATTAATTCTATTCACATAATATTCTATGAAATAAAAGACTATGTGCCATTTCTGTACTTTCTGGCAAAACACTGAAGTGAAGCTTCTGTTTGGGTGTTCTGTTCTTCTCTGCCCTGAGAAGAATGTTCTAATTGAACAGCAATAAGAGCTGTAAAGAATCCAAGAACAGGCAGATTTTCTGCAGTATAATTACAGTCAGTGCTTGTGAGGTGTCAGTGTTAAGATGGGCTAACTTCGCTTTCTTTAGGAGCAAACACACACGAAATACCCCAGGCGAGACAGTCTCTGCCCTGTCCCATCTCCTCTATGATGAAGCCTTGAGCTGGTATTGTAGCACGCATTGGCCAGGCCACTTTTAAAGGTCTGAGTCAAGGAAATGCCATTTATAAACACGGAGCAATTGTGATGCCCAATCCCCTGGGCCAGGGCTAAAAATAAAAGGAGTTACAGATATGAATTTGGTTCTTAGAAGTTCCAGCAGAATGGGGGCAAAGGGACTAGAAGCAGATACCTGTCAATTCAGTCCAATGTGCTAAGACACATACACCAAGTCTTCAGTTACTGAGAAGAGGTGGCCAGTCCCTCTCTGACCACACTTCACTGTTGTGGGTAATTCACACAACACCACCTGCTAAGTTTCTTACAACTTCTCAGATGTTCTTTACAGCTCCTCCTGGGAGGGTAAGGCACTCCATAGGAAGGACTCCTGTCAATGGCCTCATTCTTCTCTAGGATTTCCCACAACACTTGGCATAGTCTTGATTACAAATTTAAGACTACACAAAGATGTATTAACATGTTCACAGCGGAGCCATAATTTGTGTCTCACTGCTGTGTGGCCCTGAACTACCTGTGGCACATTCGTGACTGTCCCATCAGGCGGCATGGGACAGTCCCACTGGGTGGTACAAGCTTCCCTATGGGCCAGTCATGAATGTGCCACAGGTAGTTTGAGCCAGCAGGAAGGTGTTAATCGTTTATGCATAGAAGATTCACTGAGTAGGAGGGAGAACAGAAAAAACAAAACCACAATGGGCAACATTTTTAAAAATGGAAGGAACAAAAATGGTGTCCTGCTGAGGAAAAAAGAGGAATGGTTTTATGTTGGGCAGCTTATTTAGCTAGCAGAAAAAAAATGAGCAACCTTTGCATGATTTGAAAGCTGAATTTCACTGACTAATAGAAAGTAATCTTTCCTACTTGTAAAATGAAAACCACACAAAGATGATAACACACTTTGTACTAAATCTATCTGGAGAAGGCACAACAAAATTTTCTCCATTCTCTCAGTTCAGCCTGGAATATAATATATGAAATTGTAATTCACAGCACATTATCTATGCTGCTCTTTATTTTCTGAAACATTAGTCTGGGCATATTTTTCTACATTTTTATATCAATGTAAATCCCTTAAAATGCAGACATACTTTCTCAGGGGGAATTGGTCTACACTGATTTTGTAAAATGTTGACTAAATATGTGAGTGATGAACTGAACAAAAGGTCACCTATATTCTTCATTTATCACACAATAGCCTTTGATGGTTGAAAATATTTGTTAACCTTTCTCCAGTTTGATTTTTATCACCAAAAAGAAAGAGGGATGAAAATACTCACTTTGAAGTCTGTTGCGACTGAACGTATTTGTGAAATTCTTCAGGATTCTCAGAAGGAAATGCTATCAGAATCATTAAAATTTAGAGGACTTTGGGAATATGATTCCTTTAATACTCTAAAGGTAATCAGATTAATGGATTTTTTTTCTAGTTAATCTTGTCAAGAGTCTTAGCTGCTTAAAATCAGATGTTTTCTACTTCTCTATTTTAAAAAGTCATCTTGGGACTTGAGTAGAGAAATAAGAGCCATCATCCTAATTATTCCCTCTGCATGGTCCTTGGAGACTAAAGGTGATCTGGGGTTAAACTTATTCTTTAACAAATTAAACTTTTTCTTTAATTAAGCAGCCCTAAAGACCTTACTTTATAGACAGCTGGTTTCATTACAATTGGAATAATTTTCTTATATTCAACACAGAGTGGGTGAGTGATGACCAAAAAGGTTTTAAATCATCTTTACCAGATGAAAGCTTTAGTCAAAGGGTTGTTAGTGAAGAAGATGATGAAAGAAAAGTGGGATGGAGCAGTTCTAAGCGTCTGCTAGAGAAGATTAAAACAAGTCCTGAGCTCTGCAGCCCTGCAGCCCTGCAGCCCTGGAGGTGGATGACAGCATGGCATCCTGTATCAGCAGCCGCCCTCACTCTGAGCACCTCAAATCGGTAACAGACACAGGATGTGTGCATGAAAGCCTGTGACACACTTGTTAATCAGGTGTTTTACAATACATTCTGAATATTCAAAAAAATAAAATCATCTGCTACCCCTGAAGGAATTTAATTGTGTTAAAAAAATATTCAAAGGTTTCTCCTTTAAGTTCACCGTCAGAAATTGTGAGCATGGACCCTAGAAAGTGGTGAACTCTCAGCAGGTATGTGAAGAACGACACATGAATGAAAATGAACAAAGGGGCGAAGAGATCACATACTGACCTGATTCAGCAACCTCCGTCTGCAGATGAAAAAAGTGAGGTCTGGAGACATGAAGTGAAGTACCCAAGCTCATGCATACATATCTCTTCGGTAAGTCTTTACTGAAAGCCAACAGAGTACCAAGAATTTTACTAAAACCGAGGGTTACAATCATTAACAAAGTTGTACTTTGCCAGTGCGATGAGCTATCTCTTCTAGAATGTTTGTGACAAAACATTTGTCATTGATTGGCATCAGCAGTGCAAGCTGATTTTCTAGATTCACGGATCACAGGCTCAGCAAACTTTGCTTTTGCTTTTTATCATTGACAAAATAAAGAGATCATTAGGTAATCCTATCTTTCCCTGAGCCTTTCACAATAGTCAAATTAGGAAACCACAGACTAATTATGCACCAGAACCCGCTCATCATTCCACATGGAGTCAGTGCGTAGCTAACAAAAGATCCAGATTCCAAAGCCAAGCTGAGGAAATAGGGACAAGGACAAAAGGTTGACTTTCCACCTTTCTAAAAATGTGTATTAATGTGCAGGCAAGTTATAGGCAAGAAGTGTGAAATTGGAGAGTCCACTGTATAAAAATCAATTATAGTTCACTCCTGTGAAGAAAAAAAAAATCTGTTTTCTTCCTTAAGTTGATGAACAATTAATGTAAAACAGTCAATAAATGCAACAATTATGCTCGCGTCTCTTACAAACAGTAGATGGAGAAAATTTCAAATTCAGTGGTGATAAAATGGAATGTCATGTAGAAAACAATCAAAACCAAAAGGCTACTTCTGATGATTTGACAGTTTCTTGAGAGGGAAGGGTGGGGGGCAGATAAAAAATGCAGAAGGAAAAAGAGAGAAAAAGGAAAAGGCTGCAGATTCTAAAGTTCTATTTCAGCTCTAATTAACCAGGGCTACAACCTTTACAGTGATGAACCCAATAACCAGCTGTCCTTCCTTCACTGGGATTCCATTCTTCACACCTTTTTCTCTACTTCAATCTTTGGAAAGGCTACACACTACAGCGTCAAAGTCTAACAATTCATTCCTCCCTTGCTGTAGTTTTCATGCCAGAAAGCACGATGTCCTCTGCTTAAGTTGGGATTTTCCTCCGGGCTGGAAGTTTTATCCACGTCCCGAAGAAAGTCAAACTCCTCAATGAAGGGACAGATAACTAGTAAGGTGCATACTAACTACTTGCTAATTGTCTTCATCGCAACTCTACTTTCAGACTTTTGAAGTTACAAGTAAAACTTTCACCTGAAATATAACTTAGCTATAGGAATAAAAATTTAATTCTATAATTCTGTTAAATGATTTAAAAAAATCAAAGATTAACTTTCTTTACTCTCTGCAATCTATCTGTGTCATTCATGGCCAGGCAAATCAGTCTAATCTGTTTCTCTTCTTTTTATTCACTTTTTAAAATTTTATTTTAGTGGTACCTTATAGATACACATAATAATAATAACATTCACCATAGGGAATTTGTACCTGTACATGATATATCTTCCTGCTTCTTTGTTTCCCATTCCCCTCCCCTCCTTTCTTTCCTTCCTTATTTACAAAACAAATCTGTTTCTCTTATGACTTCTACTTTCTTTTGGTCAATTTCCATTTTTATTTTTTTCAAGTCTTAAGTTGCTTACAGGGTAAGATTTCAGTTCCTGGTATTTTTATATAAATTTGGTTTTAGTTACTAAGGAAACACTTCGTTGTTGTGCTATTCTGCATAAATCCTTTAATTCTCCCTTCTAATTCTTAGTGATGTATTTAAACTGCAAAAAGAAATATTATGAAAGCATTTCATAAAATACATAGTATGCAGCTCAATAAATACAAAGCAGATATAATTTTAAATCTCAAATTTCATATTAATTGATATTAGAAATTTGAATTTAAATACTCCATGCAGGGTTAAGAGATGAATAAATGCAGGGTGTGAAAGCTAAACCTAGCCCATGTATCATAATCCTGTGATGTTTATCATTGTCAAGGAAGATGGCAAAGGCAGGTCAGAGACTGGGCACAAAATTTAAAGGTAAAAATACTTGAACTTGGAAGAAAATGCAAGTAGCTTTTAATTATACACAAATTCTAACAAAACTTTGTTCCAAAATGTTTCCTCAGAAGTTACTCCTTCCACAGACACTGAAATGGCATGTTGTTCAATAAAGTGTCAGGAAAACAATGATATGTTGTGTTCCTCCTCACAGAAGTGACAGAACATGTACAGAAGTAATCATGGGACAGGACAAACCATGCTAAGAACTAAAGAAGGAACACGATGTTAGGAGAGAGATCTACAGGAGAGGAAGTCACTGCTGGCTGAGCTGGTGTCCAAGTGCTAAAGCAAAAAGAACTACTTCTGTGGAGCACTGTGAGCCCCGGGATATGCTAAGATGGTGCCTCTGGGAAGGGCATCTATTCAAAGGAACATTGTGAGTACCCGGTGTGCCACTTTATGCCAGGACATGTCAAGGTGGCCAGGGTCCTATGGTAGGCCAAGTCACAACCACAGCAAGTGTGCAGAGTCAGGGAGGAAGGAGTCAACTTGATTGGCCTTGGTATCCACACAGGGGATTGGAGGAGGATACTTCTGGGTGTGTCTGGGTGGATCATGGATGCATGGCCTTGCATACAATACATGTTCTGTCTCTCTTTCTATGCTAGCACTGTTCTGTTCTGCTGTCAGGCCACCATGAACTAAGCATCTTTCCCCTGCTGCGTGTTTCTGCATTATATGTCTCCCTTGAAGCCAGTTGACCATGGACCGATTCCTCTGAAACCAGGAACAAAATTAAACTTGTTTTCCTTTACTTTGTGGGTGTTGGGTATTATCTTACAGTAATGGGAAAGCCAACTAATACAGCAAGAAATTTGTATTTTGAACTTTATTCCCTGGTGAAGACAATTCGAAGAGATTTTAGTGGGATTAGAAAAGCAAACTAACGTTGAAAGGAAATCCAAAACTAGAAACTGTAACATTCTTCGTGAGAAAGAAAGACCCCCCCCCACAAGTCAGTTTGGAACTCGCTGAGAAATCAGTGTCCTGAGACCACCATGATTCCTTTTCAGCATGCACATTATTGGAGCTCCCATCTGTAAGTAGATGGGCTTTACCATTTCATTATATAGAATTTAAAACATGATTAAAAATGGGTTACAGAGCACCACAACTAAAACAACAAATTGACATATTTCTGTATAAGGCCTTTCAGTTGTCTTTACTGATTTACTTCCTGAAAGTTTATTCTGAATATCCTGTTTTACTTGAGTCAACCATTGTAATTCAGAAAACTAGAATAAGGAGGAAAACACAAGGAACGGTATAACCACAAAAGACCAAATTAGAGGAGGACACTGTTCAGAAGACGCCAGAAAATATACTAAAATCAGAAAGTATTATACTGATTCAAGGGTCAAGAGTGAACTGCACTCCACTCAACCCAAAAAGGAATCTAAGTGACTGATCTAACAAAAAGATTGAGGGCTGGGGATTTAGCTCAGTGGTTAGAGTGCTTGCCTTGCAAGCATGAGGCCCTGAGTTCGATTCCCGGTACAAAAAACAAAACAAAACAAAACAAAACAAAAAAAATTACAAAAAGAGTGGAAATGGGTATCAAAGGAGATTCATGGAGCCTAGAATGAGAGTGCCCAGAAGAGGAGGAGAAAGGAGCTAAAAACAGAGAGTTCAGCCTAGCTTTAAGTAACAACTTACAGCAATTTGTTTCTATCTCAATGTATAGAATGGAGCGGCCCAATGGCTACTATCCTGTATGATGCCAGTTTATTTAAATATTAAGGAAAAATATGCCACTTTACACTAATTCAATGGAAAATCATTAATACCAAAAAATAAAATAGACATAATGGCTGCAGTATGTTTAAGCTCTGCAGTGTACACATAGGAGATAGAATGAGGATGTTGAGTGACATTCATTACATTGCTTAGTCCGCCTGCCAGCTTTCCTCCCTCCAAGTCTCGTTACAGCAGCCAGATGCAGTGCTGCAGGAAAGCATGACCCCCCAGTGATGGCACCTATCGTTTTGGTGAAGGACTCAAAGGTACAACTGGTCTTTTTGGAGAGATCTCTGAATCTGCCATCTGGCCAGTGTTTGCTTCCCCTTCAAGGGTGTTTATCTCACCATGAGCTTTAATTATGAGATTAAATGCTTTCTTCTTAAAATTATTTCCAGTAGTTATTGAAAGACTATGATGAGAGAAACATCTTCCCATCTGTCTCTCCTCTTCCTACTTTTCTCTTTTATCTACTTAATCTGCTCACTCTTGAATCTCCAACATTAACTTGTACTCTAGGTAGAAGAATCACCTACCATGATGGAATCTTCTGATATGAAATACTGTGTCAGTGATAGTGTAATAATACTCTATGATCTCCTCATCTAGAATATTTCATCCTATTAGGCCTATCCGGTATCTCTGTCTTCTAGGGCCCAGCTCAAATGTTCCTTCTTCATGGAAACTTCCCCGAAGGCAGTATCTCCTTCCTGAGTTCCAATACTCATCATCTCCATTGTAACAATTTAGTCTTCCTTATAATCTGTCTACATTAGTTTCAAATTATCTCATTATGTAATTCTACATTCTACTATAACTCTCCATCACACAAAGTGCATTACTAACAACAACACTTACTGATAAATTCTAATATTTCCTTTTGAAAATATTGAGGGCTGTGGAAAATAAAAAGCAGCTTATTGTGTCTCTTAAATTCTACATTTTAAAGTATCTTTGTTCTTTTAATTTATGGTGAAGACTATTTGTGTGAACTGTATATTAAAATATTAAATAATTATAGGACTTGCTATTATGACCAGGGTAGACTTCTTTTATTCTTTAAGTCAAGAAACATTTATTAAACGCCTATCATCAATGGTACACAGAAAATTTTTCCTTTGGACTTTCTTACAGACATAGGAAAGTGTGTACATTTGATAGCATCACAATTTTTTGAATAAAGATTTTCTGGGCCATTACATTTGAAAATTTTTGCCAATAGCTCTGAGATATGTGATTCTCAAATTGAAAAATACCAGGAATGATTGTTTTACTTTGATCAAATGTACAGCTCATCAAGAGTTAAAAAAAACAAGAAAGGTGAAAAAAATCTTCGTATCAATGAAAACAGCTGAGCTAATCTGATGATTAACAAGAAAACATTACAACTAGAGAACTCTACACTTGTAGGATTCACACTGGGATACCAAGATTAAGTTTATGCCCAAATAAATGTATTATGAAGAACATACACTCCTTTTAATATTTCATAGGGACTAAGAAAATCATCCCAAGAGTTAACTAATACGGGCTTACGCTCAATAGCATAACATTAAGAAAAAAAAAAAAGAGACAAACTTGTGGTACGATTGTAACATCTTGCATACATAATTACAAGTTTCTATCTTTCATAAATCTAAATATCACATGGAAAATTCAGGTGGTGGGTGTGTTATGGGAAAGAAAAATACCAAACTTTTATTCAAGGTTTTTTTGAGAAAAATACTTTCCTAGATGAATCCCATAGAACACATAAATCATGACATGTTGCTGAAGAGAAAAAAAATAGCTTAGAAAAAATTCTGGACAAAAATAGCTTAGACAAAATATCATCAAAGTATAAACACTACTGAAGGAAATGTATTCAGTGTCAATATATTTTACAGCTGCATGTTCATGTATACATTTTTATACTCTAGATTGATCAAAATATAAGAGGCCATCTTCCCTCCCATTTTCTAGCTGTCTCTGAAATCAACTTAGCGGTCAACTTTAATCGTTCTCCGTTTTTTTAATTTGAAAGCCATCAAGGATCTAAAGTAGTGAAATTGAATGGCAGTTTCAAACTTGGGCCAATTTTCCTTTCTTATGAGCTATGAAGATAAACATGCACAGAGCAATATAGAATATAAGCTTTGCTATGATATACACAGTATGAGGAGTCATCTCTCTTTTCCTTTTAAGAACTAAATATTGTTAGGGGCCTGCATACTGAACAGCTGCCTGAATGTATTAGTGGTGCACATGTGTGTGATATGCTCTTTTCCTAGAGGAGTTCCTCGTGGGCACCTCTCTCCTCTCTCCTTACTGTGCATGAAGACTGATCATAAAACTCATGACTGATACATCCGAAAAAAAAGGGAGGATTCTGTCATTTGTATCCGGCGACCATAATGTTGACCAAAATATGCCAGACTCAGAAAGACAAATATTGCATGTTTTCCTTAATACATGGAATCTAAATAGGATGACAAGAAAGTAGAAGAGAGAATATCATTAGACAAGAGTAAGGGATTAAAAGGGAGGGTGGATATGAGTAAAATACAGGCAATGAGCCCCTCCCAAATGTGAAACCAGAGCAGAGGGTGAGGTGAGGGGGTTCTGGGGAGTGAAAATGATTAAAATATGTTGTGTGCATGGAGGAATCTGCCAATATGAAACCCACTAATCTGTATAACCGATTTTTTAAAAAATGAAAAAAAATCTGAGGATTGCTCACACTTTTGCTTGTGAATTCACAACTAAACAGAACTGTATCTGTAACAACCCCCGCAAAGAGGTAAAAAAACCCAGATTCCATGCTCCTGAATGCCAAAATACTCAAGAAAATTATTTTTAAAATAGACTCTAGAGAAATTAGATTTTATGTTGGATTTGATTAAAATGCAAACAATGGTATTTGGGCCCAATACCAAGCACTATACTTGAAGCATTTATATATGTCATTTAATTGTCTAAGCTTTAAATACACTGGCTACTGGAACTGCCAAACCTCTTCTTTATATGTTGTGCAAAATGGCAAGGAAGGAGGAGAAAGAGATGAATTCTCAGAGGAGGACAGTGACATAGGTCCTAACTGGTTAACAATCATAGGACAGAACACTGACCACGAGGACCTGGTGGTCACTGGGTCGCCACGGCTGTCTCATCTTAACAAGCCCCTCGCCACTGAAACACTTTTCTCTGTCCTCCAAACAAACATCAGGGCAACATGCCCGCTGATTCTTTAGCATGTTCAAATGCAAAAAAGCAACTCTTCATTCATGTCTGCCATGAAAAGTGTTACTGAAATCTTCTGTGACTCTGTTTCCTGAACTTCTTCTGAGCAGCATTAAAGACAGAATGTACATAACCCCAAGGATGCAACATGTCAAGTATTGTCACTGAACTCCACGTGTCACGCTTTTCCAAGCGATTATAAGGGCTAGGGCGAAACCTTCATAAATAAACTGAATGTCTGACCTCAACTCTCAAGGTGAAGGCTAAAGACAAAGACACTCACTTGCCCTTGGTATCCTTTTGAGTTCTGGTTCAAAAGGAAATAGGAAAGAGGAAAAGCAAATATATATCTTCTGTTAGTCAAGAGATGAGGCAGTGCTCAGCGGTCAGTTAGGTGTATTACACAGATCTGCAGTAGAGATATCGAAAGGCATTTTCAAAAGAATAGAACAGAGACTGTGATTGAAGTACCAGCGAGAAAAGTACAAAGAACAAATTTAAAAATAAAGATTCAGCATTATCTTGAAGAAGTAAACATTCCGCTGCTCCCAACTGAGCTACTCGTTAATTGTGAAAACAACAAAGCAAATCCTGCAGGTAGAAATTCATGAAGACACTCTAGTCCTCCCTGCAGAAGTACTTATGTGTGTGATCTGGGGAACGGCTTACTATAACTTCAATAGCAGGGCTATAGATTTAAAAATATATTTAAAAGATAGTCTACATTTAATTTTATTTCTGGTGAGATGAATGCCTAACAAATTCGAATTAACTAAAATGTCCTGGAAAATAATTTTCTCAGTGAATCAATCTTTATAGTTCGTTCGCTTACAAAGTTCACATAGAAATCTTTACAAGACCAAAGATTCAGTAAAATGCACCCATAAATTGAGTCACATAGGGAAAAATAATGAGACAATATTATCAGTGTTATTATGTTTAAATAACAGAGTAAGGATTTGGATGTATTAGATGCATTGTAAGTGGCCTACTGTCTCTGGGCTGCTATTTCCTCCTTCAAAGCAGGAAGAAGTAGAAGAGGCAGATAAAACCCAGTTCATGAAAGCACTAGCTGTACACACTGCTGCAGAGAAGCAAAGCAAGGTTAATGCAGTCCACACAAGACAGAGATCTGAGAGACTCTAGATTAATTAATTGCAGCAGGAAGAAGCCTAGTTGCCAAAGACGTTGCTAAACTGCCGCTACGGAATGGACCAAGAGTCACACCCTTCCTTAGGAATGAAATGGAGACGTGATTCTAAACGTCAAACTTTGGATTTATAATCAATAATTCTATTGTCAGATCATTTACAATAAACGTGTTTATTCAGCCAGCATTGACAGGGCACTCAATTTATTATCTCCGAGCTGTTTGAAGTTATATATATAGGCTGCCAAAATGCATTTATACACGCCGCATCTATCCGCAGTTCCTCTTTCTGGTAGGAAGAGTTCACAGAGCTCACCAAGGAGGGCCTGACCAGATCATAAATCAAGGGGAAGCAATTTCTGATAACTGAATATGAGTTTCCTTTAAAGCCTTTATACACGACAAAGAGCTGACGAGCTCTGCGACTTGCACACAGGAAAACCCATCACAATGTTTTCTTCCCATCAGTCGCGAGCCGCTTTGTTCTAGAACGCACAACCATAATGGGCAGGCTCTTTTCAGCACTTCAACTCGTATTTGCCCTCGTAACCGGGAAGGCCTTAGTAGCTTAACTTTCTCCCTACTCATTGCTCTCTTCACATCCAGTGTTGGTGAGCTGCTACCAACTTTTGACTTTCCTGCCCAAGGGATATATTTCAATTTATTTGAAAATAGGGAAATTTAAGATACTTACCATGTATTTTGTAAGGAAAACTGCTTAAATGTGAAAATGAGGGAAAAAACCTTTCAGATCTGCTCTACAACAGACTAAGAACAGGGAAACCAGAAATGTTCAGCCAGCCCCATCCTCCTTCAAGAAGGGTCAATGGTACTTAAAACATCTTTTTTTTTTTTTTTTTTTTTTT